>JASSRZ010000275.1:0-13814 GCA_032164315.1 Malacoctenus gilli | reverse complement strand
GTGTGTGTGTGTGTGTGTGTGTGTGTGTGTGTGTGTGTGTGTGTGTGTGTGAGAGAGAGAGAGAGAGAGAAAGAGAGAGAGAAAGAGAGAGAGGGAGAAAGAGAGAGAGAGGGAGAGAGAGAGGGAGAAAGAGAGAAAGAGGGAGAGAGAGAGAGAGAGAGAGAGAAAGAGGGAGAGAGAGAGAAAGAGGGAGAAAGAGAGAAAGAGGGAGAGAGAGCGAAAGAGAGGGAGAGACAGAGAGAGGAAGAGAGGGAGAAGGAGAGAGAGAGAGAGAGAGAGAGGGAGAGAGAGAGACAAAAAGTGAGACAGAAAGAAAATGAAAGACGGACGGAGAGGGAGAGAGACAGAGGTAGCGAGATAGACAGACAGAATAGACAGACAGAGAAAGAGAGATGGACAGAGTGAGACAAACAGAGCTTTACCTCACAGACAGACAGATAATCCACACACATTCACCTGACTGAGTATCCTTTTGTTGGCATGGAGATTCACAATCGTGGCACATTTACATACAAGGAGCTTTGCTGTGCCATAAACAATGCCTCCTTTTGAACATCCTATTAGGGTGGTAATTTGAGCAGTGCCAAACCTTCATGACACGACAATGACAGTCGTCATACGGCATGTTTCCACTCGTACAGGTCTGTCTCCTGCTCCCTGGAGCTACAATCAGCGGTCCTTTGCTCTACAGGGGGGACCACAGTGAAACAGGACTCGTCCAGCCCCAGGAAGAAGACACACTGTGCTGTGGAGGACTCTGTCAATTGAAAGGGGGTATGTCGGAGAAGCGCTGCTGCCCTTGATTCCACGAGTAAACACCTCAGCATGTTCATTCATTAACAGGACATAATGAAAGGGGACATCAGTAGTTATAACTACAGGGCCGGGGACTGCCTGACTGACTGCTGGCTGGCCAGTGTCCGTGCTGTTACAGTCCTTTCAGGGATACAATGACTTGGCTCTCCTGTGAGCAATTTGCAAAGTCGCCACTCAACAAATAGTGACAGTCGAGCGCAAAATCCATCCGCAAATTCAGAACGTTGAATCAAAAATTCAGTCTTATAAAAATATCCATTGAAAAAAGAAAAAGACTTCATAACCTCCCTGTTTCTCTTGACTTTGGCTCAGTCCATGAGGATTTTTATGACTTCTTTAAAGTGACTAATAGTCGTGAAATGCGCCTGTCAGAAGAGCTCCTCTCTGGCATCAGCAGTTTGTACCAGATCGCACAAAAGCAGGAGCGGAGGAGGGTGCTCGTACATTTATTCACCACACGCAAGTGATTTCCTGCAGCTGAAAGTCGCGTCATGGTAGACTGCTGATGAATTTGCACGCGCAGACATTGTGAAAACATATTAGGAGAGACGTTTGTGACAGACGTCTCCGACCAACGCCAGCGTGGCGGTCCGTGGTTTGGAGCCGGTAGCAGATCCGTCATGTGACGTGCTAGTTTAACAAACCCAAATGGGTCTTTTTTTGTGAGGTTGAAAGCGACGTTGTCATGTCCACTGTTTCTTCAATCAATCAATCAAAGTGAGGAAAAATATGTTTGCAATTTCCAATGAAATTCTTTCATCTTTACGACGACGTCATCACGCCACATTGACTATTTTCAACATGCACTCCGAGTCTAAGGAGATGAACGGGTGAGGGTCAGAAAGTCAAATTAATTATTGGACACTGTCAAAAAAAAAGGGTTTCAATGAAAGATTCATGTTGCAATCATACAAAAAAACCTTCTGAAGAACAAAAAAACAAATAAATAAAGACAACGACATCACAGGCCAACAATTCTAGTGTTTAAATGTCGTATTAAACATAAATCCACTTGCATACATGACACATTCAGGTCAATGACACACATGCACACTCTGTCAAGCACGAGAAAGTATCACCGAATTAGCTTCTCTGTATTTAATTAACCTAGTGGTGGTTTTGTGTCATTACCAAAAAAAACCCCGTTATTTATAAGTTTGCTAAAAACTGCAGCGAAAATGACATTCAAAAGCACCAAACTCTTGGGATCCTTTCAGTATAAAAGCAGACGTGAGCCCATTTTTTCCTGACATCATCCGCCGATGATCCTTGAAAATGGGACGCGCTGCAAAAATGCCGTCGGAGGGACCAGAGAGCTAAGAAAAGAGAGCAATAACAGGAGGGCTCATGTGCTCATGGGCGGCAGACGTATGAAAAATGGCTGTTTGGGTGCGATGACAGGGTTGATGTAAAACTACTCTCAAAGAGATGAGATATTTTTAAAGGGGAGATAATTTTTCTTCGGGGGGGGGGGGGGTGTCTTCTTCCTGTATCCGAAAACACGATCATGCGGAGGAATTTGACACTTTTTACTGCGACTTCTCCCGTTTAATTGACGCAGTAACGATTGTTGAAACGTCACACGGAGACGGCTTGCTGCTGCGCGGATATCGGTGTGAGTCTCTTGACGGCTTGCGCCATGTTCCGTAAAGCCGTGTGACGACTCCACACGCTGGCCCGTCTGCCTCCCGGCCCGGATTATTCTGGTGGCAAAGACTTTCCAGGCACGGGCATAAAAAAAAAGCAGCTGCACAGGGGCGCCACGGGCCAGGCACGGCCGCTATTCTGACTCTTACCTCGTAACCGAATACGACACTAGAGAGTCACTGAGCGCTGCTGTGGTTTTTTTTTTTTTATGTCGTACAGATAAAAAGTGAACGTCTTGTAAGTGTTAAAAATTCAACATGCTCTCACCCAAAATAAATCGCAACGTTACGAAAAAAAAATGAGCCGATCGCGGCTCGTGGGATGACCTACATGGCAGAAGCAAACATGATACTGCGAGCCAACTATTTCCAGCCTCATAAAGGAAACTGCCAACGTGCCAGACTGTATTTATCCATCACAGCTCGAATGTTTGGTTGCCACAAGGAGAGGAGCCATGATATCGGGGGGGGGCAACCATTTTCTCATGAAAAAATATTTGGCATGTTTGACACACTGCTGAGCTGAAAGTGACGACACACCGTAAATTTGCTGGAATTCCGCTCAGGTGACAGCGACAATACACTTTTTTTTGGATGCGATGTCAAGATAATTCAGTCTGTGACTCGGTGACAAATGAGGGTTGTTTATTTTCAGACACCAGTAAGTTTGCTTGCACTACATATTGGTTGAAACAATACAATTTTATTTTGATCATTTTAATCAATTTGGATTACCCCTTCAAATCTTCGTTGTGGACCCGACTACTATTCCTGGCCATTCCTGAGGGCTGGTCGAAAGTATGCAGAGCAGACACAGAACCTTTGGTCAAGTACCCTGCATTCATTTTGCCCATAATATGTCCTGGCAGCAGACCATGACCAACCAAACCTCGAGCTAACATGGAAACAATGTGGAGGCAGTACTGACGGACATGAGCCACACTTTGTAATGCCGCCAGAAAAACGTGGGGGGGGGGATGACTTACATTTATGTACATATACATGCATGTACTTGTACACAAATGCGTTTTCATTATTGAAGAAAGATCAATGAAGAAAACTGCAAAATACATCATGTATTTAAGTCATTGGTATCGCCAGATATCTCCTTTTTAATGAAACACAGTATAAACAAAGGAGTACAGGGAACCGTCGAAATACCATGGTTCACCTTTCGTGCCATCGCAGATTTTTTTGTGCCGCTTTTAATGTCGTTGGTTTATTTTTACAGCGTTCGAACTCGCATTGCGTTCTGTGTCCCGATTGGCTAAGGGACCATAGGTCAATGTCCATCACTGTCCTCCGTCCACCGTCTTTGTCTGGTACAGAGTGCGTTGGGCTCTGCAATTAGTCTTTTCCAAACGCAACCCCCACGACAAACGGGGGTTCACTGTAATTTCATTTGTCAACAGGTAAGACGGCAGTTCAGTATCTGTATTCAATGACCGGTAACTATGGAGGTCTGGTTTAGCGGAGCTGCAGTTGCCATGAGTACATTTTGAAAAGCAGTGTGTGAGATTCTGAAGAGGACCTTCATATTAAAAGTAAACCTGTAAATATCTCATCTCTGCACGTGAGGAGACTCAGCTGAAAGCAGAGAACAAACCTTTGCGGACTCCTTTATCAGCAATGGCCCAAAATAGAGACAATTCGATACTTAGCATCTACTAGAGCATACATTACAATACAGTCTCAATGTAAATATGACATGGTACATCTACAATGTTTGTCTTTGGGAGTATTTGATCTCCATTGTCTCTCCCCTCCCTTTATCAGGCTGGAGAGCTGGATCAGGAGGGGCTCTATTATGGTGCTCTGATTAGCCGAGCTGACTGCACATGGCGCACGTGCTCGTCATGCCAGAGTGAGGCCGTGAGAGAGAGAGGGGGCAGAGATCAGAACGAAGACTGAGCGTCCATTCGTACCAGCGCACCAACAGCACGAAGAGACAAGTCTGCGGCACAGAATCACGAGAGCTCAGTTCCCGAAGACCGTAAGAACGCCGACTCAACACGTTGAGGCTGACCTGAACCTCGAAAGGACACGCGTTCTTCGGGAATGGGGTCTCTCCCGAGGACAGGTCACCCAGGGTACTTGAAGAACTTCATGGTGGCAAGGCCCAGGAGAGGGATCAGAAATGTCCACCACCGTTTAAAGCGTTGTAAGGCTGTCGTGGTCGAAACTGGCAGAAACTGATTTAAAGACCTCAGGCTCACGAGGAACACTGCAGATTTCTTTTTGGAGTCACTAGAGGAGAACTCACCGTCCACCTAGTGTGTTTTGCGTAGTTTTGTGGAAGACTTATGAACTGGTTCCGCCAGAGGTCTCCCAGAGGTCCCACGGGCATTTGGGTACCAGGCTGTCCCGTTTTTGTACCCCCCACAGTGAGCTGCGCAAGGACTGAGGACATCTTTGAGCCAAAAGCGGAGGATTTTAGGTGATAAACTTTACTTTTTTTGCATTCACTTTCAGTGTATTATCGAACTCCTGAAGCCAAAAAAAAACATTTTAGGGGTCGATTGTTGTCGTAAGGCAGAAGCTGAGGTGGAAGAAAAAACCCGACGTTTACTTTGATGCCTCGCACCCGAAAGGAAAGCTCGGAGGACAGGGATGTCTGACTTTTCCCATTCCAACATGTGGACAAGCAAGGGAATGGAGCGCAAAAGGCTGGATGGTGAGTGAACAAGATGTCTGTCAACAAACAGACGAGGGATCAAAGGTGGCGAGGAGCGAGACGAGGAAGGCCTGCGACTCTGTCCTCGGCTCCCGAATCCGGCAGGCCGACAGCTGTGACTTCCTGTGGTACCGGGCGGATGCCGACTGATAGTAGACACTGAAGCCGCAGCGAGGCGTGCAGCAGGTGCCTCCCGGCGCAGCAGAGGTGATGTGAAACATGTAAACAATGAGCAGAGTTAGGGAAGAGACGGCTCCGTCGCAGGCTGCTGCAGCCTCCGCCTGGGGAGGGCTTCTTTCCCTTCAGACTGTGGAGGAAAAATCAATACAAGACGATGGCCTCCACTTGGCAAACGACAAAAATAACTTGAGCCGACTTCCAAACTCTTCTGTATGCAGAGAGCCCACGTAAACTCATTATGTGAAGAGTCCTACACACTGCAGCTCGCGAGGCACGGAGACGGAAAAAGACGCGGAGATGTCAAAGTTCGCGGTTGTTACCAAGCTACCAGAAGCGATTCCACGTGGCTCCGACTTTCGGCGCTGACGCTAAATGAACAGAGCAGCCTGGGCGCGAACAAAGACCGACTGTGAGGGAACAGCAGCTCTTCCCCGATGGGTTTTCCACGCGTTTTCTTTACATTTTGAATGAACCGATTTGACGATTTCAATTTAACTTGTGTCATGGTTCTATACGTCGAATGAAAAATTACAATTATTCCTCGTCGTTGCACACGTTTCTTATTCATATCACAAAGCCCCTGCAGTACTCAGAGTCCATACCTGACTCTGTGTCTATTTACACTTTCATTGCAGCAGCATTGCTGGCCATCCTTTCTCTCAGAATAGGATTAAATGCATGACAGGTTGGATACTGGAGAACTGTGCGATCCTCGTTCATAAACAAGCCAACGCTTTGGCGAGGTTGAAGGCGTTTCCCTCCGCTGACAGACAGAGGTTCCTCTCCGCGGGTTCTCGTCTGGGGTCCGCGTCCCATCTTTGGTCCTCGCCCCATCATTTTGTGTCTTCTTTCAAAAGTGCAGCTCGAAATGAACCGGGATTCGACGCATCGACAAAAATGGAGTCCATCACAGGGAGTCGACAGGTCATAATCAGCCATTCTTAGCACTTTAACACTTCTTTTTCTTAATTACACGGGGGGGGGGGTCCCTCAGTAACTATAGCAATAATGGCCACAGTGACGTTTTTCATAAGAGAAGCTGTTTCCAAGTAACACACTGGTTTTTGTTAATGGTTAGAACAAACACTGAAGATCCGTACGCGACTTCTTCCTGCACCTAAAGCCACAGCACTGCTGTGTTGATGCAAAACAACAACAGGACATAATACTCTTCGGGAATAAATTCCCTTTTAGCATTGAAGTTGCAATTGAAGTTCCACTGTCGCAAGTATGAACACCCTCAACCAGAATGTCCTGAATAATTTCTACATTTAGATCATCAGCAGCCCAAAGTATCGATGACTCCTCACTCACCCTGCGTCCGATTTTTCCTGTCCTGGATTTCCGATCTCTCTAGCTGAGAGTCGTCTCTCATTAAAACCATCTCGGAGAAGCAGCTACGATCTTGTTCGGTTCCAACGGAGGAGGGAAATTGAACCAAAATGACCTCGAATTCAGTCAGGCATGAAAAAGGTCAAAGAAGGGAGGATGAATATTCTCTTCTAAACCGCAAAGTTAAAAAAGAAAAGCATCACTGTTCTGTCTCTATGTCTTCTAAAATAACAGGACTGTTGCAGTTAACAGATCGTTTCGACTCTAAACCAGAAAATCTGGATGAAATACAGTTCCAGAGGAGGGAAGTGGTGAGAAACCGAAAGTACAAAAATAGGAACAGTAAATTTTGTCTTGAATTGTTTATACAGACTCATTTTTGATTCTTCTTTTCTGGCCTGTGACTTTGCCTGCACTGAGACCTAAAAAAAAGAGGGTTTTCTTTTTTATTTAAACTTCAAGATGTGAAGGTTATTTTCTTTTCTTGTATCTGTTAAAAGAAAGTGCCTCAGAGCTACGAAACACACCGACACATCAGTGCAAATCCTGCCAGACGATAGACAGAAACGCAATTTGAAAATCTCCAGTTTATCACATCCTGTTATTTTTTCCCTTCTTCTTTGTGCCCGTGGAGTCTGTCATCGCTCCTCGCCTGTTTTCGGTGGTTTCTCAGGTGTAGACTTTGTGCCTTTCCCTTCAGTCTGTGCTTTCATCTTCCACAGTCTGTGCTTTTTCCGCCTGCCGCGTGTACTTTCACAGCTGTGGTCTGAGTGTAATCAGATTACTCCCGCCTGCAGCCTGTGCGACTTCTTTCCGGTACTCTGCGCTTCATCGCCCGTGTCCTGAGAGCCCCTACCCGTAGTCTGTGCTTTCCCTCCTTTACTCGGTGCTTTCCCACCTGCCGTCCTTGTGCGCTTACCTGTCGTCTGAGCTCCCTCCTCTCTCTCTGTCCATACGGTCTTGCGGGATATGTGGCTGCAGCAGTATTTTCTGCCCCCCCAATCAAGTTTGCAGCACACCTTCCTGGAGCAGATGCGATCAATCAAGTCTGCAGCTTGTGAGGTGGATCGTTTCCCGACCTGTCTGCTGCTCTCTGTTTTATTCTTTTTCTCTGCTACAGCCAACCCCCCCCACCCCCCCCACCCCACCCCACACACACACACACACACACACACACACACACACACACACACACATGCCAGGAAGTTGCAGGAAGTTTTTTTTCCGTTCAAAGAGAGTTTCTCAAGTAGAACTGTTGGGTTTGATGACCGTGTTGTAACTTGTGGTATATAAATCACATTGAAGTGAACTGTAATTACATTGAGGTTCCGAATCTGAGGAAGGTAATGAGTCACTGACATGGAAAAAAGATGAGCACCAACATCAGCCCTTTCTATTTGTTGTTTACCTGGACGCAACGAGCAGCAGGTCGGAGGGAAGAAGTGCGTCAGGGGGAGGAGGAGGTGAGTTAGGGACATGCAGAAAGAGGTGCAGAATGGCTCAAATCACCCTTTTCGTACATGTGGGCCTCAAATTCTTGACAAAGGGCTTAAAAACATGTTTTAACAGAAGAATTTTTAGTTAATTGAAAATGGATTGAGGTGAAAACTTCCGTCATAACTCAAATGTTCTGAATAACGGAGGCATCATTCACTGTTAAGGTTCATATTTTAAAGGAAAGCAACTCGGTCTCACAACAAACACCGCATGTAAAAGGAAACAATGAGAAGGTGACTGCCCAGCATGCACCGCGTCGATGCGCCTGTGGTTCTCTGACCTTCTCAAGGCGGGACACATGTAGCGCAGCAGAGAGTTACCGAAATAACTTCTTCCTCAGGAAAAAAATGAACTCGCTCTAAATGTTGCATGAGCTGCTGCAGCGAGGCCGCGGCTTAGCCGACAAGCCGCGGTGGCAGTGGGCCTGCCGCTGAGCAGGGAGCTGGGAACTGGGAACCGCTCGCTCCAACTCCGCGAAGAATCCTCGGCGTCCTAGATTTCTTACCGATTTGTAGGTTAGATATCCATCTACGTCACAATCGGGTGGGGAAATGTACATTTACGGTTCAAGTCTGAAATATGGCGATGTAGCGTGGAGGAAAGTGACAATTTAGATGGTTTAAAGACTTGGAAATCAATACGAGAGGGCTCGACCATGTCTTCGTGTTTGTGTTAAATTGCGTTATGAATCGAACCGAATGGGATTGTATGAAGTCCAGTCCTT
This sequence comes from Malacoctenus gilli, assembly GCA_032164315.1. Classification (NCBI taxonomy): domain Eukaryota; kingdom Metazoa; phylum Chordata; class Actinopteri; order Blenniiformes; family Labrisomidae; genus Malacoctenus; species Malacoctenus gilli. The sequence continues at coordinate 4,945 of JASSRZ010000275.1, read as the reverse complement.
GTCGAGTAATTAATGGCGAGCAGGGGTGAATCGGAACTCAGGGAGCATCGCTGCATCATTAATGTGTTGTATCGCTGGCAGTGTATCGAATCGACCTCAGTGGTGGAGATTCACCATTATTTTGTGCTGCTTCTCCTATTCGTTTCTGTTAAAGTTTGGAACTGGGGGTTTTTTCCGCCCCCACACAATCGTACCTAAACTTTTCACTTTCAGCTGAGCTTCCTCCTCATCAGTCTGGCACTGCAGCATTTCACCTGTAACAGAATCATCTCGCTGATCCTTTGAAGAGTCAAAAACAAAGGTGTCACCAACTGTGTTGACACCAGTTGCTTCCCCATCATAGCCAACTGGACCCAAAGATGGCCGATGGTTGGGGGGTGGAGGGTTGTAAGTGCTCCAAAGATTTGGCAGCACTGGAAATGTAAACAAGCAAAGGAATTCCATCTGTCAGTCACTCGGACTTCAAAGCGTTTCCGAAGCCGCGGCTCCGGAATAAGCCACCCACGAATGTGAACGCGCCGCGTGTTTGCGCGAGAAGAGAGGGAGGCTGCGAGAAGGTGTTTGGCTTTGATAAACATCCTGCGTGCCCCCTTCGGTAGAAACTTCACGTTGGCTTTATGCGCTCACAAAGGGACAAATGATCCCGGACAAAAGAATGTTTCCCGGAGCTGCTTTGGTTCCTTTGGGAGCGCGGCGAAGAGTGATCAGGGGGGGTCACAAAGAGCCAATTTATGGCCTTGGTCAGGCTGGAGCTCATCCACCCACATTCCTCTTTTTTCGAGGGTGCAATAAATACAGGCCGAAATGTAAAGCCACTCCATCAGTCCCCGTTTGTTCCTCATAAAAGACTGCAACTTCTCAGCGTGGCACAGCAGCGACACGGACAGAAGATCCCACTCCCGGCCTCCTCCAACTGCGAGTGGGATCAATTTGGAGATGCCGTTACGGAAAAGATAAGGAGCAAGTTTCTGAAGGCACTCGGCTCTGTATCCTCGTGATGATGCGAGTCTGTCCCGCTCACAAGAGATAAACTGCCTTATTCTGGACAGTAGTAACTTTCACGGTCCTTTCTCCCCGACGCGACTGATGGACGACACTCACTGAGCTCGACTGTTTTCCGGCCTGACGCAGTTTGTGAAGGTCACTTTGGGAGGTAAAGACGAGCTCTGGCGATCCTGGTCAGAATAAAAGGAAGGAGGCGTGTCTTGAAACCTTCACCCAGATTACACATCCCAGCCACTCTCCTCCGGTCCGGATCGATACTGCTTCCCCATTCCTTTCTTTAGAGTTTCACCTTGAATAGGAAGGACGAGTGAAAGACGTGATGAACCGGGAGAAGTGGGAGCCGTCCTCAACCGAAATGCAGAGAGTATCTCCCTCATGTCACGTTGTTTAAGGTTTTTTTTGCTTGCTGCTTTAGATTTTGGGATATTGCTGGAAGAGGATACATATTGAGTTTCGTACCCCTCTCAGCCATGTCCACTGCAAAGTGACGGCCGGTCGGGGGTCAGAATGTCACCACATCTGTCCGTGGCGTGACGTCCTTTGGACTGCCTTGCTCATTTCCAGAGAAACGGGGACGCAACATATCTTCATTGGAACCGTTCGTGTTGTAACAGACGAGAAAAGTTACATCTCTGTTGGGGGCGCTTGATTTTTCTAGATTTTGACTACATGGATGCCATGTGAACTCTATGCGTTCATGTCAGTGATCCGGAACCATAGGTGGCACCATCTAATTTGTCTGCAGTCTCCCATGTTTGCGATGCTGCTGCTTTATCACATGATGAATTGGCTTTGCTCGCGGCTGTGAGCTGATTAGCGGCACCCACCGCTGTGCAGGGCTTATGTACTTCTGGATTTTTGATCTGAGAGGGCAGCATTAGTGCCCCTGTCTTGTTGTAGGGGGGAGTGCTGAGCACAGAGGGACACCAGGTAAGGAAGGAGCTTGCAGACACTGCGGTTTCTACCTTCATTTATGCTTCAACATCCACTGCAAAAGAATAAAATCAATTCTTTTAAAAGATAAAAATGTATTTTCTTTCATTTTGGTAAAAGGCTCATTTTGTAATTTGTCAGACAAATAGTTTGTCGGACTATTTGGGGAAGTACACAAAGGATCTCTTTGAAGAAGTGCAAGTTTGCAACCGAATGCTGAACATAGTTGTCCAACATTCATGATCAGGTCCTCAAGGAACGTGTTCAAATCTTCCCACCAGCTTCGTCTTAGTCAACTTTGATGCCAGAGGTAGAGGAAGTAAAAACTCTGTGATATGGAGACCTTTGCTCCTTGTTACCGCAGCGTCACCTCTGCTCTCACTGCCGTCCCATCCTAATGGCACTCCGCAGCACAGCTCCAGCTGCTCGGGCCTCTCGAGTCTAATTTAGGTGAGCGGATGAAGCTTCGGGGTCGTGACTGACCCGTCGAAGCCTCGTTTCAAACGTATGGGTCTGCAGTGAATCATTCCCGTTGCAGCACAGTGCCGTATGTAATGAAAGAGCTGAAGAGGAAGCACCTCCAGAGATCCGCTCATCATCAGGCCCTTAACCCGGTCTCACATGTGAAAGGTCAGTCAGCTGCAGAGCGTTCGTTAGATCAGCAGATTGAAATGGGCTGAAAGACACACTGTTACTGATGATCAACGCCTACCAAAGCAAGAGCACGCATACATTAAAACGACTGGCCACTTTGGAATGGCGACCAATGGGAACCCGTGCTTCAGATCATGATGGCATTAGCCGTTCGCTCCTTTCGCGGGCCACAAGCGAACATGACCTGCAATGACAATGACTGACTCCATGTGCCAAATGTGAAATCTGCACAACTGAAAGCGAGTCACGTGTCGGAGTTACTTGTATACCAGCGTTCATTCGCGAGACACTGTGGAGGAAATTAGGGCAAAACCTTTCATCTGAGTAAAAAAGAAACTTTCCAGAGAGGAAAATATCAAAGATAAGCAGAAACAAAAGGGCCGTGGATATATGTCTACAAGTGAAAATGTAAATTCGGACTATAAATAAAACAGGCTTTCAGTTTAGTCTTTGGAGATGAGCGCTAAAGTGCTTACGTTGAACTGCAAAGGGGGACTGCCGGCATTCTTTGGAACAGCACTTTAAAAAACATGAAAAGAAACCTCTGATACAGCGAACCAAACACTGCTCTTGTCTCCACAAATCTCTTCAGGTCGTATCAGAGGAGCCAGCTCATAAAATAGGATCAGGATCTCCCGGCACAGAGTGAGATGATTTCCGACCCTTTTTTTTTTTCAAGTGTAGTCAATGCAGAAGCAATTGAGGACCACCTAAACAAATCCCAAAATATCTTGTAAACTGAGTTTTTTTATAAACTCCTCCCACAATATTTGAGCAAATGCACTGAACGAATGACGCACATGACTGTGCATTACAGGAAAAGGTGTTTATTGTAGATCAGGCCTCAATTCAAATCCTTTGGATTAAGTTTTCCATCCAAAGACACAGGCATGGAAACCAGAGATGCACTGGATCCGGATCCACAGGATCCAGAGAGGCACTACAACATGACAATGCCTTTTCCTCCCACGCATCTGTATCTGTGCTCCAGAGGCTCCAGAATACTGCTTTGGTGCACCAAGACTTTTAGATGTTCTGCTCGCAGCTTTGTGGGGACAGTTTAGTGTCTTCAAGGACACCAAAGTCGGTTGGACGGATGAGTTCGGAGATGAAAGACTCATGCGATTCCTCACCAAGACCGAGAAAAAAGGAGTGAGGAGACGCTCGACTGTTTTCTCTGTCTGTGTGAACCTTCATGGTGGCACCAAAGACGATCTCGCAACATCGAACCGAGTTCATAAAGTGACAAAACTTCATGAGGTGTCGGTGAGGTTCCGCAGCGAGGACAGATATTTCTGTAAAGGCTCAGAATAGACGCGTGCTGACTGGAGCCCCGTGGAAGCAACCGCCACTGTCCTCTGCTTCAAAAATAATGATCCGCATCAGGAGCTCCCATTTCTCCTATTCATAGAACACTAACCAAAGTCAACACGAGGACGCCACAGCTGGTCGGCCAGCTCCGTTTCACTGCCTGAAATGGACAGTAAACGCGGCATACGGACTATTTCCATCGGGGATCGAAATCGCTCCCTCGAACCCTGATTTGCGGACTCCTCCAACACAACATCTGAGGAGCCGATCCGCACAGGAAGCACAACGGATCCCGTCCCTGCGGACCACTCACCCTTGAACGACCACTCTCCTCCCGTTTCCACCACCAAATTAGCCTCGCTTCCTCTGAACCACGCGGGCTCTTTCCCACCTATGTAAGCTTTTTTCTCGCCTCCACATGCCCGACTAATGACAGATTTCCAGACGCTCCCGACCTCTTGTCTTCTCACGTCACAAATTAAAAGTCAATGGCGGCGTCGAAACAACTCCAGATGTTGCGCAGCACCCTCGATGGCACCTGACATTACTTTACTGCTGAGCCGCAACTGCGCTCGGCGCTGATTGCGGCGGCTGAGCATTTAAAGTGGCTGTTAGCTCGGCAGCTTTTCTCCGTGTAGGTACAACTTAAAAGTCTCCGAGTGTGGGACCCCAAACGGCTCAAGACCCACAGGATTGCCTTTTCACGGCCACTCAGTCAGCACAACTGATGCGTGCGGGTGGGTCGCGTTCGGAAAAGTGTCGCGAACTGACTTTCAGCTCATTTTTTCGACGGTACTTGTTTGTTCTGCGCATTGGCTTTCGTCTCGCTCACAGTTCTCGCGTCATCTTTCACTGCACGCCACTTGCACACAGTCACGATCTGCCTGCTAAACCTAGTGAGGATACTTGCATGATGTTGCACGAAAAATATTGAGGATTCTTTAAAGTGGCCCTATTTGACATATTTTTGGATGTCTTTGTCTTCGTATTCAAGTCCACAATGACAGAAATTCATCAAGCTCTTTTTCTCAAACACCGTATT
>JASSRZ010000274.1:0-13816 GCA_032164315.1 Malacoctenus gilli | reverse complement strand
AGATAGATAGATAGATAGATAGATAGATAGATAGATAGATAGATAGATAGATAGATAGATAGATAGATAGATCGATGTGCAGCTGTTGGAATTAAACAACTTATGATCAGTTTTCTGGTAAATTGCAACACACTGAGGTGATTCGCCACCAGGCCATTGCTGCATTTACAGAAGTAAGCTGGATAACAACCAAACACATGTCCGTTCTCACTCCTCTTCCCAGCATAGCGAGGCTGTGTGGACGGAGCGATGTGCCTGCATGTGAGGCAGGTGACGCTTGGGGCTGGCCAAGGGAACGACAGCAGAGGCTCGTGCACCTGCTGACGTGACACCGAGCAGATACGGGGAGATATCGCAGCATCTTGGAGAACAAAGGTCCAGGCAGCTGCTCAGCGCCACCGCCACAGCTGTCACGCTGTCCTCACTGCACCGCAGGAGCAGCTGGGCTCTGCTAAGCTGAGTGAGGCGCGACGCTGGGATCGCGCTCGAGCATTTGGCAGGTGCGGACGGATGAAAACGATCCGATAAAAATGTACGTACGTCCGAATAAAATATCTATCTTGGAGAATGTTTGGTATTGATAAGATTATTTGTACTTCTGGTGGTAACTTATACAAAACAGTGAGCAAAATGTACCAACCAACCCTCACGCATACCACAAGTTCCAACCACGTCCACCTGGGAATACTTTTACTGATCACTGCGAGACACATTCTCAAAAAAACAACATAATGCCGAAAGGTTTTCCTTATTTGCTTGTTGGGAATGCCGTCCAATACCTCATACTTAATCAGAGTATTTCAACACACTTGTTCAACTGACTGTGTTGTAATCGACCTGGTTATGATACTTAATAAATTAACGATACTTGACAAGAGGCTCCTCCAAATTTTTACTTTAACAGTTTAAACATTTGTTTGTACAAGTCTTCTGCTTTTCTGATGCTGACTGTGCGCGTGTGTGTGCGTGCGAGATTAAAAGCATCTCTAAAACATCGATAATCAGTGCAGTGATTAGTCTCAGGAAGCCATCTGAATGAGGATCCGCCCCCCCAGCTGAGCAACAAACGCAAAGCCGCCATCTTCCTCACAGAGGCCAGAACGGCACGGCAGAACACACAGGCGCCGATCAGACACGAGCTTTCGTGTGTTCTCCAGAGCTCGGGGCGCTCGGGCTGCAGATAAGACGGAGATGGCAGATTCGGGGTCTCTTGAAGGGAAATGAGAACAAGATGGCGTTGGAGATGCGGCTCGCCGAGCGACAGAACGACAAAAGTGACAGACGCTGCGACCCGGGCTGGAAAGCAGCTGGAGAGACCCCGTCTCCTGGGGCGGGAGGAAGACGTGCTGTCCCCGCAGGGCCTTCACTGAGAACCAGCAGGTCCTCAGAGGAGAGAGGCGGCCGTGATTGGCTGCGAGCAGAGGATGCGTGACGGACAGGGGAGCTCAGCCGCAGCAAGACCCTGCGAGGAACCATCTGTCCGAGAGAGGGGCCTGAATAGAGCTGAGCCCGGAGCGAGGGGAACAACCGCGGCGATGCTCGAGACATCATCTCCACGCCAAATCCGAGCTGTGAAAACTCACTTTTCCTCTTCATTCTTATCGTTTTGAGCTCATCTCGACTTCCTTTTACTGCCTTAAAAAAGCACCTGGCCTCATTCCAAAAAGCCTCTCTCTCTCTCTCTCTCTCTCTCTCTCTCCACCACTGAGCTAAGTGACCCGCCGTTCCAGGTGTAATTGGACACCAGCCTCATTCTCCTCCTAGCTGCAGGTGTGTCTGGAGCAGACATCTGTACGAGGGAATTCAATATGCACCAGCGTCACCTCAAGACGTTCCGTTACAGTCTTGTCGGAACCCGAGCCGGCATCTCCGGAAAGTTCCCCAGAGGTACAGTGTGTCAGAGTTACGCAACGTCACCGGGCCGAGCCCTCGACGACAAGCATGTCTGAACGCATGGCAACGACAAACAAAGCAAAATGACCTGAATTTTTATGTAACATATGCGCCAAAAAAACTGTCAAAGCAGCTCGCAGGGTCGTCCTGCCGGCCGGAACGGACCCTCCGCCGGGTCACGTGTTCGACACCCGCAGTGGAAAGAGACGAGTTCTCGTCTCCGATTAAAACAACTTCGTTTACGCGACCTGAGACGCAAACCTGCCCCTCCGTCACCTCTCCAACCGATGAGGCGCCCTCCGTCACGCTGTCCACCATTCAGTCTTCCTCTCACAGCTGATAATGAGAGCCGCAACACAAACGAGGCCCACCTGAAAGAGTCCAAACCAGGTTTAACAAGTTCCAAACGCCGACAGATGTCCAAAATAATCACCTCAATCCGTCACCCAAAGATAAAAATAGATGATCTTTACGTATTTTACATTATTAATGAACTGCTGTCGTAGTGCCATTAAACCGAGCCACCTTAAACCTCAATTAGCGCTGCGGATATTTGAAGACGAGATCAAAGAAACGAGGAGTCATTTTTAGACTCGAACGCTGGAAAATGAATCCGCGCCGGTAAAACGTTCGTATCCTGCGTAACGAGGGGGCTGATTCTGAAACTCTTCGTCAAGATTCAAGAGAAGTCTGAGATGCTACTTTTGAAAATATCATGTTACTCGTTCTTTACGATTTAAAGAGTAACTTCAATTACTCCGAGTGGAGTAGACCAGAGAGCCAAAGGACTCATTCGGTTCTGAATTCAGAGTCCTGATCCGAGTGTCGGCGAGTTTGAGTCCGGATCAATAAAGACTCAAAGGAGCCTCAAGAATGGCTTTTATTGGAAACACACAGGATTTTCTACGAAAAGGCAAAATTACTCTCCAGCTTGCGGCTTTCCATGCAGCCACTTATTGGCGACAGATTGATTATTTCCAGCTTCAGAAGGTCTCTGATTTCCTTTTTGATCACGCATCTGCATCCGACGATGGGCGGGTCTCTGAGTCCACCGTCGCAGCTCTGCGACCTCATTCCTCGCTAAAAGAGTCTGATCATTGAGGTCCAGCAGGTATCACATCAGCGTCGCGAAGACCAGCAGTACGCTGACCAGGCTGCCGAGCAAGGCAGCCGACGCAGCGACCGCGCCGGCCTGGTTCCGGTCGCTGGAGACGGTGGTGTGCTGGTCGGGCTCCGGGAGCGGCCCCTGGCAGTGCCTCAGGTCTTCACCCACGCAGGCGGCGTAGGCCATGGCGTGGGCAATGTAGTTCTGCTCGTGGACGCCCTTCAGGAGGTGCGCCATGGGGCCCCGGGCCAGCACGGCCACGTCCTCGCCGCTGTGGGTGGTCGATTGCAGGGGGACGGCCGACAGCTGCACGTAGTCTTTGGCTTCTTTAAAAGACGGCGTTAAAACAAAAAGGTGAGTTTCATTCAAACACGTTGCTGCAAGGCTGCTCAGCTTAGAGAGTCTGACAGTTGAAAGTGTCTTTTTCACGGGGCTGTCATGCTCTGAACATTCATTCACTCATCTTTTATATTTCCTTTCCTTCTACGTGTTAAGCAGAGCGTAAAAAAACAGCCAAAAGGCCGCTCGGCCCTCGTTATGTCAGCTGTTGCTTTGCCGACCTTGAAATGCTCGTTAAATAAAAGGACCGTGAGGAGATCGGTTAATGAACAGCGGCGTGTCACAGTCTGGAGCCGAACACGTCTTACTTGTGGTGACATTGCGAATATCCGGACGCTTGCCGCTCACGATCTTGTGTCCGGGTCCGTTGCCGTACATCAGCGTGGTGTAAGGCAGCATGTCTGTTGCCCACAGAGGAGATTTACCTAAAAAAACACCAGAAAATGTTCATCTTTATGGGTTATTTTTTAAATTATTGTCGTTGCATCTCTCTGCCTTGGAGCAGACACACACACACACAAACACACACACACTGGGGAGAGAAGGGGAAGAGGAGGGGGTTGTCTCAGTGTCTCTCTCCAGATGAGCCATTAGCCTGTTGAGCCTTCCCACTGATGAGGAGCTCAGAGTTTCACAAGCACATTAATCACAGGAAGAGGAGGAGGAGGAGGAGGAGGAGGAGGAGGAGGAGGAGGGCATTAAGGCGAATAAAGTGGGAGTACTAAAGGTAGGAACAGCTTGACACAGCTCTGTGGATCCAGGCTTTGCAGGCTGACACTGATCTATCTGTGGGCGGAGCCTCTTAAAGGGAATATTTTCATTGCAGATCCATCACTGAGTGACCAAGCGGTTGCTCCAGTTTGAGTCCAGAGGGAACGCTGGCGAAACATCATTCGACCTCGCGGTATTTTGGAAGCTTCACCACGAAGCGAGCGAACCGGATTCAAAGCGCAAGTGTGGGAGCAAACAGAAGCGAGAGCAAACCTAAAAATGAAGCGTCAAGTCTGTCTTTTCATCGTTTTTTTAGAAAGGGTATAATCTGGATCTCACTTTATTTGCCTAACAAAAAGGCAGTGGGACCAATCTCAATTTCGTCATCAAATCAGAATCAATACGTGCCAACTGTAAAGCTTCGAGAACTCTTTGCTGAGAAGCAAATTCTGGAAGCTTTTCTTCTGTTAAACACGCCTTTGCCTTCTCTTTTGGTGACACCACGTTTCCTGTCCGAAAGGGAACGCCTCAATGTTTAAGTTGCATAAAAAAAAAGACGGATTGGAGAGGAAGCCTGGAGGACAAAGAGGAGGAGACCCTCAGAAGGGGGATTACTGTAACAGGAGAGAGTGGCTGACGGAGCAGGGGGAGCTCGGAGGGGAGGAAGGGAGACGGAGGAAGGCGTCGGCAGGGACGGTTGGAGACGGGCAGAGGGAGGAGGGACGAGGGACGAGGGGAAGGCGGGGGGACGCAAATAGAAAGGCGAGCTGGGAGAAAGGCTGCCGGCTGTATGTGTTTACCTGGACTGTAATTGCAGGGGAGAGAAAGCAGGGGAAATGTCAAGCTGCTGGTGACAGAAGCACAGTGAAGCTGTGAGCGAGGAGGCGGCGAGCGAGAGGCACACACACACACACACACACACACACACAAAATGTCACCTCGACTGTCCATTGTCAAGGCGAATAAACACACCTGGAGGTAAGGAAACAAATAGACGGAGGAGGAGGGAATGTCAAGCAGAAGGAGAATTTCTCGCTCCTCCGCCTCCTGATGGAAACAGCAGCACAGATTCCAGGCGAAGACTCCGTGCCACGTTGACGGCGTGCGGTCACGAAGAGACTCGGCGTCTAATTACCCAGGATGCTTTGCCCGCGGAACGGGTAGCCGTTGAAGCTGATGGGGTGGGAGTGGTCGGCCATGACGATGGTGAGCGTCTCCTGCTCCTCGGTGAGCTCCAGACCCTTGGCGATGGCGTAGTCGAAAGCGACCGTCTCGTGGAGCGCCATGAAGGCCCGGTTGTCGTGGTGGGCCTGGTCGATGCGGCCGCCTGCGGACAGGACGGAGACGGCTCAGCTGGAGACGACACCTTCTTGGAAGAGACGAGGGAAGTCGGCGCCACAAGGGAATCCTCTTTCTGTTCATTGAAGCTCCTTCAAATAAACGATTGTTTTGGTTGTCATCTCAAGATCAACCGATCTTTTATTCCGCTCTCATAAAAACAAACTTGGTCGAGAGCCGCTGAACTCCGTCACTCGACTTCCCCGACGAATCCAATCCGCTCTGAAAGGTGTTTTCTCTACGAATGCTCCGAAAGATCCCAAACATTCACGTGTGACGTGACAATATTTAACTCAGATCGCACTCATCGATGCGCACCAACGGATGAACTTCAGAACGGTTTCCCCCGCAGAGTGGCCGAGTCTCACTCCGAGATGTGAAACACCTGCGATGACTCCTCCCACTACCTCCGAGCGGACGGAGGCTGGCCGGACGGGAGAGCGAAGCAGACTCCAGTTAAGAAGTTGTGATCTTGTCGAGCTGTCGGTGATCGGGTGCACCGTATTGCCTCTTTCTATTTATACGTTTGCCTGTTATTTTAAAGTCATTGGGAAGACGCGCAGGAGCACCACGGGGTCCCCAGGCGACTGCCTCAGATTAAAGGGGGGGGGGCGTGTATGGGGGGGGGGGGGCCGGCGAGGCAGCCGCGTGGAACGGAGACACATCAGGCCGCCGCTCTCCCGCGAGCACACACTGCGGCAAACTCACCGAGCTGTATGCGGAATCAATGTCAAGCCAGCCGATCGACTGCAGGTACACGCTGTTCTTCGGCAGCGCGCACCCTTCAGTTGGGAACTATCGCCGGCGTGACGAGGACCATCTTCCCTTCAGGCCAACAGTCCAACTGGTGAAGTCCAGAAAGTGCGTATCCAGTGACACACTACCACACTTACTTGCGACGCACAAACCTGTTTTCTTCGTGTTACACAAGCAATGATTCAATCGATCCATCTGGTCCAACCATGTCACCTTTTTCAGTCAATCGCGCTCTCAAGAGACTTCATTATCTAAGTTGTGCAAATTTAGATGTTCTCAATATAGACTCGCAGGCACTGCTTTGATGTTAATGCCAATCTTCACTCAAACTGCAGTAAAAGTACAACTTACTGATGTGAGGGCTGGCAAATGAGACAAAATTCAAGAGTGAGCCTGGCAGTCTGCACTTGAGGGCAAAGACAACGAGTGTGACCAGGTTTCAGGAGAGACAGATGCTGAGGAGTGTCCAAAATTCGAAAGAAACGCCCGTTATCTTCCGGGTCAAGGGGGCAGCAGTCTCAGCAGAGACTCCCAGACTTCCCCAGCTCCTCTGTGGAGACCCCGAGGCGTTCCCGGGCCAACCGGGTGATGTGTCCCGGGTCTTCCCCGGGGCCTCGTCCCAGTGAAGCATGCCTGGAACACCTCCCTCAGGAGGCCTCCTAAACAGAGGCCTGAACAACTTCACCTGGCTCCTGTGTCATCTTCCGGTCGGATTCAAGTTAACACAGATATGTGAGACGCGCCTCAAGCTGTCACGGGCTCCACGAGCCTCGAGTTTGCCACCACGGAATCAGGTGTGTCTGCTGTCCTCACCCTCCACCAGCAGGAAGAAGCCTCGGGGGTTCTTCTGCAGGATGCGGATGGCCTTCTCCGTGGTCTCCACGATAGACGGGTCCATGTCGGGGTCCCTGTCCGCCTCGAAGCGCAGATCGCCGGGTTCGAACAGAGCTGGAGGAGTGAGAAAGAGAAGCAGTCCAAAGTCAAAACTTCGGCGCGCCCGCTGCCTCGGCCCACGGCGGAGGAGCGGCAGGAAAGTCCGATGTCCCTCCACCTACCTCCACCGCTATTTTCAGCGGAGAGGAAGTGAGGCAGCGCGGAGCAAAAAGACAAAGTTTGTGGGAGAAAGTGAAGGAAGCGGCGAGTCCAAAAACAGACTGATGACTGGATGTGCGCAACTCCTCCACATCCTCTCACAGAACAAAGACAACTCTCAGCTTTGTCGATGCCCCAATGTATCAAAGAGACTGTACACGAAAATACACACAACAAATTTAGAAGTGATTGTTTCGTCCTGGCCAAGCGCTTGCTCAGATTCTCTTGCTGTCAGGCTGAAACAGGGAGGAAAGAACAAAATATGACCAGTTGAGGAACGAATTAGGCGACTGTAAGAAATCCCTAAAATGGGAGGAACAGACCAGCAAGGTGAGGCACCAAAAAACCAACACTATCCACGTCTTTACATCTGTTTTCACTCATCCATTTCATGGAGCCAAAAGCCGTTTCTCAATACCCGTACTTGCGTTCTCGTGGACTTCAGTCCCAGCCCAAGTCCAGTTCCAATACACGAGTCCGCATTTCGGCAAGTCCGGTTCGATACCCGGATGTGAACTCGTTACGCCCATTTTACCGAGGATGCATCAGGACTTGGACAGCCATGTATCCCAGAATGCATTTCACTACAACCAGCGATGGCAGAGGAGCGAACACAAAACTGTAAGCAGTAATTAAAAATAACTAGTAAGGTGTTTGTTTTATGTAGTTATACTTTCATTTTATTAATTTTACAACATAAAATAAACATTTCTGGGATAATCACCGGCGGCAGACGCCGAAGTCAAGGAAGTGACGTCACGAGTACGCTGTCGAAAAACCGTACTGCGAACTCCCGTCCTCGGGAAGTTTCCAAGTTTTCAAGTCCGAGCTTCAGAAGTTCGGGAGTCCGCACTCGGCGTATTTGGGATTGAGAAACGGCAAAAGAGTCCGATTCGCCTACGACTGATTCGGCCCCCGCGAAGCGAAAGCTCTCGCCCGTGCATCGCTCGTGTCTGAAGGCAGGCGACCGCACAGGTGAGGCCGCTGATCTGGTTTGTCGAGAGCGACACAGGTCTCCTTATTACATCAATTAGTACCGTGATCCATTTAGTGCTGTCAGCTGCAGGGCGCTGCTATGGCGCGAGCTCGCTAAGGAGGCTCACCGGGGCGTTTAAATGAAATGAAGGCATAATGAACATGATTGGCTGCACCTGGGAGTCGAGTAGCTTTTATACATGGAGGCGAGAAGTGGCGAGAAGAGAACTGGACACGTTTCTTCCGTTAAAACTGTCTGGAAATCGAAGGGATCAACATACAGTAGCTCTGAATTTTCATCAGACGTATTTAAAATCTGGATTTTTTTTCAAACTTCTTCAATTTCTATTATTGTGCGATGAATGAACGATCGAGCTTCGACTTCCTGAGAACGTTCGCCATCGTGAGCAGAGTCACAGGTCGGCACACTGGCGCCCGCCGCGATGAGCTTTGATGCCTCACAGCCAGAAAAACACGCATTGGATTTTGGTTCGAGACTTTCCTGCTTGCATGTCGTCTCTGTGTCTGTGCAGGTTTTTTTCACCGGGTCATTTCTTTTCTTCTCACCATCAAAACACGTACAAAAAAGCTCAGCTGGTGTCTAGGACCTCTCGTGATTGTGCGTGTCTCCATGAGTTGGACTCGGGACTAGTTATAGACGTCTTTTTCAGCGTTCACTCAATCTTCTCTGGACTACAGCATCCACTAAAGTACAGAGGATGGTTAGTAAACATGTTGATAAAAGAGTAAACGAAGCCCTTTATTTGATTAGAAATTCCTCCACGGTGGGAGTACAGGAGCAGCAGCTTGAGTGGAGAAGAACACAGATTTAATAAGGAGCCTCTTTGTGTTTGTACCTTGCCAACAGTATGTAGGTCAGGCACAGTAGTTGTGTACCCAGGACACACATTCCTAATAGGTGGAAAAAGTAAGAGCAAAGGGGACCAAGGACGCCGCACGCCTCAAGGACTGTGATCGTGGGAAGAAATAAACAAGACGGCGAAAGGTTGGGGGAAGAAAAAAAATCAACGTACCCATGAGGTAGTCGGTGGTTTCAGGGTCGACGGCATCGAAATCGGTTTTGTTCCACACATAGTGGGCTACCTGCGGCACACACAGCAGCAGCAGCAGCAGCGTTAGCGCCGCAGCCCCGGGAAGTAGGACAGCAGCAGTCATTGTGCCTGTCGTGAGTCACTGCATGAGTCACTTGTTGATGCGCGCCACCCTTGGATACTCACTTCCTCACCTCGCACCGATGCTGTTTACGATCTGCGAAACTATCGGCAAATTCTGATTCAGTGGTGTTCGGACTTTCTCTACTCTCCAACTGCTCACGACCAAAAATTAACATTTGTTGTTGTTTTAAAAAGGCGACAAAACAGGGTGGGATGCTTCAAACACCAAATGTGAAACTTGTCATCACACCTGCTCCTTGTGAACAGAAAAGCATTGTTTGGAGGTGCACATTGGAGTCACACGTATCTTTTAAAAACACGCTACAATATCTGATGGCTGGATGAAATGACTTTACAGATATTAGGCAAAGGGAGAGCATAGATTTTATTTTATTTTATTTTATTTTATTTTATTTTGTTTTGTTTTATTTATTTATTTTATTTCTTTTTTACTATATTCTATTTTATTTCTTTTTCTTTTCTTTTATTTCTTTTTATTTTATTTTATTTCTTTTCATTTCTTCTTTTTTCTTTTTCTTTTATTTCTTTTTCTTTCCTTCTATTTCATTTTATTTTATTTTATTTTATTTTATTTATTTCGTATTATTTTATTTTATTTTTTTATTTCGTTTAAATGCTTTTTAATCTATTTTATTTTATTTTATTTTATTTCTTTTTATTTTATTTCCTATTATTTTCTTCCTTTCTTTTTTATTTATTTCGTTTGAATTCTTTTTAATTTATTTTATTTTATTTCTTTTTATTTTATGTTATTTTATTTCATTTTATTATATTTTATTTTATACTTGTTTTGTTCATGATTAATTTCCGTTTTCTATTGTATTATTATTCTCTTTGGTGTTGGTGACTGATTGAATAAATAAGAATAAGAATAAGAATAAGAATAAGAATAAGAATAAGAATAAGAATAAGAATAAGAATAGTTTCCACATGGCACATAATCTGTTGATAGACCAACACGCTGCCTTACATCCCAGTCAGGCTGGATGGCAGCAGGAGCCAAATGTTCCT
This sequence comes from Malacoctenus gilli, assembly GCA_032164315.1. Taxonomy (NCBI): domain Eukaryota; kingdom Metazoa; phylum Chordata; class Actinopteri; order Blenniiformes; family Labrisomidae; genus Malacoctenus; species Malacoctenus gilli. The sequence continues at coordinate 3,400 of JASSRZ010000274.1, read as the reverse complement.
GCTGGCAGTAGTTATTGTGTGGGAGGGAGAGGCCTGAACCCTGACACCGCAACGCATCAATAAATGATACGTCCTCATTCTTAAGTGCTTTGATTTCGCACCTCGTCACATTACGCCGCAATATCGCAACCTCGCCCCCCCCGAGCTCTAAATCAGGCTGTTTTCTCTCAGCGGCCGTGCTGCCTAAACGCGTTACCTTCCCCACTTTCAGGCTCTGCCACTCTTTGATCAGATTGCGCCCGTCTCTTCTTTTGCCCCTGGCCGAGAAGTCTCGGGGATACTCGGGGTCTTTGGTGGTTCGGGGGGTCATGTACTTTCTGCCGCCGCCAATGATCACCTGCAAACACAGACAAGCGCACGCATCGTTGTTAATGGTTGTACGACGTTGGTAGGATGTTCTTTTGATCATGCGACAGCAGTCAGGAACTTTTTCCCTCAAGAGCCTCGAGAGGCCTCGGACCCCCTCTTCAACCCGTGAATCACTTCCAGTGAAGCCAACCAAAACAGGGAAGGGGGGGGGCAGTTTCATCAACTCACAATATCAGGAACTTTTCAAAATAAAAGCACAGGGCAACATTTGGTTCCAGGAAGTGTCTTAGTCTGGTTTTCTGATCTCTGGACCCCCAAAATGCTCCACCGTAAAGCCCCCCCCCCAACAAAAGTATGACTCACATCGATGTCCACGTTCTTGATGAGTTGCGACGCGATGTCGGTGCAGCCGTCCTTCTTGGCGCCCGCGGGCAGGTCGGCGTCGCTGTACCACTTCCTGCTGACGGAGTGGGCGTAGGTGGTCGCCGGGGTGGCGTGCTGCACCCGGGTGGTCGTCACGATGCCAACGGACTTGCCTACAACACGAGCACAAGAGGCAGGGTGGAGTCGACGGCGGACGGAGCCCCACCCTGGGAGTCCCGCCCAGCCACACGACGGACCGGTCCGCTCGATGGACCTCGTCCTCCTCCGGCGGAAGACTGTCTGTGACTCGCCAGTGTTCAGGTCAAGGCCACCACACACGGCGTATGCATGAGCATGTGATGGCGCTGTGTCCATGTGCGCTGATAAGAGCGGGACGTGATAAGAGCCAAGGTGCTCACTTGCGCAGCACAGGCGGGACACGCGGGCGCTCGCTCTCGTGCCCGCGTTTCCCCTCCGGGCCTCGCTGTAGCGCCGCTCAGCGTGACGGCGAGCGGCGGCTCACGGCGGGGCGCTCGGCTGTAAAATGGGGTTTCGGCAGTGGCAGAACAAGGCCGGAGGGATTTCTCTTTATGTCGGGAGCCCGAGCTGAAATGTGACACGCGGGCTTGTGTCGGATATTTGTCCGCATGTTCCCCTCTGCTGCTTGGGGGGGGGAAAAGGGATATTATAATAATATTAATAATAATAATAATAATAATAATAATAATAATAATAATAATAATAATAATAATAATATTATTATTATTATTATTATTATTATTATTATTAGTTTTATACAAGTTGCAGTCTTGTGACGACCGATCTTGATTACGATCTTGATTGCACTTGATTTCTCGATATGATCTGACTATACGAAGACCGATGGCATATGCATGGCAGCATAATGCCAGTCACACAATGTTAAAGCCATTTCTGAACAATATCCCTCTGTTGGTTTATGTACATGCGAGCTTGTTCGCAAGAAAGAAAAGAACAAAAAGCACCTTCCAAGCGCTCCTTTTCAAGGGGTTTTAAAAAGAAACACCTGAACTTGCTTTTGCATATCATTACCATTAGAGTCCATGCTCTCACTTTTCAGGTTCAGGTAATTGTCTCATCTAAATGCAGAGAACAGACAAGCTTTGGGAAACACAGCCACATAATTACAGCAATTGAGAACAATATGAATAATTGTAGCCGCTGCAAGATAAGTGCAGTTTAACGAGGTGCTGCTCCCGCTGAAACATCTGGGAAGCAACTTTGACTGATTAAAATGCATCGACTGCTAACTGCGATTGTGGAGCGAAGCGGAATTAAAATCTAATTTACTGTGAAGTTCCTTAAATTCTGAAGTGAAGGTAGTGAGACAGTGACGCTGGTCTGGGGGCCTTGAAGATGACACGATCCTTCAGTACTTTACCTTGACAACAGAGGGAGCCAGTGTCCTGTGTTGGATGGAGGAAGGACATTTTTATTGGAGAAAGTCCTCCAGGGAAAACTCTACTGAGGTTACAGGATCAACTGTTTGTTTATTCTTTGGCTTGTCGTTTTCATCGGGCGGATTTGATTAGTGTGCCAAAATGAATTACAGTTAGTGGTGTCACATCAAAACAGTTTCCTCAGATTTGATCACAAATGTTTTTTCGTCATACTTGTAAACAGTATTGGGCAAGTTACCTCCAAAATGTAATATATTTAATATTACAAGTTACTTTCATTTGAAATTAATAATTTTTCTTTACAATATTACCATTTGTGTGAAGTAATAAGTTACTGATTACTTTTTAGTTTCTTTCACCACCAACAACAACCAAAACCTTTACATGACATGACACAAAGTCTTTTTCTGTGTCTCATTTTTTAACACTTGAGTAACAAAGTAAAAATAATGCGAGTATAACCACTTTGAAAAAGTGGAATTAGTCGTTGTAGCCATGTTGCTGTCTTCTTCTTCTGTTGATTTAAAACCATCTTTTTCTCCTGATTTTAAAACTGGTGTCTTCTTCTACTCTTTATTTACCGCTGTTCTAATCAAAAATGACTCCTGAGTTTCTCGCAGTGGCCTGGGAAGCGAAAGCAATGCCATCCAGTGTGATCATCTTCTCGTTTGTCTCTTGCAGTTTTTGGATCCAAAACTATAACTTACATTTTTTTCTGAGTTGAGGAGCAGAAAGTTGCAGCCCATCCAGGCTTTTAAATCTAAAATACCTAATACAGAGCCCTGTGGAACTCCATAACTGGTACTCATCCAAGGTGAAGAACTACCATTAATATGCCTAAAAAAAAATATGCGCGCGCTAAAAATAATAAGTCAAAATAATAAGTTGGCGACAGAGTGTTCCTTCTCACTCAGGCTCTCATCCGTAGCTTTGGCTTGTTGGAGTTTTAGAACATGTACTTACTGGCTCATTGACATTAGATAACAAACTACGAAACCCTGAGAATTCAGACACGGATGTCTGTATCCTGTGATCCACCTCGCAGGTGAGGTGAAACATTCTTCCCTTTGTTTGTTCAAACTATTCTCTTGAATATTTACTCTCAAAAGAGGCAAATTGTTTTTTTTTTTGTTAATGATGCATTTATTTCAACAAAAGAAAAGAAGTGATTGTGACAGAGGCTGGTGAGGGCAGGGTGAAGTTAGAGGGAGAGTGTCGTGTATCTTCTCTTTGTTGATGCGTGGAGTGATGAAGAAAGTCTCTGCCGACACAGTCTTGTAGTTTCTTGA
>JASSRZ010000271.1:0-13826 GCA_032164315.1 Malacoctenus gilli | reverse complement strand
CCCCCCCCCCCCCCCCCCCCCCCCCCCCCCCCCCCCCCCCCCCCCCCCCCCCCCCCCCCCCCCCCCCCCCCCAGGCGGGTAACGATTTCAGCCAGCCCCCGACCTACGGAGTGTCAGTCATGTTTCCGCCATACAGCTGCAGAGGTTACGTTATGACACATTACAAAGAAGTCGTGACTGCACAGTGCAGCGAGGCCTATTTATACCATCATACGGCACAACAGAAACTGCATGTTTCCTGTTAACTGTGCCTCAAACTCACATTATTGATAAAATCAATCAAAAGTAGGGATATTTTCAGGTAAAGGCACTCTAATTTCCGACTTACGTTTTAATCTTTCTCAACTCTTTGAGACACACTTTTTTTTAATATATAAGACCACGCCAATAAAACAAGACACAACCACCACCAAGAAATGCATAAACTTGCTCAAATCTTTGTGATTGATCCTACTATGGTTCATACAGGCCATAAATCTGTAAAAATCTCAAAGTTTGAGGCTTTACTGAAATTCCAAATACCTAGTCAAAGTGGCAAATTCACAATGTCTACCATGTATTTCCTGGGAAGTACATGCCCCATGTCACGTTGAATGCCTTGATTACCGCTCAGATGTGGAGTATATTTGTTCAGATAACATTTATGTCATAGCAGCAGTAAAAACATGTTTCCTTATTTTCATTTCCTGTGTGCTTCAACTTCCTCTCATTCAATCTCATCAGAAGTATCATCTGTGGTGGTACTGTGACACATTGATTTGGAGCTCTCCAACCCACCGAACCAATAACACAATATGCTGAAAGGCAGAGGGTGAATTTAAATGCAGGGGGGGGCAGTGTGTTCAAAGGAGCCCTAATGAAGCACAATGCCGACAAAGGAAAGAAAGCACTAGCTCAGTGCGACAAGCCGTTCAATATAGCCTAACAACTTTCTGCTCAGTGATGAAAGTAAAATATATAAAGAGGTAGCAGTGTTCCTGTGGTGACTGGGGCTTCAGTGGCCATGCCTCATGAGCCTACAGCTGACACAGTGCAGCCCTCATCACTGTAACACTGTCTGAATGTTAAGAGAGCTGCACCCACTGGCTGTTAAGGGCCAGAGCTTGCCAGCTCCCACCACAAAGATGCAGTGATGCAACAAATTGGGACGAAAAGCAGATTCCTCCTCCTCGGGACTACAAGTAAATATGCTGACATTTAGGGGACACGTAGTATCACATCCCCGTGACTGGCTTGTAGTCGAAATGAATATTCATGTTTCAAACAATATTTTAGATTTGAAAACCACGACATGAAAAAAAGCGTGACATTTCGGAGGGGCTTACAATCATGCACTATGAACAATGTCCTGTTTACGCTATGTTCATCATGAGCAACTTTTTCACATCAAAAAAGTTTCTTTGGGACTTTTGAAATGAGGCGCAGGTGAGTCATAACATACCTATGTGTGACCGCCTGTCAAACCACTTGATAAACATGCTCACGCAAGAGTTTCTTCAGAAACACTACCATCTAGTGGAAGCACGAAAGGGCCAACGACTGCCCAGCTTCACCCCAGTATGTCCAGTCTTTCAATGTTTGGTTTGGATTCACTTTGACCTTTGATCCATAACATGGGTACAAAGAAAACGCGACTGTGAGTTCTGCTTGTGTCCTTTTAAAGTATCCGGGCAGCGCAAATGTAACAAAAGACAACCGACCCTCTTTGGAAAAGCGGTTCATTAGGATGGAGGAGTTTTTCCTAAGTCCATCAAACTGCCAAGTGCAATGGTAAAAGTCGATGTATGGCATCTACAAACCGTAACGACAGTGAAAGTAAGGAACTGGAGGCAGCTTGGTTGCCATTTCACTCACCACTCGTACTCTTATCGAATAACAATCTTCATATTTCAAGTGCAGTTCATTTTCAGTGCGCTGACCAGGAAAAATGTGCAGTGATAGCCAAAACCTTGTATCCTTTTTTCAGTGATAGCAGCCAAATGAATGCAAGGGCTCAGGCTCACGATGGCTTTTCAAAAGAAAACCCCTACTATTAGCCCACTGGCTGCTCTAAATGCTGAACAGCATCAGGCAGCTGCATTGTGAGATTGGTGGCATAAACCTTCGATAAAAAACACGACTACTCTTGGATTGCCATGAGTCATTTGTCTGTGTGGGAACCTATTGCCTTGGCAAGTGTTTAATACAATGCTACACATTTTTCAGTTTGTTCTATAACTATAATCTATAACTATACTTTAATAAACTAGAAACATTACATTCTTAAATGAGGATTTTTAAAAAAACACCGCGCTACGACTACAGCTTTCTTCCTTTCGCTGTTCAAAAGCACCAACACCGGGATGTACGTGTGTGTCAAATTTATCACCAGACAGAAAGCAGATTAATGCTGCTGGGTTGCACCTTTTGAAGGCTTAGTGATATAGATTAGTAGAATGTGTTTGAGCTGTGCATCGCAACAAGCTGCTGAGTGGTCATTTTCAACCTGCGCGATCAGCCGCCCTCCCATTGTGAAGACTGATGACAAATGTCACATCCATTGCACTAGATGCTGCCAGCGAATTGGATATGTATTTGTCAGTGTGGCACGTAGTGAGATGTGCAGTTTTAAAACTTAGCATTATTTACCGGGGAGCCGATTCATCATTTCATGTGTTTGTGAGCAACATTCAGACAAGCCTCTGAGAAGATGCTTCCTGTGAACAGCACAAGGTCCCAGGTACATTCTCAGAAATGGTGTCAGTGACTCTTTAAACGTGAAGAAATATTTCTAAACCCGTCGTGAGTAAGTGTGGTAATCCGGGTTCGTGCTGGAAACTGTCTGTCCTGCAGTTCAAAACCTGCCCCGTATGATTGCACAAAAAAAGGCTTTGGTCTGTTTCATGTTATGAAATAAGGTCGAGAAACTGTGTTGACTTTGACAACTCTGTTTACTGTCTCATGAACCAGTGTTATTGCAAAGGGGAGTGAGCTCTCCTACGGAATACAGACTGCACCATCCTGTGAGTCTTAATGTAAAATGAGTCTATATTTTAGACAGCAGGTTATGTTGTAACCTGCTGTAATTCCTGTATATATTAAAATAAAGCATCACTGCTGCACTGCTTGTTAACAGGCTAAATGAATACAATCGGTGGAGCATAAGGAATTCAGAAGTTTGTTGGTGGAGGAAGAGAAAAAACAGGAGCAGCAGTTCAGTGTTGAGGCAATTTATTCATTTTGTGCTAATTGTGTACATTGTAACTGTAGGTGCAAAAACGTGTTAGAAACTGGCCAGTTGAAGCAAAGTCCTGCTCCAGACTGCATCCAGTCATTAAAAAAAGAGTGCCTGAGTATTAGGTTTCTCCTGTCTACTTGTTCTTTTGCTGGTGCCAAAAGAAGGATGCATCTGTGCAACTTATTTGATCAGCAATACGCATCAAGTCTGGTGTTGTAACAGTGACTGAAAGGAATTTTATGGGGTTAAAAGATTACATCACTGAAGAATCATACGAAAAGTGCAAATTGAACATTCCTGAATGGAAGTTTTAATAGTTTCACAAAAATATAAATAACTACACTCTTTGACAAAGCCAGGATTATTTCTTTTTTTCGGTACAAACTTAAAGCTTCTAAACTAGATGAATAATTTTTTTCGTGCCTATAGGTGTTTTTTTTTTCTCTCAGCAGACTTCTGGACATGTCACAGCAGGAGGAGATGTGGTGGTTTTTTTAATGGTGGGTGCATTCCACCATAGGGAGCTCCTGCTGCACACTCTGCTGGTTCACTGCTGTGGCTCACTGGGACACTCAAGCAACTGAGTGATTCGAATGGTATCAGTTTGGTCTGTTCGCCTGCTGCTACGACACGTCAAAGTGTTTGCTAAACCGGTGTAAAGCAAATATCATGATGTTATCGAAATACTTCATATTGGTGTGCATCACAGAGAAATTAAGGTTTTGAGAGAACCTTTCAGAAGAAGCACATTGCGGCTGTTTTCATGCCATCACTGCACCGTCCGTTTGAAGCGGTCCCTCTGCACAGCGCGCGTCCTCCTCTGTCGCTCTGCGATGGAGCTCAGGCTCTGCTTGAGAGCTGGGAGGACAACCCCAGAGCCCAACGAGGGTTCAGACCTAGGAGGAAGTCGGAGGAAAAACGGTCCAAGATTCAGACTTTTACATGCAGCAAGTGAATGTGATAACCAACATGATGGAGGTTTGTGCAAATGGTTTCAGCGAGTTCCCACTTTGACCATGTTCGGTCGCATTTTTTTACACTTTCACCCATGAAGGTATTATCACTTACGTTTTTTCTGGGAACGACCGGATACCAAGTTTTGGAAATTTCTTCTCCTCAAAAGGTTTTCTAAAGAAGAAGAAGAAGGAAAATCAATAAGTGTACAGTGCTTATTGCATTGCAAATGATACACATGACTGTCAATTGATATTACTGTACCGAGTTCCATCAACAAGATAGGCCTTGGTCAGAATGTAGTTCTCTGGGGTGATTTTTTTGCTCAACACAATATCTCTCAGCAGCGCCTTTACACGCAGAATCTACAAATCACACGTCATCAGAAATGATCAGCTCTTCTTCACGTCACACAACATTGTCTGCAATCATTTCTTTCCCCCTCTAACACACATCAAAATGAGCACGTACTTCCTGAGACTGGAGGCTGTTGGCGTTGTAAAGCTGCCGGATGATGACTTCACACTCCTGCAGTGTGGGAGCGCGCGGTGGATGAGTAGGGCTGCTGTGGATTCGCAGAGGCTGTAACGAAGTGATGAGGCCCCCCTTCACCTCAGTGCTATGGTCCTGTTTTGCAGAGCCTAGAAACTCACTGCCTGCGTCAATGCTTCTCCAGTGAGTCATTGAGATAAAATGAGTTAAAAAAAAATCATACAGCTTACATCCTGTTTAAAGGCAGTTTTATATAGTCATTAAATATCAAAAGTCTCATATTCTCCCACTGGAGGGACGTAAGATGGAGAGTCATGATCAGCAGCAGCTTGATGTAAATGCACCTCTCAGCCTGGTCCTGCAGTGGTCTCGTGTCCTCCAGTGGTTCCTCCAGGTAGAGTCCAGGATGGGCTTCACTGGCCTGTGTAGGTGGTCTGAGGTTTCGCCGACTGTGTTGCAACACTGGACAGAAGGACACCCAAAATGATAGAACTCAGTCTTGTGCATGAATACAAGGGTCCACTTCATGAAGCAACAGCTGTTCATGAAGAAAAGTTGTTGCACAAGATAAAATCAGCGTCAGCAGTGGTGGTTGCTTCATTTTTCAAAGATGTGGTTTTTTGACTGATTATGGCAAAACACGTGGTTGTTTTTCAAAAAAGGCGCACTTATGCTAAACAGTGAAAACACAGGATGCAGTGGCATGTGCAAAACAAGTGTCAATCAGCATAACAACATACCTTTTCTGTTTGTCCTGGGACCCTCCATTATCAGCCTGTACTGCAACTCTGCAACATCCAGAAGAGCGATTTAGTGTACGATACACTACAGGGAGGCCCAGTCCCAGCAAACAGGCCATTTGTTGATAGGGGCCTGACTGCTCCGGTGGTGCAAAGACAGATGACTGTGGAGTCTCCTGGTGGGCGGTGAGAGGCCGATATGTGGAACAGCATGCTGTCTGTTCTGCAAAGTGACACCGGATCTCGGTCCACCTCCCACTGAGAAAACCATCAAAACCCCGGAGTTGCTATGCGACCACCATACCCAGATTGAATGTCTCTCGTGTCAGCACCCTATCAGGAGACGGGCAGATCCCCGTCATTACCTTGAATTCATTAGAAAGCGTTACTGAGTTCATGCCTCCGTAAATGGAAAATAATGATGGAAATTTTCTGGTTACATTGTTTGCCCTTGTAGAACACGAGGCTGGTGGATTTTCTTAATGGATACAATGACCTTGTGATTTCATGCTGGGATAATTACATTTGCAAGGTTACCCAGGCCTCAGCTTCCTATGACCCTAACTTGTAAGGATGGAGGGATGAATCTTGTCCATTCATTAGAGCAATCAGAGAGGGTGACACAACCCAGACACAACTTTCAAGAGTCTTAAAATTAAATTACTTATTAGTTTTTGATTGCTTGTGGAACCTTCAATTTAGTTTTGCCTTAAGAAAAGAGCCGTCATTTAACTGTTAACTCATGAACACACTTTAGCCACCATAACGTTTACTCAGTCACTTAAGACAAGCATGGTTCACCAATATTTGAGGTGTTTAGAATGCGTCAGCCATAAATAAGTATGCTCTCGGATCAGGTTTCACGTTCGAACGGGATATGTTAAACGACGTTCAAGTATTCATTAGTCACCCAGAATACTAATGCCAGCTCCCGTTCTCACATGTAAGACTTTCTTCCACCCCACGCTGGTTGCTTCACCTTTATTCTCCCGTCTGAGATACTCTATCTCTGCGTGGAGCTTCTCGAGAGTCTCCTTGTGCTGCTGCTGGAGGAACTGGATATTCCTCTGCATGGAAGCGACCCGGGGGTCCGCGTCTCTGTGACAGGACGCCTCTTTCTCCACTGCCGCCGCCCCTTCTCCCCCGTCCAGCGGTCGCAGTTGCCTCGCCGGCAAACGTCGCGGTGATCTCGGCATCTCGAGGCGCTCAACTCTCGGCCAGTGCGGCAGGTGTCGTATCGGCGGGAGGTTATTACTCGACATGGCTCTGATTCACTCAGCTGCTGGCGAACCTTCCCGAAGACACTTTTTCGTTGCACGAGCTAGCTTGAAGCGAATGTAGCACGATTTGTTAGCCATCTTAGTCTCTTTCTCTCCACTGTAATAACAACTGGTAACTTACAAGGCTGTCCAATGACCACCAACTAGTTACGTAAAGTTAGTTGCTTGCAATGAACTCCGGTGGGCCTTCCTAAAATTACTTTTAGATCCATTTGTCAGACGCTCCAGACGTGGACAACGTTTCCATGACAACCAATGCTCCGTTTTTTTAAAGCCTAACGCCAGACTTTCGGGGCAATAAGCCCCGCCTCCGCGCCGGCGGATCGGAAGAACAATCCGCCAACTAAGCACCGGTGATCTTTAAAGGAAACGATCTGATTGGTGGCAGGAATTGTTACGTAACTGAGCTGAATTGCGGTTGATCATATTTTTATGAACAGTTTAAATTTATTACAGAAATGCCAGCCAAATATACTCATCATCAAAAACGCATTTTTTTCTGTCAGCAAAAGGACTAATATGCACAGCAATTTTTTGTAAATAAACCAGGCGCTGTTGTATCTTTTATTGTAAGGAAAGGGCAGGAATACCTCGAACAAGGAGAGAATAATACTCCTTTATCTTGCAAAATGTCCTGTCCCTTAACTGCTGAAACTGCAGGAAGTTTCTTTTTCTTGAGGTCTTTGCTCCATGTAAGCTACAACTTTCAGCATGCAACACTTATACTGTTACTTGGAGTTTTATCGCATCATTAAAGTTTCTGTGGTTTCCTGGTATCAGCGGAAGTGAATCAAAAGCAGAAGAGCTGCTGATTTGAAATACAGACACAAACCACCTTTCCTCTCACTTTATTCATGATGCAGCTTCCAAACAGTAAAGGTTACATCACACACAGGGGGAGGGTGCTGAGATAGTGTGTCTGTTATGGATATGACAACAACAAAATGCCATTGCAACAATGAGAGACAAAATGGAGAATCAAGCAGAAGGCTTTTTCTTTGGAAATGTATCATGGTACGGTACTGGTCTTTCTCCGAGCCTGCAATGTCAAATATACACACATTAACCACAATAACTTAATTTACAATATTTACAGGTAATACAGAATCAGTAAAGAGAAACTTAAAACATTCTGGTATGTTGTTTGTGAACATACAAAAAAGAAAAAAAATCCAAATCAGTGGCTACTCAGCTATGGGAGTGCAGATTGCCGAATCTTCACTTCATTTTGTCTTTGTATCATACTTCAAACTTGAAAATTTTCTTCATGGAGCATTAAAGTCTTGTTGAGAATAATCCTCAAAGGGGGGGGCAATGACAATGATTGTATGTAACAATAACAAAAAGTGACACATGCATCCATTTCATAAAGGAGAGATGCTCAATTTTTCTTTGACAACATCACATACTGACTCAGCATGAGTGGAGACAGAGACCCTGTGGATGTGCTGATATTAGGAATGTACACACAAAAATAAACAACCACAAAGAAACGCTCGCTGTCCGACAACAAAGGCAATGGCAACAAAGTAAATGTAGATAATGTACATTTCCATAACACCTGCTGACGATGCTACTGTACCGGCTTTGTCGCAAACTTGCTTTTAGCCGGGATGCCGCATGTGCACACCAAATTAATTAACTGATGGAATGAAGCCTTTGGGGGACATAAAGCAGTACTCAGCAGGGAGGGGGGTTACATAAGAGGAGCCCTTGATTTCCAGCAAATGTTTCAACTGCAGTCAAAAAAGAAAACAAACCCAAACACTTCAAATCTTATTCACAGAGCTACATCACTGGTTCTGCACTCAACAAAACCCTGCTAAACCAAGAACACCTCAAACAGCATCACGTCACCCATGCATGCATGCACACCAAGTCTTCCTCCGAAGCGATCAAAAAAAAAGCACGATCGGCGTTTTTTTTTTCCGATTGGCCCACGTTTGAGGGGACCTCTGAGAGACGTCAAGGTAACAGCAACAACATACAAAATTTTTCAACACACTCAAATGTCACTTTTAAAAAAACAAAACAAAAATCGACACCTCTAAATGAAAAGGAAAAACAGAAAACAATAACGCTTTTTTTTTCTCAGTGTAAAGAATTTTTCTTCTTCCACAACTCTTTCGTAGCTTATTCCATCTCCGAGTCCACCTATCTAAACTTTGGACAGTAACTTCTGAAAATAAACTGCACCAAAAAGCATGTAAGCTAAACTTTCTATAGAAGCAAATCTGACTAGATATCTACAAAACTGTGTTGAGCGTGCTCTGCTCACCATCTTTGCGTACAGTACTTAAACAGTGCAAAAACATTCAGACTCCAGCACACGATCGGCCTAAATGTTCAAATATCCAACATTCAGTCCGATATCGATGCTGCTTCTCTCCTGACAGCCCCCTACATTCAAATTTGATTATACTTGCTAAACACCGATGTGATTGGTAGATCAAAAATACGAGTTGGAATTGTGTGAGGAAATAAACCAGCTCTGATGCTCGGGTCCACCTGAGAAATACATCGCAGGGTCGGTGCAGCATTGTCCGCTGCATGATTGCATTCCCAAGATGCTCTCTCAGTCTGCACGGAAATAAAAGCTCTATGCTTCGTGAAGCAAGTCGCTAATGAGCGTTTGGGCTTTCGAACGTCTCCATCACATGGTGTTTTTAGAAAGGTGTGGTCTTTGATATTCAGCAAGTATGGAATCAGTAAAGTGTCAAACAGGTTTCTCTATGTTTTTTCTTAAACCTGTATAATTACATACAGTCAATCAAAAAATATAACACAAACACACTCAAAAAAAAAACAACCATATTTTTATGTTAAGTCATTTTGGCAACAGTTTTTGTCATCCTGCTAGCACGCATTTGTGGTCACTAACTGTTGCACTGCTACTTTCCATCAGCACGCAACAAACAAATAAAAAAGAAACACAAAGGAAAGCAAACGGAGGATGTAAGACAGACATTGGATGACGATGATATATTCCCAGTCCTTATCGGTCCTCGTGTAGCTGTGCAGCAGAAAATGAGGCTCATCACCCTCTTGCTTGTAAATGTTGCTACAAGAGCTGTGGAGTGTTCTATTGCAAAGAGTTAGCAGGAGTATTGGTCCTAAAAAGCCGTGGGTTCACGTTTTTATGAGTAATATGTGGGTATGTGACTACTTGGCAACAACTTCTCCTGCGTGTGTTACTCCCTCGTCAGGCACTTCAGTACCGGGAGCAAAGTCCTCTCCAACACAGTCCAGGTTGAGTGTTGGTGAAGCTGCAGTCCGAAAACTGGGGCGAGACCCATGGAGTTTCAGCGCAAACTCAAGCTGTGTGGATTTCTCGTGTGTAAGCGTTTCTGAGTGACAACCTTGTGGGTGGCTTTGCCCTGTTCGCGACGCGCAGGGTGCAAAGAGGCTGGCATCTTAGCCACGCTCCCTCCGATAGACGAGCGGGAGGCTCTCAAACGCAGAGGCCTGAGTGCAGAGCCGTGAGGCGCCGTTCGATGCACTCTTTACCTGCGGGTATGAAGAGGGAAGGAGAGGAAGTGGGTGGATGAAAATCACAGATCATTTCTACTCCACCTGCATGTGCTTTGTTCAGTCTGACAACACTGATAACGTTTCATTGCCCTTCGGCTTTGTGCAGAATTATTCAGTCGTTTACAGCAACTTAATCATCACAATGTGGATCAAACTGTTTATCTACGAGATTAGAGCAATTGTTCTCATAATGAGAATGAGCACTCGCCTTACTGGGGGCTGAGTGGAGGTGTCCACTGGGTTTGTGACCTGGGATACTTACATTTGCTGACACTGAGGATGTCATCATGCTCAGTGAGTAGCAGTGAGAGGCCCTCCATCAGCAGCAAGGCTTTGTGGTAGCGCAGTATTGATGCTTCCCCCTGGTGGAACATCTCATCCAGCGCAGCTGCCTGCACCTGCAAAAGCACCAGGAAGGTCAGACGATTGTTTGTGATTTGGGTTTTAAAACAAGAATATCACCAGTTTCTTTACTGATTTATTCAATGATTTGTGCCTGATCAGTGTGTTTCTCATCTTCTCCTCTGAATTATATTTAAAGTATATATTTACTGTTCCAGGAGACATGAAATCTACTCATCAACACAGCGCAGTTTTTCAGTTTCTGGGTTTGTTCTTAAAGCAGTCTGGTGTTTCACTCCATGTTAGTCCTACCATCTGCACAGTGTGGCTGAAGAGCAGCCGCTCAGCCTTGATGGAGGTGATTTGGTCCATTAGACGGTGCTTCCTGGTGAAGAATCGCTCCAGCCGAGTGTTGAGCGAGCGGCAGGAGGCCACACTCGTCTTGTAGAGCTCATTCAGCCTTTTCAAAACTGTGAATGGACAAAACAAATGAGAAAAACTTCTTTTTGTTCTAAGAGAAATATTGAATTCTATCCAGATGAAACACTTTATGTCTGCTGCTAACAGATGTAGACTCGTACCTTGCTTGACAGTGGCAGATGGGTAAAGTTTGCCCTGTTTGACTCGCTCCATGGCCGTTTGTATGGCGGCAGACAGCAGCTCTGCACTCTTAAGGTAGAGAACCAGCTGTTCTGCATGACTGAGGAGGCAATTACAAAAACACACCAACAATACAGAAACGTTCATTATCAACTGACAAAACACAAACAGTGTCTGCAGGGTTCTTGCACATCATGCGTTTAATGAAGACACATTATGTGTCTGAACATCCACCGACCATCTCCTGAAACAGGAGTCACGATTAAGACTGCGGCATTCATTACCGCGCGTCAGTTACTTGCTTGTACAGATTTTTAATACACAATGTTTTACATGTAAGAGATCCAAAGCATCAGCGTAGCAGCGGAGGAGCCAAGATCCCCGAGCCTGACTCACCAAACATGGTGCGATGCCAGAAAAACCCTTTTTTCTAATTATTTTCTACACAGGCAGGATAAACAGTATCACTGCCATCAACAAAGACACAGCCACAGTTGATCTGGCCCTACCTCCACTCTCGGCTCAGAGAGCTTATCTGATCTGCCACCAGGCTCTGCTGCTGAGGGAGGGAGAGATGACAAATGTCCCCCGGCTCCCCCGGTTCCCCCGCCACCATTAGACCACGGGCACCGGCCACCTCCATCAGACAGCAGGCGAAATCCAATGTGAAACGCAGCTTCTGCACGGTGTCTGTGTGCTCCTGCTGCACTCCGACAACAGGAGGAAGGAGACAGGCCGGGAGAGAGAGGGGGGGAAATGGTTCAGCCAAGGAATTTTAAACAGGGGACATCAGGGTGTGACTTTGCATTTAGTCTGCCTCGGTGAGGAAAATACAAGCATTATAACAGGGACAGGTCATTCAATGCATTTCATTATTCCACTGCTAGATTCTCCCAACGGCAGTTTCGCCACCGTTGTCTTCAGCTGAAGACGCTTCAATGACACCATGCTCCAGTTTCCTTGTATTCCTCACAGTCAGACTTCTCCTGACAGACCCAAATTACCCACATTTCAGTGTGACGCTTGAGTAAAGCCACTGCTGCATACAAACGCACAGCTCCTTCTTATTCAAACCCATCCAGAGCTGTGAGAAGAAAAAAAACAAGCAAACCATCTCTTACCTCCATCAGAGTTTCCTCGGGAAGCTCAGGTGCCTCGAAAGTCACGGGCCCACACATGTTGCCCGTGATGGGGTCGCAAAAACTGTACCGAGGGCTTGAGGGGGCCTCGAAGCCGTCCGGGTAGGTGCCCGCCGGGTGGTAACGGTTGGTGTAGGAGCCTACAGGACTGACTGAAGTAAAAGAGCCTGAGTGAGGCAGAAAGACAGACAGCAAAAGTACCGTGACCCCCCCTCCCACATAGTGCAGTGAATTGTTCAAGTGGAACACAAATTTTTTTCCCAAACATTCCTTCTGAAGCATCTGTTCTATGTAATACCTGAGTACTTCCTGTGTCTGGAGGTCTGAGGTGGGGTGCTTCCACTGGGTGGGGAGCCCACAGTGAAAACCACCTGTGCTGGGCTGCCAGAGCCAGGAGCAAAGCATCCGCCGGAACCGGGAGACCCTACAGGACAGAAAGGAGGCCAGTGTGCAACTTATTTTACTCCAAGTCAAAAGAAATATCGCAAGTACTCCAAATTACTTCTAAAAGCAGCCACAGATTGATTGTAATCAACAAACATCCAACAGACATTACGCTCGTTCACTTGTAAACCACTGCAGTTAAACTTTTATGTGTTGCCACTTAAAAGGAAACTCTTCGGTGCTAAAGATCCCAGGATCTTTCACTACAACACAGAAAACCCTGCACAGGTTAGATCTCTTTATTACCAATGATTTGCAGAAAGCGCTACCTGTTATGTCTATGGCTTTGTCAGACGCCAGGTTTTCAGCGCTGTCTCGCTCAGCTGCAGGTCCGCCTGGTCCAAAAGCAGCCATCAGCAGCATGTCTGACAGGCGACTGGCACTCTGAGACCTGTAACGAGGACAGAAGGGGGAAAGTGGTTGTTACGCGTGCTTTACAGGCCACTTTTTTATTCTCTTGTCATTTTATTCTCAATCATTCAACTAATCACATTTCACTTCTCTTCGTTTCACTCCAAAATATTTCAAGTCAGCTTGTTCCTTCTTTCAAATTGATGTATGTAATCAGAACTTAAATATGCAAGGCAGAAAAAACCCTTTTTGGATCTGCAGCACCGAGGTAAATAAAACAGCCGTAAAAATGAGAGTCTGACCTTCCGAAGCCCTTGGAATCATCACTCAGTCTGTGGACGCAGTGAGCAGGTGTTTGCGGTACTAAGTCTCTGAGCTCTGCCGGGGCAGTCCTGCTGCTGGGGGAGCCAATGACCAAACCCTGCTGAGTCAGGAAAGTAACAAGGTTGGGAGAGCTTGGGGGCTTGGGGAATTCAAATGGAGGGATGGCCTGAGGAGAGAGCCAGAGAGCAAGAGAGAGAGAGAGAGAGAGAGAGAGAGAGAGAGAGAGAGAGAGAATTGTTACCCAGGGTTGTTTGCACTGCTTGGTTGTTATCCCCTGTGCTGTGTATGTCAAGAAAATTAATCACACAATCTTCTCCTGCTCTCTGACCGTCTCTCTCTTTTACACACACACACACACACACACACACACACACACACACACACACACACACACACACACACACACACACAC
>JASSRZ010000269.1:0-13835 GCA_032164315.1 Malacoctenus gilli | reverse complement strand
CACACACACACACACACACACACACACACACACACACACACACACACACACACACACACACACACACACAGATATTAATCTCCAGTGGTCCCACCCCTCGCTATTTTTACTCCAATTCTCCTCTCCTGGGTTCATGAGTGACAGCACAATTAAACGAGTACATCACCGCAGCATTAGAGGAGCAGCCACATGCCACGGAGATGTCACGAGCTGTCCATCCCTGCGATATGACAGCTGAATGGTGCGTTAGAACGAGAAAAGTATGCGAGATCTAAACTTCGTGAGCTGAATGTTAAGCGGCAGCCGAAAGCCAGATGGAGTTTCAGATGGTCACTATTCATAATCATTTAATGGGCCGAAACCCGATGAGCGGAAGTGGTGAAGAATTCCTGCGGTGATTCTGACAGCAGGTGAAAACCAAAACTGCCGATCCAAGTGTCTTAAAATATATAAATGCCGTTCCCCGTTGTTTTTCACTCAGCTTAGAAACGCCTACAGTTGAACTTAAGTCTCATTTCAAGTTGCCTAATAGTGCAGTTTGCATTCCAATGACTCAGACGTCGCTCCGCCCCAACACACCTCGTTTTAAGACCAACATGCCCATCAGGGCTCAGTGTGGACGTCACTCAGGTACAGCTGATCTTCAGCACCACAAGAGCTGAACAGGACACTGTGTTTGTCTGACGCAAGCAGAGACTTGCACAGTGCTTTGCGCCATGTGTTAGATAAAGCCCTTTGCCTCAATGTCAATATTAACAACAGCACAGATGCTTTTAACCATAATACAGCCTCATGATTTAATTAACAGGTCACAAAATATGCTTTATTGTTTAATAATTCTTTAATTAACAGATTGGAATTACTACCCTCTCAGCAGCTGCTGGTTTAATAGATTGCAGGTCTGCCGAACTTTGGAATTAAACGCTCCCATAAATCTATATTTTACTACAAATGTGCAGGCAGGAATTCGGTGGAATAGCTTCTGTGTGGGTGAGGAAAAAGAAAAGAGAGGAGATGCTGAACGCAGCAACAACTCACTATCTGTTTCTCACTGATGCTCCCCGAGCTGTAGGTGGTGGCGAGGGTGGAGGAGCAGGCCTCGCTGTACCAGGGGACGTTGCCGCTCTGAGTCGAGCTGCTGATGGACAGCGTGTAGATGCTGTTTGTGTAGCCGTCACAGTTGCAGCTGTCCTTCTCCCTTCCGCCGTTGCCCGAGGCCCAGACAAAAATGGAGCCCAGGCCGCCGCGACCCTGAACAATGGACAGTTCGGTTAGAAAAAAACCCCCAAACAAAACAGGCAAAAGAGAAAATTTACTGGAAATCATTGAGGTAATCATTCGCGTACAACTAAATCTCTTTTGATCTTTACAAGCGATCTCAATGATAGAAGGACAAATCCGTCCTGGGGCTCAATTAAAAAGAGAGGCACTGAAACTCAGCATCCATCTCAGCGCTCAGACTGGTCACTCAGTAAATCATGACGAGCTAAATATCGCAGGACAGCGTCGCAATACAAAGAGGCAGCACATGACAAGGGCTCGTCGCGATAAATCATCGAACCTCTCAGCCTCTGATGTGCAATAATTTTCATCTAAGAGCTGCTTTATTGTATTGAGTGACACTGTCTCTCCGCATTGATCAATCCCAGCTATGCGCCACCCACACCACCAGCTGACAGCACTGTCACTGAGGTAATTATCTTAGTAGTCAGTGTCAGCGCTTCCAATCAGCTTTATGGCACGCGCCTCGAATCCCGCCGCTCTGCAACAAGACTCGGTCGTTGGTGGGACGAATGTGTCTAGCGAGGGGAGAGGCGAGGATTTGGAGTGCGATCCTCCACTTTATTAATCGCTTCAAAGTCGTGATGGAGCCCCGGCGCATTAAAACAAGAGCCAATGCAAAAACAACAGCACTGAGGACATGACAGTGCGTTCTGTGTTTGGTTAGCATTCAGACTGCCTTGTTGTTGGATGCTGACACACTCGTTTCCAGAATTGCCCTTCTGAAATCTCTCTGCGTGTTTATGCAAATGGATAGAGGGCGTGTGGAGGCTTTTGATTAGAAAATTCTTGTCAAGTAATTTAAAGCTCCACTCGCTGTTTCATTTAAGTTTTTAAAAACAACCTTGATTTTCACAGCATTACGCGGTTACACCAGAAACCACATGCTGACTAACTGAAAGAGCGGGGAGATGAAAGATGACCTGGCAGCTTTAAAAGTGCCTCCTCACAAACATTTAAAAAAAAAAAAGAAAGACAAAAGGAAAGGAAAAATTTGCAATTTCTGTCAGTAATGCTTCAATTAATGTTTTACCATTTTTCTCCCTGGTGGCTTTTAGAGGACATTCCTCTCTATTCATAATTGTCATGGTCAAAAAACTGCTTTGTTCTCGCCGCTTGTGTCCTCTCATGCTTGAACAGTTCAATTACTGAACGATGAAAGGAAGCAAAACACAGGCGGCAAAAAATTTCTGTCTCACACAAACACACATATGCGCACACACACACACACACCTCTGTAACGCCGCGCAGGAAGGCCTTTTTGGCGAGATTGGCAGGTCCATCGACTGTTTTGCCGTCGTCCTCCGGGCCCCAGCTGGCGCTGTAGATGTCAATGTGTTGGGAATTCAGACTGAGAGACTTGGCTTCCACTGTGTCGGTAACGTCGCCGTCCAACATACGTACACCTGCAGATACACAAAGAAAACCAAACAGAAGTGCTGCTTAGTTTTGCATTACTGTCATAATTACACTGCACACATTAACTGTTAATGACTTAAAGAACATAACGAACACGGAACCAAAAGGGAGCTCTCGGCTGAGAATCACTCTGCGAGGAAGGCCCGTGTGAAAGACGAAACGTTTGTTTTATTTAAATATAACGTTTGAAATATTCAGGAATGAGGTTCGAGGCCAGTGATTTCAAACCTGAACCTCGGGACCCCCAAGGAGACGCACCGAAGATCACAGGCGGGACCCGAGGCGTCGCCTCGAGGTTGACACACAAGAATCAGAAAAATACACTTTCGAGAATCTAGAGCAGACCAGAGAAAATGCCCAGTTGCTTTTATTTTGAAAGCTCCTGCTTTGTTTTGTGGTTGAGAGTTTGAACGAGCTCTCGAAAAAACAAGCAGGGAAGATTGTTTCCAGGCTAGAATACATATCTTGTTATATTTAATGTCTTAATCTTACAGTGCTAATATGAAAGTGAACAGCCACTCACACTGAATTTGTACAAATATTTACTCTTAATCATCATTATAAGATCACATTTTACTTCAGCTTAACAACAGGGGATCAAAGTATACTTGTAGCTTCAGTCCATATTAATTCTTGAAACCAAGAAAATAAAATTTAAGGGCGACACGTAAAACTCAGAGATGATAGCAATCTTTGAAGATTTTGTTGATTCATTTTTGCAGCTCAGCGCTGCGAGCTTTCACCTGACACCTGCTTAGGAAGGTGCGGGGACCAAACAGTGCTGCTGAGGGGTCTAAATGAACACATCCTCACTTCTGTTTGCCAAGCTGCAAACTGCACACATGAGGCTGTAAATCTCCTGTGGTGGTGCGTGGAAGGATGTGCTCCATCTGCTTATTTTCTGAGCACCCACCATGATGCTATTATGAACCCCACCATGTAAATCAAACACAATCTCTATTGATTGTTTTTTTTTTTTTGCTGTGGCACTGGAGCTGGTGTAAAGAAAACAAATGGAATGAGATCAATTGCATTGTGGGTGAACTCGCAACTCAAGTGTGAAGCAGACTGAAAATTCAAGGAAAGAGATGACAGAAAAACATTGGACGTCTTCCTCTCGGTGTCAGGGTAATATTAGTCGAGCTGTCAGCGTGTGAATTGGATATGACTTGTTCTCTTTTTAAGGGAAGTGAATGACTTTGCCAATGCCCGGTGACAAGCTTTAAGTGAGGCTCATTTATAAGATAAAACACAAGTGATAGCAGATAAGTGCTGCACCCGAAATGAAATATAAATGCAAACACGCTAACGCTGTAGGAAGAGAGTGTATGGAGCGATATGGTTGTCGGAACCAATTTTTTCTGCTTCAAGTCCAAAGACTCGCTTTATCTCAATAGTGTCTGTCTGCAAGTGAAAAGAAGAGAGAGAATCGAGGTTAAGAAAATCAAACGCACGTTAAAAACAAACTTGTCGCCCCCTTTGATGCGTTGCAGGTCAGGCTACTCCATGATGCAGCATGTAGGTTGAAGTAACCAAGCAGAAGCTCTTTGAAGTTCTCCAAAAGCATCAAACAGGCTGTGAGCCGCTTGTGTTTCCATGGCAGCCCGCACTTTGGTGAGAATAACGTGTGATTCACTCTGGAGACCCAACTATTTCCAATAATTGTTCAAAATAATGTCTTTCTCCCCCAAAAAATACCTGAGACCCAGTCTGCTAGTCCACCTCAGTCGGTTTTTTGGTTCGTATTCGAAGTGCAATATTACAAACATCAGTGTTCAGGCCGGGACACGCAGGAGGAGTAGCGCAATTGCTGAACAGACACGGTGAAGACGATTATCAGTCTACAGCCTCGGCCTCACCTATTGTTGTGAAATATGAGTCACGGCTTAAAGAATGAGACTGCGAGCAGCCGAAGTCAGTCCTCTCCTCGAGTTGGCAGCGACCCTTGATGCTCAAATAAGGGCTTCCCACAGGCATCTTCTCAGCTTTGATTGGCGTGGATATCAAGGCTCTCTCGGAGGTGATTGTGCTTACTATCACACATCTGTGCATTCCTGTTTGGTCGGGGTTACGAGCAAGCAGGTTGAAGCCAACAATATGGAGTCGAGAGCCTGCAGGCCACTGATTGGATCAGGAGTGACGTCGACAGACTAGTGGTGAAAGTGACTCACAAGAGTCAAACTGCACTTTTTCATTATCTCTGTCAACAAGGTAGGATGATCTCAAGAAAAACCAATATCTTGGTAGAGCAAGAGGCAGGTATGTCATCAGCGCGTTGCCTTCGATTGTTTTGTTGTGCTTTAGGTCACCTTGCTGTAACAACCATATCCATGTGAAGGTGTTAAGTAATCATCATGAAATATGACCTAAACTGAGAAGAGCCATTCTGAACACCAAAAGTTTTTGGTGTGCAAATGGAAAGAAGTCACTGGATGGACTGTTCATCATGCAGGAGGACTCGTTACATTCCTGATGGCATTCTGACGGAAAGACAGAATCTTCCTAATTTGCTCCTTAAACATTTGTTTCGAAATGCTGATCTTGTCTCCGTCCCATTTGTGGCGCTTTTGTTTAAACTGATAATAAAGGAGCAAGTCGACTATTTGGGTAAACATCCATAAAAAAAAAGGAGACAATCT
The DNA here is from genome assembly GCA_032164315.1 of Malacoctenus gilli. Taxonomy (NCBI): domain Eukaryota; kingdom Metazoa; phylum Chordata; class Actinopteri; order Blenniiformes; family Labrisomidae; genus Malacoctenus; species Malacoctenus gilli. The sequence goes on along the minus strand of JASSRZ010000269.1, from coordinate 8,496 downwards.
GGTCGGAAGACTACAAATCAGTGCGAAACAATGAGCTTGTCTCTGAAAGGAGACAATAAATCCTCTCGCTAACTGCTTTAAAGCTCACCAACACTTCTCTCATTCAATAAGTGTAACAGTGGGGGAGCAAAAAAAAAAAGAACCTCTTGTTATGATATTGTAGCTTTACATCTGAGTGATATCAGAGCTTTGTCGATCTTGACATCCGAGTGTCTCTATAAAAATGCGAAACTCTTATTTTAACAGCTGCAAAGCACAGCAGGTAAAACGTAAATAAACACTGTGTTCTGACATTATCAGCACAGTAAGGAGTCGACACAGGGCAGCGATTCTAAGCAACTCTTCTACATTAGTCTTTCATTTGTCCGTTTGTTCACACTGGGGATTTTTCTACAACTGGATCACATGTACACCACGCAAACCTGTGAGGATTGAAAGACTGCACAGGGCAACCATGTAAATACGTCACCGGAGAGTCTCTCGGCCGAATCATATGCTGCTACTCTGCAGGTGACATGAAAGGAGCTGATCTTGAGCACAGAAGTGAAAGCTTATTTTTTTCCCCCCACAGTGTCTTTGCAGTTTCTGCTCCCTGACCAGAAAAATTCATGAAGCTATTCAGCTGCTTTAAAAAGAACGATCAGGGTTTCTGCCTTTTGTCTCTGATGCTGTGGAGGACACTGATTGTCAGTCTTCCAGGGGTTTGGATCTACAGCAGGTTTTGCACAATCTGGACTCACTGCGTGTACCAGCTCAGTGATCAGTGAATGTCTGGGTGAGTCAGTACACTGTGTACCGCTGGAAATTATGGTCTGGGGCCACAGTAGAAAGTTACATTCCAGATAAAATGTTAATTCTGGTATGTTTTTGGAGCTTACACAGCGATGAGACATCATTTAAACCACAGAGAGAGGTTTTTCCTTGGGTGGTTAATGTGGAGCCAGACACATTTTAAGGCCCTTTGTGAGCTTTAGTTCTACTTTCTGATTGAGCTGATGGCATAAGTGCAAATAAAGGAGTTTTACCACACCAGTTTGCCTTCTGCTCCAACCATGACCCCACGTAGGCAACTTGTTACGCTGGAAAATCTGAGCACCATGTGGTATATTAGCATTCGCCATCTGCATGTATGAGGACTCCAGTTACGGCACGGTTTGACTGGGCTCAAAAACTTTATCACAGCGGGAAGAGGCAGAAACGCTTCAGGGTAATGAGACAGAGCACGCACTGGGACAAATGAGCTCCTACAGCTACAGAGCTAAATGTTATTGTGTTACAATCCCGGAGTCAGTGTGACTCATCATCGGCACAGAAATAAGCAATGGCCAATGCAAAATCCAAGCCAATGACAAAGAAATAGGGCTGTAATGAGCTCCAGTACTAAGAGTCGTTGAATATTACAGACGTACAAGAAAAAAACCCACAGCTCTTTGAGAATAAAATCCAAATTGATTTAAGCGGCACAAATCAATTTTGTTGTTCACTTAATATCATGAAATACCGAAGATTCTTTTGAAGAAAGGCAACTAGAATTATAAAACCTGTTTCCTCCCTGCCGGCACACAGAAAACATCCCATCAGGGTGCATTTCAGAACACACAAATTAATATTTTAAACTATTTTGCCTCGCTCGTTTGAAGCTTTACATAACAGAGATGATTCTGTTGTGTTTGTGTCCCTGACACAAAAAAATAAGATCTTAAACCTACCTGCAAGTTTTGTCCTGAAATTCTTCTCAGTTTAATCTCTTTTACGACGGATGTCCTATACACACAATAGTTGTAGTTGTGTTGAATGCAGTATTTGCAGCACAGAGTCTTGAGTAGCAATTCAATGTTCCAGAAAATGTCTGAGTTATTCAAATAAACTCACATCTTTACTTTCTATTTTGGCCAGAATCCCTCTTTTAAAGCATTATTTGTTTTTTAAAAGCACAAAAGAAGCCACTCTAAAAACATAGGAAGCTACAACCAGACAATGTTTGTCTTTCATCAATAAAAACTCCCCAAATATCAATAACTTATTAAAACAGCTGCCTGTTAATTTACTTTTGGCTGCCGTGTTTCATCTCAACCCGCCACATAAATTAAACATCTCACTGTTTGCTTTTTAGATGGAAGGATGAATTAAAAATGTGTCTGGAAAAACAGTTAAAGCAAGACAGAGCAAATTAGTAACTAGTCGAACCAAAGAGAACGAGAGAGCGCTCCATCGCGGAGCAGTCGAGCACAGGTGCATCTTGAGACTGATGATGGGACAAGTTCGACCTGATGCGACCAGACTTGATCAATCTTTGGTTCGCAACAGGAGTTCAGCAGGAGCTCTGGTTATTGCCTGTGTTTTCAATTCTGTGCTCAGCATAATCTGCCTAAAGTAGTGATGTGCACTCCAGCCATTTAAACAGAAAAGTATCTGATTACTGATGAGTAATATAAAATAACAGAATTAAGCGAAAATCAATCAACTTTTTCCTTTAATCAGTACCAAAGTGAATGAGAGATCTCCTAATGATTGAAACTGCACATGCTTTATTTCTTAACTTGAGAAAATAAAGGAAAAAGAAACTTTGTGTTTACGTGATATTAAAAACGGAAAGATACAGTTCAAGGACGGACCAAACTATCACGGATGTTTCAGGCATGTTTGTAAGTTGCAGTTGCGTCACTGACAACCAACAACACCGTCACAGCAGAAACCGGGACGTTGTGACTTCAGCTCGTCTGTTTTATGAATGAATAGAAACCCTCCCAGCACTCGATAAAACTAAAAGCAGCGTTTTTCAAGATTGCGATACAACAGTTAAAGTTTGAGGGTCCCTTTAATTTCTTCTGCAAACACCAGAAGCACAACCAGGTGTCTGCGAAAGCACTGATTTAGCAGTTTGCTCTGTGCAGTTTAAGACAATCAAGCACCACAGCTCTGCCATAAACCCGCTCCTTATGAGGCTTGAGAGGTTGAGATTTTGCTGACACACTGTCAGAGAGGTGTTAACTAAGCTGATGATTTCTGTGGGTGTTCTTTGTGGTGTTTTTCCTGCTGAGAGGCATTTACACTGGTCCCCTTCATATGACGGAACAGATGCACGGCATTTTAGGTGAGTTACATCAGCTTTTCTTCCTTTTTATGTTCCTGCAAACTGAGAACAACAAGTTTGACACCAAGTTAATGCAGCTTCGGTGACGGCGAGAGGACCGTTCCATTATAGGAAAGCACAGTTCACTACTGTTCCTCCATGCAAAACCAATAACACTTACAGCACAAGGGCAACCCACATAACACCTGCAGTGATGCTGAAAAAGATTCAGAGGCATGCTGTGCCCGGGAAATGGACTGAAAGTAACACAGGTGCTGCAGAACACGCGTCTCGCCTGTTCGTGCGGAAGAAACCGAGGTTCGTCTCGCCGGGATCGAATCAATCATTCACGCCGTACCTCCGATCTTTGCATTGTAGGCCACTCCGACGCCGCACACACCGTTGTTCGCCACTGCTGCCACTTCTCCGGCACACCGTGTCCCATGCCTGCAGAGGTGAGGAAATGAGAACAAAAAAAAAAAGGTGAGCAGGAGGGAAACTCATTATCCTTGCAGGTGTCATTCATGTAATGACACAGCAGCTCAACATGCATGTCGAACAAAGACGGCTTGTAAAACAATGTGCTCCATTGGGCCCTGTGGTCGAGCAGCAGACTGAGACAAAACAAACCCATTGGAGGAAGGTTCCTGGCACAAGCTTCTTCAAACAAATCTGAATCTCCTCTTTTAAAAGTGAAGAAAAGCTCCAGTCAGTGAACAGAGACCACTGGAGCTTTGTGGCATTAGTAACCTTGGTGCGCCTGAAGCCTGAATAACGTCAAAGTGAAAAAAGGGGAACGAGACGACATATTACCATCACACGTGAGGAGAAAATGTGAATTAAATTCACAATAAGACTTTCATTAAGTCCGGACTCCTGTCGTGAAATCTTGCTCGCGGCATCACGGCGCAGAGATCCAAAAAGGCTGCATTGATCACATTCCAGTCAGGTGCAACCCTCTGGTCTGCCAGATGGGTATGCACTCTTAATGCCCTCCAAATCATGGTGCAATCCCCACTGAATTGCAGCCATTCCCAGACAGGAATGCTGGATCCAGGGCAACACTGTGCTCCATCAGGAAACAACAGAGACGGAGGACATGAACCACTGCAGGAACTTTCTGAGCCAGCAGGCCTCCATCGCAGACCCCTGGTAACCAGCCAAACCAAAGACCAACCAATGAAAACACCGTATCAGCAGGAACTGTCCTGGAGTGATAACAGCAGGCTGCATTTGACGTCAGTAAACTCGGTTTTCACGTTGTGTGCCAGAAGTGACGATACAAGTGATTCAACAACATCTTAATTTAGAAAAAATTGCGTTTCCTTCGGTGCATTTGGAACTCTGACAGAAAGGTCAGAGGTTATAGGGGGGCACAACTTAATTCACGTTGGGCATAACTTAATTCACTTCACAAAATGAATTTCAAAAGTTTTTTTCTCACCACTTCAGGTTTCATTAAAGGCAGTGGTATCATAGCAGAAGGTCAGAGAATTGTAATTCCTTAGCTGCTCCCGGGAGTTCCTGTTGGACACCGTGATGAGCTCAGGGGCGAAGGTTAATGTTAATGTCACCATCAACACCAGCGGCACGTCTCTAATGTGCCGCAAGACATCAGCGAGTGGCTGAGAGTGGACTGACACTGGGTAATAACAACATCTTTATAGAGACACACACACACACACACACACACACACACACACACACACACACACACACACACACACACACACACACACACACATCGCATGCATGCGGAAGCACAGAGACACACGCGCGGTGCTGCGCACAGATGTCATCCGGATGATTTTCTACAGAACCTTATCAACAAATTCCTGGAAGCGCTCGTCTGTTGACTTTGGAGGCTCGTGTCCCTCAGCATCCGCATTCGCGATGCAGCCGATGATAAGCAGCAGCTTAGGTGTTTGCGATGAGATGCCGGGCAGGCGCGAGCCCGTCCCCCCGGTGTGCATGTGAGCCTCTCCTCGAATCTCCCTCTGATAGTTTCATCACAATCAAATTCAAGGTAGCCCTGTTGACTCGATACAAATGTTATTACAGCGGTAAAGCCCTTGGATTCTGAACCTCATTATGCAAGAACTTCTTGCATAATCTCAACTTCGAGGAGTGATTTGCCGAGGAATGGTAAAATGAGGATATTGTTTCCCTGCACCCACTCACTTTTAAGGTCAGTAAGAATGTGAGGAAGGGTGCATCTGTGGGTCAAACACTTATAAATTCTGCTCTTGTATCCGCACCGACTTGCCTTCCAGGAGTTTCTGAAAAAGCAGCACTTTTATGCGCGTATCACCATCCACACAGAGGGTGCAGCTCCGTGTTTCCAATTAATTCATTTATGGTTCAGTGCAGCACATTCAAGGTCAAATCACACAATTCTATTGTTTTGATTTCAAGGAGGCTGATAAACTAATTTTCCCCTATCACAAATGTAAAAGACTTAAAGTTTTACTCTTGAAAGCAGACGTATCATAATATTTCGCCCATAACAGACTCTGAGTTCATCACTGGGATGATCATTAACAGGGATTAGCCTCGGAGAGGTTTCTAATCCTCTGACAATAGCACCAAGATGTGACTGCAGGAATGAACACCAGCTTTCTGACCAGTGGCGCTACTGTAGCAGATCTGGGAGGAACACCAAGACATGAAACCAAACATGGATTTGACAAAGCCCAGTCTGGGGATCCAGGAAAGCAGGAGCTGAAGAGGCGAAGACGGCGCAGGAGACAATCACATGAAGTGCTCGAGAGAAACAATTCAGAGACTATCAGCGGGAACAAAGAGCTGTCTATCAGGACGAGAGCCTCAGTGTTCACTCACTTGTTACCAAGTCGCACCGATTAATCCTCATTGCTGCAATATCAGTTTAATATATTCTGTAATGCACTGGCAGACTGACTGAGTTACCATTTACTGAAGTCAACACTCAACTCAACTGTCAAATTAGGAAACTCATAATCCATCTGATGTCAGAGGTGAAAAAATATTTCACAGCCACAGAATCTTCGCTCACGTTTTATGGACAGAAACTTTTTTTGTACAAGACTTGGTGAGCTTTTTTTGTTTTATAACAATGCCCACACGCACGCACGCACGCAGGCACGCACGCACGCACGCAGGCACGCACGCAGGCACGCAGGCACGCACGCACGCACGCACGCACGCAGGTCCAATCTTTTGTGCAAATATATATGCGTTTGTAAGTCATGAAAATGGGAAGAGCGGTTAATCACAGAAATCATCACATCAGCTGCAGTTCAATTGTGTTTTTCCCTCCACTTTGACACGACAGGTACGCATCAGTATGATCAACACTACATCCGTCAAAGTCAGATCAGCTTTCAAAAGAAAGACAGAAGAGAATGAAACGAGCGGGAATGACTGTGAGCATCTCGCATAGCACCAACATTATGCAAATCATATGACTGAAGGGTGCCGACTCCCAACCGCCTATAGCATCAATTTTCATTCCACCACAGTAACGAGACTTCATCTAAAATCAAGAACACGTGCTTTTATTTGAAACACTTTGATGCCGTTAGTTGTCAGTCTTGACAGGATCACAATTGAAAACAGACTCACTTCTTGGGAGAGAAATCAAAGAAACCATCTCCAAAGAAACCCTCGTAACACCTTTTTGTGTCTGATGTACAATAACATGAGATCCTTGCATCAGACATTATGGCGATGAGAGTAAATTATGGCGAACAAAGAGCTGTTCCAGCAGAGTCTTGTTCCGATTACAGCGAGAACAAGCCCCATGGCAGACTCCAGGCACAGAGACTAACTCGGGTTACAGCAACTATAGTTGGCTGCAGGCCAACAGTGTAATCAGTATTCATACCCACAGCTGGCAGAACCATCACCACTGTACAAAACCCAAACTGCCTCTCTCCGGAGACGCGCTGAGGAGACATGCTATTGTCATACAGATGTATCCCAACTCGTCTTCGAGACGGCTCAAAGAAAGGAAGCGTGTTCTTCCCGATTTTTCCACTGGTGAAACCGGGCATCCAGAAAAGGAAAGTGAGCAAAGACCGATTGGTTTTTTTTTTGGCTTAATAAAAGATCTCCAAAGATAAAGCAAAGTTTTTCCCTTTGCTGCGCAGACGTCTCGCGGTCCTCCAGGGCCTAATCTCCATGTGATAGATATTCGCAGATAAAGTTCGGAATTTGTCTTGTACATCTTACGGCTCATGTAAATGAGTGACTGAGCGAGAGGGCAACGAAAAGAAAAGCAAAGGTCACGATTGGTGAAGCTTTTAGTGCTGAAAGAAATACAAATCACAGTAAGATGTTGAATTTGCACATGGCCTCGATGAAAGGTGTTAACAGAGCAGGCCCGTGCACGATTGTAACGCTGGATTGTTAATATGTACTTGTCCGATTGTTAATTGATCAAATTTTCATCGTTGAAGTCCCAGCGTTCACCCATATTCAGACTGACACAAAGCATCCTTCACGCACTTGGTTCCTTTATCTTGCATTAGCTTAATTACTTTTAAAAAATCATTGAGGTTCTCCAGGCTGTGGCTCGTGCCATTTGCTGTTCATTAGTCTCTCGGCCACACTAAACCTCAAAGGTAAATCTGAACAAGTGTTCTGCTTTGCTCATTCTTAAGGCTGTTAATGGTCCTGCCAGTTTACTAATGAGCCGGCCTTCGAGACAAAAGGTCCGGAGATGTTTATAGAGCTCAGTAAAGAGGAATATGAAGCGGATGTCCACAGAGAGAATAATGCGAGTTCTGGCGATGTATTAATCAGCTTGCTGTTTGCGCTGCTGTCAAATGGTCCTTCATTCACTGAGAGTCATTGAATATTTAGTATTTCAGGGTTTACAAGCAACAACTCTCCTCTGCACTGATAAGGAATTTTAAATTGTAGCCTGTTGCTTTCAAACACTCTGCCGTGAATCAAAAACGATGCCGAATCCTCCGCTAAAACATGGAAGTATCGAGAGTATTTTCTGAAGACAGCCTTTCTGTGAAAGGCTCTATTAAGTTCAGCTAAATTTAATCCAGGAGTTGCGCGTTTGGAAACTGTCCTGATAGGAGTCAGAAAGCCTCGGAAAAAGAAACATCTCGATCGCCTGCTGTCTTAGACAAACATGCGAATGAAAGGCCTTCACTGCTGCTTGTACGCTGGGAGAGAAAGGCAGCTTTATGGAGGTGAACAGAGTCGGGCTTATTGCAGGGAACAGACACTTTCAGTCTTGTCTTGCACAACCTTACGCAGTTTCATGCCCGCCCACAGGTTGTTTACACATGCATCTGCAAAAGCCGCACCAAAAAGCGCGAGAAACACACACACACACGCGCACACACGCGCACACACGCACACACGCACACACACACACACACACACACACACACACACACACACACACACACACACACACACAC
>JASSRZ010000268.1:0-12094 GCA_032164315.1 Malacoctenus gilli | reverse complement strand
TTGGAGCCCTCCAAGTTCTTCTGCAACCTGGGCGCCGAGGACGAGGCCGCTCTGAGCCTGGCGCTGACCAGCCCCTCGTCTCACAGCTACAACCAGCACTGGGTGCGAGCGACGTGCCGGGCGTTGGGGGAGCAGGTGGGGACAGCCCAGATCGCCTCGCGCCTCCTCCGTCGTTCTTTCTCGGGCGATTTAACATGACTGCTTCCGTCCCCCCACAAGGTGCTGGAGGTGCAGGTGGGCAACAGGCCCAGCGTGACCAATCCTTACCCCGCCGTGGAGCCCGCCGTGGTCAAGTTCGTCTGCGCGCCTCCGTCGCGCTTCACCCTGGCGCCCGTCTACACCAACCCGCAGCTGGAGCTGAGCTGCCCGCTGCTGCAGCAGAACAAACTCATGGTAGGAGGGGCCGGACGCTCAGGTGGTCTCTGCCGCGAAGAACGTCACGAAAGGATAAAGATAGAGATTTAAAAGACATGAAAATTTAACAAACTGTCATTCTACCAAGCTTATACTTCGTATTTTGACATATTCTTTTTAATTATGTAGCATTAAAACTGAGAAGTGAGAATAATGTTCTTTAAAAACAAAAGTTTCACTCGGAAATCGTTTGTTTCTTGGATCAGGAAGTGTTAAACAAAAAAAAGAGAGAGACCAGAGTTTCGACATCGTTTCTCTTGAAATAAAACGTCTCGAACACAAACAAACGTCTTTGTTTTGTTGTTGTTGTTTCTCTCCCAGGTGCCTGTTTCCAATTACCGCAACCCCGTTCTAGACTTGGCTGCGTTTGATCATCAGGGGAGGAAGTTCGACAACTTCAGCTCTCTGAGCTTGCTGTGGGAATCGACGAAGGCGTCGCTGGCCAGCGTCGACCCCGCGTCGCCTCTGGAGCTCCTGCAGCTGCAGGACGGCGACAAACAGACGAAGCTTCACGGTAAACGAGCCGGTTGAGGAAAAAACTTTCCGACCCGTTGCTTGTTTGTTTGCGCGACTTGTGAGTTTGGACTCCAAACTCGTTTGCATCACGTTGTCGATCTCCGGGACAGGACGTCAGACGGTGACGGTCCATCGACAGACGGGCGTCACCGCCGTTTCGGTGACGGCTGTGGGGTACCAGGTTTCACATCTCGCCGCCGCCCAAGTTGCCAGTTCGGTGAGTGAATCCAGCGGATCCACCGCTGAAACTGAAAACTCCCCAAACTTTCAGTCACGTTTCACTCGAAGTTTTGCTGATTTCTTCTTCTGGTATTCTTATATTTGTTGTAATATTGTAACTAAAGCATTTCAGACTGACCTTCTCACACTCTTTTGTTCAGTACGAGCCTCTGATCCCCGTCTCGTCTACGCTGGAGCTCCTTTTAGTCGAAGACGTGAAGATTTCTCCTGAGTCGGTGACAGTCTACAACCACCCGGACGTGCAGGTGGGAATTGATCCGTCGCACTGTTTCTTCACAATCAGCTGTTTTTTCTGTCACTTTTTCAAGCATTTTATTTGATTCTGTGATTTATTGTCTCGGATTTTGTATTTTTGGGTTCTTTTTTTCTGCCCAAAGCCGAATAAAACCCGTCAAATGAAGTTTTATGCCTCCTCTGCAGTGGAAACTTGCTGCTCCGTGTGCTCCCTTAATCCCCTGAGTTACAGGAGTGAAGCTCGGTTGGTGTCGGGGTTAAATAAAAGCTACTGACCCGAGTAAGAGGATTTCCAAAAATGAGTGTGGTCAGACACCCCCCCTCTTTAGATTCCTCATGCACGGGCAGCCGTCTGACAAAAATGTCTGAGTTTTAGACACTGTTGAACTGTTTTTTATTCCTTTCAGTGGTTTAAAAGTCTGCTTGTTTGTTTTTTCAGGCGAATCTGGTCCTGACGGAAGGCTCCGGTCACTTTTACATCAACACGACCGTTAAAGACATCGTGGACGTGACTTTCCAGGAAGCCAAAAGCACCGCGCAGGTAAAACGAGACGTCAGGATGACGTGACGAAGTTTTTATTAATCTTCTGTCAGCGTGTCCTGATCAACCTGCTTTTTTTATCGCGATATTTCCGTCGTCACCGAATCGCGCCGCGCTGTGCCCTCACAGGTCTCTCCCGTCCACCCGGGCGTGGTGAACGTGGTCGTCCACGACCTCTGCGTGGCTTTCCCGGCGCCCGCCAAAGCGGCGGTGCGCGTGGCCGACATCCTGGAGGTTTACGTGCGAGTGGTTGACAAGGTCAGTTCAATCCTTCATCTCGGAGGGTCCGCATGGCCGCTCGGACGGCTAATCTCTTCTATCACATTCCTGAAATGCCTCGTCGACGTCTCGAGCGCTAAATATGGTTGTCGCGATCGCAGGTGGAGATCGGCAAGTCCGTGCGGGCCTCTGTCCGAGTCCTGGACGACGACAAGAAGCCCTTCCCGGCGAGCTTCTTCAAACACATGAATCTCAAACTCAAGGCGGCTTCGGCCATCGTCTCTCTGAAGTAAGCGCTGCGCAAATCCGGCCCCGGGCCGGTTCGTCTCGGAACGACAGATCCGGATGAGATGGTTCCGTGTTTTTTGGTTGCAGAGCGGCGGCGGACTCGGCTGAAGTGGACACGGCGGTGTTCCTGGTGAAGGGCGTGTCCGTCGGCCAGACGACGCTCTCGGCTTTCGTGGTGGACAAAGACGGGAGAAAAATCTCTTCGGCGCCACAGCAAATCGAGGTTCATCGCGCCGTTTTTTTTAATAAAAACGACGTCTCGTCGTTTGTCCTCGTTTCACACGGCGCTCAGACGGCTCTCTCGCTCTTTTTTTTTTCTCAGGTTTTCCCTCCGTTCAAACTCATCCCGAGGAAAATGACACTGCTAATTGGAGCGATGATGCAGGTTGGTGTCATAATAAAGTCAAGAAACCAGCTGGCGAAGACGTCTTCCGCCGACGGCTTCGTCCGGCCTTCGGTTTGTCTCCCAGAGGAGCCGAACGCCGAAGCCCTCCTTGAACACGATGTCGGGCTAATTGCTCATGGTTTAAACATCCAGCTCTGCTGTCATTTGCCTCATCACGGCGCCTAATTAGGAGCTATCAAAGCCCGCGTTTAATTGCCAAACATTAAACTCGGTAATGCACTCGCGCCGCGTGTTAGTTGGCTTCGATTTCCACGCGTGTGATCTCGAGTGTTAAGCAAAATAAGAGCGCCTGCGTGCGTGCCGGTCTCTTGATTTGAAGTGTCGCTCTTGCGATCCCGCCGCAGATCACGTCCGAGGGCGGCCCTCAGCCGCAGTCCAACATCCTCTTCTCCATGTCCGACGAGGAGGTCGCCTCCGTCAACGCCGCGGGCCACGTCCGGGGCAACGCCGTCGGCAACGTGACGGTGACCGGGCTGGTTCAAGCCGTGGACGCCGAGTCGGGGAAGCTGGTCGTCGTGTCGCAGGTAGACGGAGGAACCCCTTCGCGTGTGCGGCTTTGCGGGCTTTTATTTTGGAAGGCTGATCATTTTCATGTCCTCAGGATCAAGTGGAGGTGGAAGTCGTGGTTCTGACGGCCATTCGGATCCGAGCGCCGATCACGAGGATGAAAACGGGAGCCGAGGTACGAGCGACGACGACAGGAAGTCTGGAAATGGCTTCGTTCAGGGATTCGCTGATATTTTAGCTCCTCCTCTTCCTGTTGCCTGATTGGTCTTAACTGCTGATGTCACACATTCAAGAAGGAGGATTTCCAACTGTCATTTTCTGTCGGTGATGGTGTCTGTCGTCCCTGTTTTCCTTCTCCAAGATGCCCGTTTACGTGATGGGCCTGACCAACAGCCAGACCCCCTTCTCCTTCGGCAGCGCCTCACCCGGACTCACCTTCCACTGGTCCACCACCAAGAGAGACATCCTGGACGTGCAGCCGAGACACATCGAGGTACTCGAGACTTTTATTTTTGTCCTCTTTTGATCCTTTTTTTTTATCAGGTTGAAGATTTTCTGCCACTCCATTACGGGATTATTTTTAAAACCCGGCATCTGTATCGTCTCCGCCGCTCTGTCAGCCTCTTCCCGGGCCGCCGATTCATCATCAAATTCGATTTGCTGCCGCCGCTATTTTTGTCATCCTCGAAATGGCCTCGCGTCTTCTCCAACAGGCCAACCTGCAGCTGCCGCCGGAGCACAACTTCGGCATGAGGGTGACGGGCAGGACGCGGGGCCGGACGGGGCTGCGCGTGGTGCTGAAGGTCGCCGACCCGGCGGCTCGCCAGCTGGCGGACAGCGTGCGGGAGCTCCGAGACGAGATCCAGATTCAGGTGCGGCAAATCCGCTCGCTGCGCCTCGCAGATGTTGTACGCAGATGTTTCAAAAACAGCCGTTTGGCTTCCCCCGCTGCCTCTTTATGATAGCCAAGGATGGCGTTTTAAGGAAACTGCTGAGCTCGGCGATATCTCAAGTTGTTAACGCTCTGAAGCGATAACGCCGCAGATTAGCCGGCGCTGGATGCACCCGGCTTCAGCCCGTATTAAACGATGACATGTCACCCGGAACATCAAAGAAACGATTCAGGGCGAAGACTAATAAGTGGAGTCTTTAACTCCTGCCTTTGATCAAAGGTCTACGACAAGCTGCGCGTGCTTCATCCTCAAGTGGAGGCGGAAGAGTTGCTGATGGCGCCCAACTCCGCCCTCAAGCTGCAGACCAACAGGTGAGGAAAAGGGGGGAGGGTGTAAAGCAGGTTTGCTCTCTCTCCCCTCCCTCACTCGCTCTCTCTCTCTCTCTTTCTCACTCTCTCTCTCTCTCTCTCTTTCTCACTCTCGTGCTCTCTCTCCTCACTCTCTTTCTCTCTTGCTCACTCTCTCGCTCTCTCTCTCTCCTTCTTTCTCTTTCGCTCTCTCTCACTCTCTCTCTCAACCCGCCATTCATCTTCTTTGTGTCCATCCGACAGGGACGGAGTGGGCGCGCTCTCCTACCGCGTGCTCGACTGCCCCGACCAGCTGGTGGTCGCCCACGTGGACGACAAGGGCCTCCTGTCGTCAGGCTCGCTCACCGGCGTCTCCTCGCTGCTGGTCACCTCGCAGGAGAGCTTCGGCGTCAACCAGACCCTCATCCTGGCCGTGAAGGTCTGTGTCTCTGCTCTCAGGAACGTCTTCTGCGCTGCTCTGTGGTTTGATGTTTCGGGTTCGATGCTAAATCGGTGGTGTCGTGTAAAAATGGATCACAGGAGGCTCTTTTTCACTCTGTTTTATTTGGGATCTTCAATCGTGGGAGGTTGAAGCGTCTCGTCCTAATATAGAGCCTCTTTTCATCTATTATGTATTCGTCCTGCATCGACTTGTTTGATGTCGACGTCTGAATAAACACCTCAGGACTTTTTTATCTATATATCAAAAAAAAATGCCTAAATATGAACTAAAAGTGCAAAATTTGAAACTAAATTTACAAAAAATCTGTGAAAATTTTCTGTTTTTGAATGAGAAATGTAAAAAATAGACTTTTAAATCCAGAAATAAGTTTGTTTATCTTCGTATTTTAAATTAAATAAGAAAAAGGGACTTTGTTGTGACTTTAAACCTTTCTGATAATGTTTTTTTTTTTTACTATCGTGATAAAAATTTTAAGAAAAATAACCTTCTAGTTATAGATTTGGGGAAAAAGACCCGACATATTGACAGTATATTAAGCTGTGACAGGGTTAAATTGCTTATAGGGGGCTGGATTCTGAGTGCTGCTGACCTTTGACGGCAGCGTTGGTTCCTCGCCTCAGGTGGTTCCTGTGTCCTACGTGCGCCTGGCGACCAGCCCGGCACTCTACACGCAGACGGAGGAGAGCCTGAAAGCCTTCCCGCTGGGATTAGTGCTCACCTTCGCCGTCCACTTCCACGCCAGCACCGGCGAGGCGCTGCACAGCTCCAACTCCCGCCTCACCTTCTCCACCAATCGGTCCGTCGCAGTCCGTCTTCTGGATCTGTTTGGGTTTTTTTTTTTTTTTCAACAAGTATCGAGCGATCGCGTCCCGTCGCACGCTCGTAAATCGTGCCGCTCGGTGACGGAAACATGACGTCTTGACAAGCAAGAGGAGGCCGGCGCGTTTCCGATTGTGTAACGCTTCAAGGTCGAGGCGCTATTATCCTGCTGTTATGGTCTTTATTTATGGAGCAGAAAAAAAACACACCAAGGCCTCCGTCTGAGTGGTTTGTTTGAACGAGCTCACCCAGCATTCGGTCTTTCACGTCTTTAAATCCGACCAAAAGCTCATCAGTTTGTCCTCCCGCGACTGTAATCGTGTATTTTAATCCTTTATTGCAAAAGACGCACCGAACAGAGTCGCCCTCTTCCTAAATGAGGTGAATAACCTTGTTGTTACTGGAGAGTGTTTCTTCACGATGCTTTTATTCCGCGCCCCACGCTGTGACACGCCATTTTATTGGACGTGTGGACGAACTCGCTCCAACAGTTAAGGTCACGACGAGCGTCGAGCTGCGTGAGGAGTTCACCGCATTAATTCAGCGGGCCGCTCCGTCGGCCTCGTTTCCGACGAGACGCGTTTCCACCTGAGTGAGCGAGCGAAATTAACGGGAGGGAAGAGAGGCGAGCGTCGACGCCGCGACTCCTCCGTTGAGGAACTCCTTCATCTGTCGGCTTTCTGTCACCTTCCAAACGCACGTCAGGGTAGGAAACACGACGGTGTTCATGGTCACAACCATAGATATCGTTTTTGTGACAACTTTCGATGCCTAATTTGATTAATGCTGTCGAGATTAAAAAAATGGAGGGATTAATTAATTTTGATCAGTAATTAATTATTTGAATTTATCTCCATTTTAATTTCACCTCACAAAATGCGACAACTCAAGCACAAGAAGCACAAAGCATGAATAAGTTCGATTAAAAATGAGATTAATGCGATTAAAAAATTATAACGCACTAAATTTTGATTGAAATTAATTAATCGCATTAAATTTGACACCTCTTTTGACGGACAGTTTTAGGGTTTAGGGGTCTGAAAGTGTCGGGACACAGTTGGAGTTGTGATTACCAGCCGATGATGGAGTCCTGTCGGTTCGCTGGCATCCGAGGCCGGAGCGCGTTTGCTTTATTTGCTCGAGCTGGAGGCGAATTTTTCTGCGAGGAAAGATCGATAAAACAGGACGTGGATTTGGTCCAGGCTGAGATGAAGCTCGCAATTAGCTAAAAGGTGAATTTGTAAGCTCTGAAATTTGTCGCAGTGAAGATGAAAATGTGATTTAGGGCCTCAAAGTTTTAGTAAAATCGAAAAAGAGGATCAGGGCGTCAAAGATCTGGGTGAAAATTAGATTAGAAAGAGCATTTCAAGTCAAATAGGTGTAAATTATGTCCTGATTCCTCCCCCATAAACGATGTCTCCATCTCCCCCTCCCCCCGTCCTCACTCCCCCCCTCGCAGGGACGACCTGGTCCAGGTGGGCGCCGGGCCGAGGAACCACACCCTGACGGTGACGACGGTCAACGTGGGCCTCACCCTCCTGGCGGTGTGGGACAGCGAGAACACGGGCGTGGCCGACTTCGTGCCGCTCCCCGTGGAGCACGCCATCGGCATGCACGGCGCCCCCCGCAGGCTGGTGGCGGGAGACGTGGTCTGCTTCCACGTCCAGCTGAGCAGCCCCGAGGGTGAGATGAGGACGGACTCTTACCTGTTGTTACCATTTAATGTTACGATCCGGCCTGAGGCGCCTTTACTGTAACAGTAGCGTCTCCTTTTTATCTCTCCGATGTGTAAAAGTATACAAAGTCGAAGTTTTCTCCACTCTGCTACTTCCTGTTTTCGCTCTGCAGGCCTTCTTGGTACTTGGAGCTCCTCTGCTAAAGGTATTCTCCAGGTGGACCCCAAGACGGGCGCAGCCGTCGCCAGAGACGCCGGGACGGCTACCGTGTACTACGAAGTACCTGGCGTACTGAGAACCTACCGAGAGGTGCGTAGTCTGTTTGTGGAGTAACGAACCTCCTCCGATGACGGGCTGCGTGATGAAGACTGAAACGCGCCCGCGTGTATCTCGCTCGCGTTTCAGATGATGAATGGCTTAAAGAAGCAGACGTGAGTGCTGTAATTATGCCAACGGCGCACCTCGCCACTCCGCGCGCGTCTCCTCTTGACACCTCCGCTCTCCCGGGATTTCCGATTTTCCTCGCGCATCATCCCCGCGGCGCCGTATCCTAACGAGGATCCGCGCCGCAACAGGTGGACCGCGTCTCCATCATCGCCTCTCAGGGACGCGTGCGTGACTCCGTGCCGCCGCCGCCGTCCGGATTTGCATCGACGGCGGCGGCACGTGGGGAGGATTAATTGGCCTCGTCAGTTCTCGCCGCGCTCGTGCGTCTTCCTCCTCGTGAGCTGAATGCAATAAGCAGATCTCGCTGAATCTGTTTCCTTTTAGCGCGAGTCGATGAGACTGTTGTTTCGCGTGCGTTCGAACCCAACGAACTGACTGAAGGTTTTGTTCTGCGTGTGACGGCGGGCGTAGCTGCAGGTGGCAGTAATGTGATATTAAACACTCAGTTTGGTTTTAATTAAGCCCGCTGACAGCCCCGCATGATTGATGTCGACAATTAGCCGCGGATGTGAATATAATGTCATTGTCTGAAGCCGCTATTGATTTATTGGGGCCTCTAATTTTGTCGCCTTTTTCCCCCTGCAGGTCGTCGTCGAAGCGCCGACGAGGATCGCGGCGATGGCGCCGGCGGAGCCCGTCAGGAACGGCCAGGAGACCAGAGTCCATCTCACCACCAGGGAAAGAGGAACTAATCTTATAGGTACTTTTGAGTCCCCGTTTCTGTCCGGCTTCGGACGAATCGTTGAACCGTTACTCCCGCCTCCGACACAAGCAGCTGCTTGCCGTCGACGCCTCAGATTGGACGTGAGGAGCGATGATCCGATGCAGCGACGGTCACGTAACGCTCGGCGAGGAGTCAAACTCACTTTAGTTCAGGATCGCTTCTATTTGAGCAGATTTGAGCCACGTTTTTTAAATAATTGTGTGAAAAACAACAACTCTGAATCTTCATCTGATAAAAACAGAAGAAGAAGAGATCTTTTGGAAATTTTCACACTTTTTGCACCTTTTTTAACGAAACTTTCAAAGAACAGGGTGAAATTTTTTAGGGAAACAATCATTTTTTGGGTGAAAGTCTGAAGTTTTGTCGGTTCTCCCTGTCTGCGTGTTTTCTCCAACTCGTCCCGACAGATATCGAAACTACTCCTTCAAGCTGCGACTTCTCTCACTGGTCTCGATGTTGCATTTGTCTTCGAATAAATTAAACAAACAGAAGGCAGTTGAAGTGGAAAAACCCTACGAATGTCAGTTTACAAGTGAATCCAATGAGATTTCCTTCCGACAGGAGTCGGATAAGATGCTCTGGAGGGGCTGTTTTGGTCCCTCCGCAGCTTGTTTTACCCTCCGTAATTTAAACTGCTCCTAAAGTGAGACTGTGTCTACGTGACTAAGTTGTAACTTCTCGCTGTGTTCGTTGGTTACGTGGAAAATGCTTGAAATCTAAAGTTTTTGGTATCCTTTTGAGTTGGAGGAAGGTCCAGGCGAGCAGCTCGCCGTTTCCCATCGCGTCTCCAAGTCCGCAGCCTCAGATTTAATGCGCAGATATAAAAGTTGGATAAATCCTTCGACCGACCTGAAGCAGGAAAGCAATTAGACGCATTTTCCCAGACGTCACTCCTCTCATTTTGAATCGTCCCCACTGATAAACCACAGATTCTGCGATAAATTAACCTCGAGCTGAGTTTCTGACCCGTCGTCCGCTCGTGCTCTCGTCTCGCAGGAACGTGTTCGCCCTCCCAGACCGACGCCATCGCGCACCTGCAGCCGGAAACGTCGGTGAGCTGCCAGCTCAGCTTCACCAGCGACGCCGTTGTCTTCCCGCCCGCCGACGTCTTCCAAACGCACGTCGGCTTCGACGCCGCCGCAGGTAGGATGGCGTTCGTGGTCCTAACGGTAGAATTTCAAGATGCCTAATTTAATTAGTGCTGTCAAGAGATTAAAAAATGGAGAGATTAATTTTGATCTATAATTAATTAATCGAATTAATCTCCATTTTAATCTCACTTCAAAAATGCCACCTATTATGTTTCACGTCCGACAACTCAAGCAAAAGAAGCACAAAGCATGAAAAAGTTAGATTAAAAATGAGATGAATGCGATTAAAAAATTATAATGCACTAAATTTGACTGAAATTAATGAATCGCGATTAATGAAATAAATTGACAACTCTTAATTTAACGTTCTAGATGTATAAAAACTGAAGCTTTTAGTTCGCGAGAGCGTCTGAGCCGCAGAAACGGCGAGACTGAGGTTCGTCTTAATTCCAGGTGTCAGGCTACCAAAATAAAAGTACCTCAGTATGAGCGAAGATGACGCTTTCGGGCTTCGCAAGGTGAATGAATGTAGTGCTTACAAGGGCATAATCAATACCTGCACTGCCCGAGGAAGGAATTTAGCGGCGACTATAAAAGGTTTCCGGGTGATGTATCGAGCTGCGGAGACTCCGGCTCGCTCGGAAAGCGAAGGTCTAATTATGTTGGAGGATTGGGACTCAACCCCAGTTGTTGATGTATTTCTGATGGGATCCTGAGGGGGTGTGTGAGGGTGTGTGTGTGTGTGTGTGCAAGGTTGTAGCCACTCGACTGTATCTGGCAGCGTTTGCAGTGGTGTCATGTGACTGAAATGACCCTCAGCGAGAGACGCAGCGGCGAGAACAGACGTCTGTCGTCGTTGCGAAGCGCAAACATGCCAGGAAACCAATTCGCAGCTTAATTCGGATGCATACTTCATCCTCATCGGTCCCCCCTTTCCCCCCTCTTTCCGCCCGCAGGCCTCTACACGTGCGCGCTGACCTTGCAGCCCACCACCGACCAGCAGACCCGCGCGCTCAGCGTATCCATGACCAACCTGCTGGTGACGGCGGGCCTGGAGGGCGCGGCTGCAGCCGTCTCCGGGGAGACGGTCAGCGCCAGGCTGCCCATCGAGCCGGGCCTCTACTCGGACCAGACCGAGCTGCTGCTGTCCAACCTGCAGCCGTCGGCCGACCTCACCGTCTACGGCCCGCTGGCGGCGCTGTCCAGTGCAAAGGTTCGGACGCAACGTGCAGTAATACTTCCTTTCCTCTCCAAAAAACACCAGATTGATATTTCTTGGCGACTTTTGATGCTTTCAGGTGGCGTCGACGTCCCCGAACATCGTCGTCCAGGAGAAGGACCGGCATCAGGGCTTCCCCAGCTTCTCCACGTACAGCGTCTCCGCCGTGAACGCCCGGGAAGCCGCCGCCGCCGCCGTGTCCATCAGCAGCTCGTCCTCGGGCCAGAGCCTGGTCATCCCCGTCACTCTGATTCACGTGACTGATCCCAGCGCAGCCATGCAAGGTCAGAGAAAGTTTCTAAAAAGTTGCTCTCAAACGAGCAGGTTTTCTCCTCGTGTTGCGTCGTAAAATCGTGGCATTAAAAACGCCAAACAAGCAGCTTTATTGCGTGTTTTTTCCCCGTTAGTTTCTCGACTGTAAACTCGTCCACTGGAAACAAGCGAGCAGCTTTCGGTTCCAGCTGCCACTTTGTATCCAAACAGGAGTTACTCTGCGATTGTGTGGGGAGGAGAAAAAAGATTAAATATTTATCGTGTAATGACCTCTTTATGTGCCGGATTTACAGCTTACGATGCCTTCGCAGTAGTTTGCTCAGGAGTCCGGCGGGGACGCCGGTAATTGCAGCCCGAATATCTCGGGTCGTTCCGCCGCAGTTTGTGTGAAACGCCGTCGAACGCGCCCGAGCAGGAAGAACCTTTGAGCCGCCGCGACCTGGTTCTGTAGCTGTTGTTTCTGGGATCAGTTTGAACAACTTCAGGCGGAGGCTGCTGAGTAATTAGGACACCGACGAGGCAGGTTTTCAGTAGCGATCGCTGTCGGATGTCAGATCTCGACGCCGCCGTCGTAACGGCATCATTATCTGTGTTTCTGTGGTGGATAATATCTCTTAATGTGTTCAGAGCGCGTTGAAGAGGCGTTGACAGTCTGTTATCTCTTCTTCATCTTTTTCTCCTCCTCCTCCTCCTTGTTGTACTTCTTCTTCTTCTTCTTCTTCTTCTTCTTCTTCTTCTCCTTCTCCTTCTCCTTCTTCTTCTTCTTCTTCTTCTTCT
>JASSRZ010000267.1:1729-13836 GCA_032164315.1 Malacoctenus gilli | reverse complement strand
GTGTGTGTGTGTGTGTGTGTGTGTGTGTGTGTGTGTGTGTGTGTGTGTGTGTGTGTGTGTGTGTGTGCGCGCGTGTTTGTGTGCGCGCGCGCGCGAGAGAGAACATTTGAGACCACAAATGTTGGAGCGCCTGTTCGTTTTTTTAATATTCATATGTAGATATATCGGTTGTAAATTGTTTAATTTAGCCCACACATTCATCAATCAGCCGCACATCAGCCGCACATATTCATCAATAATTTTCACATTTATGTTTGGAGCAAAATTATTTTTATTCCTTTTTCCTGATCTTAGAAATACACATATGCAGAAGAAACTGTTCAGAATAAGCAAAAAATGGATACAAGCGTTTTGGGACAAAGTTCGCTCAACTTCAACTTTAATACAGATCTATCTTTGTGGGAACACACAGCTCATGGACTGCCTGCTTGATCCAGCCACCCTAAAAACATTTTACCTTCTTGTCCAGATTTCTAGCTTTATTGCTGAATTCTACAACATTTTACAAATGTGTATTTTTTTTCTCACTTACATCACTCATCAGTTGGTCATTGTTGGTTTGTGTTCTGTATTGTTAAATCTTTTTACCATTTTGTCCTGTTTGTAAGACAAAACACATTAAACCTCTCCTCCAAACCTGAGGACACATTGGAGGAAGATGCCTCAGCAGCAGGCGGCTCCACTTTCTCATAGTCTGCAGCACATTTACACAAAGTACAGTTTTTTTGTACCAAGTGTTTATCAATATGCATTAGGTATGTACTTGATTCAAATAATGTCAGATTTTGTTTTTTTTTCAATAAACAATAGAATTTTTTAATGAGTTTTACTCACATTTTGGAATTGTTGTCATGCACCAAAAAACGCCTCCCTGTATGCATCCTCTGTAGGAAAAAAAGCATTTCAGGTTTTTGAACTTGCACAGACTTCCTTCTGATTGTACTTGGTACTTGGTCACTTTTAACACACTTGGCTATACTTTGCACAAGTCTACCAGTTTCTTAGGGTTTCTTAGTGCTTCCACTTGGTCTTGTATTTGTGAAAAGATGTTTTTCGTTATACATCTTTGGCTTCAGCTCCAAGTGGGCCAAAGGCAGCAGAAACGTGACATCTGTGTGCCGAGGAGAGGCGTATCACTTGTGCAATGTCGGGCTGTGCTGTACTGTGCCTTGTATGTGAAGTAGTTTTATTCTTTATTGATAACGCACTAATAGCGTTTCAGTGGTTCCCAAAAACTGCAAGTACAGAAAAGGAAGCATCTGAAGTAGCAGCATGAGAAATGACCGGAATGTTATTCAGGCAGCTTCATGTCATGGAAACTTAGGAAACGTAACATCAGTGTGAGCAGCACCTGTGTACAGATGTGTAAAGAATGCTCACATGTGGATGTGACACATGGACTGCAAACACAGCAAAGAACCAGGCTAGTGTGGGTACGTGTGGGGTCTGTGGCAAAATTCCCCAAGTTGAACCCACCAGGTGTTGATGAACAAGACCTGAGCACTAACCTTGAGCATCACTTCCTCCAAGTGTCACCATGGTCCCTTGGCCCTTGTTGGAACAGGGCCAATTTCTATTTTGTAACCCAATTGCTGAAGTGGCCAGCTGCCGACACCATCTTGCCTGTGCTGAGCTGAAGGTGCCCCCTCTGGTGCTACTCTGCCAGGATGTCCACAGCCCAACATTGGCTTGTTCTGCTGGAACCTGCGGGGTCACCACTGGCTCTTCGGGGATCCTAAATGGGACACAAAGCAGTGAAATAAGCCTGTTGGTCTTTGATGGGCTTATTTGGATACTTCACATGAGGACAGTATTGTGAATTGTTTCTGATCATCTTGGCAGTGTTTATTTTTCATGAGTTGTGAAGGAAGTGCATTTGCTGTCACTGGACATCTGCGGTGCCTTTTGTATCTCTGAGAGCAGGTTTGCATGTCTGCCATGCCTTCTGATGAGGGTGGGTGAAGTCCATGGGATCCACCACTTGAGTCCACCTGTTCCTTCGCATGCTTTCCAGTGCCTCCAGTAAGCTTCTTATGCCTACATTCTCCCTGGAACTTACATGCTGGTGTTGGCACAGCAGATTGGTGCCCTCCTCATCCAAGCTTGGGACTTACATCTACTTGTAGTCACAGTCAGACAGCATGGTGTGCTCTGCACCGAGGAGCAGGACATATGTTGCATCCACATCAGCTGCTCCTGACTCTGAGAGAACAACAGCCAATTTGACTTCTTGAATTTCAGGACTTCCAGCATGTAGAAATGAATGTTTGGAGGCTCTTTTGGCTCAAAAAGCAACAGTGCTTCTGTGTCAGAGGCCCACCCACTCACTTTATCATTCTGTCATGTGTGGTTGAAAGCCATATATGAGTGTTGACAGTCAAAGTCAGATGGAAGTGTGTGTAAAATCAGCGCTAGTGGTTGCCTGGATTTTGCACAAGCCCCTCAGTGTTACAGTGTCTCATGACTTGGAGCTTGGCGATGGTAAAGCCCCTTGATGGTGTGGGTTTCTGCCCATTCTGAGAACAGTGCTCTCTGCCTTGTGCAATTGGAAAATGTGAGGTGGGCTCATTCTGTGCTAACTGTCTTGCTTGAGCTGAAGATAAATGGGGAGAGTTTCCACCAGGTGTGAAAAAAACCAAGCTAAAACAAAGACACATGCTCACCACTAAAGCTGACTTGTTGGTGTCTCCTCTCTTCTTTCAGAGTTTATATTTGGGCCAGTGTGAAAACGCCTATAATGCCAAACCACAGCTGAGTTGGTTTGGAAGTAGCCTCACAGCATCAGCTTTGTTGGGGGGATAGGTGTTCCATCCACACTGAACTGGTGCATTTGAAGACTGGTATCTGTGAAATCATCTCTCTGTTGATGGCAAAAATGCTGAAACGATGCCATTGCCCCCTTTGTCACTCGACTGCATGCTGAAAGGCTGTCTCTTGTTTGTTTACATTGACTCCAACTGTCTTTCGCTTCAGCTGGGTGCCACATTACAGAGCCACTTACTGACCTTTTATACACTGCACTACAACGTTGTTGACGGTTTTGTGTGGACAGAAACCTTTCTTGATATGAGTGATGTGACCTAATGAGTCATTGTTTCAATGTAAAGCTTTGCTTCGATGGCACATAAAGCCTTGCTGCCAAAGAAGTTCAAGATCTGGAAGTCCTTGTAAATTAAAAGACAGCGATTGCCACGCTGAATTTTAGGTTGTGAAGAACGTTTCTGGTTTGAAAATGAGCTCCTGTATTTGAATATCTCCTGCAGTTTCTGTGGCGTGTGAAGGAGTATTTTCTAAAGCAGATGAAAATATCTGTGGAACATACAAATCACCCCAGTCATGCAACTGTAAAACATTATACTTGTACGCATTCATTGGCACCCACACCCACAAGTGGAGTTGGGTGCGCCCATGCACGCGTGTGTGTTTGTGTGTGTGTGTGTTTGTGTGTGTGTGTGTTTGTGTATGTGTGTGTGTGTGTGTGTGTGTGTGTGTGTGTGTGTGTGTGTGTGTGTGTTATTCTATTGATTTTATTGTAATGTATAATGATGACAATGAAAAATTCTTCTTCCTGGTATTTTTTGTTAATTTTTGAGGAGACTTCTTTTTACTGATGACATTTACCATTTCTGTATCTACAAAAATGTTTAAAATATGGACAGACTCCAACTAAATAGCAATTTCCAGTGCATTCGTACACTGTAAGTCTGGTCCGTTTATTCAAAACAAAGCTGCAGGAGCTGGTATGTGACACCACAGGGAGAAACTCAGGCTTAAATGTCTCTTTTCGAAGACATTTCGAGACAGAGAGACGAAGATTAAATGGCCAACGTTTGGACTGAAGGCCAACATAGTGTGCCAGCTGAGCCACAGCTGCCACCATGTCACAGGTCTTTTTCACAATTAAATTCAACTCTTAAGATTTTAAAAGAGGGCTGTAAAGTACCATTGTAATTTCACATGTGACTGGATGCCAGTGCTAAGGGTCTGACGTGTCCCTGTGCGTGTCTTTTCCAGAGCCTGGCTATGGACTTCAACCTGCTGACCGACAGTGAGGCCCGCAGCCCGGCCCTGTCACTGTCTGACTCTGGGACCCCGCAGAACGACCAAGAATGTAAAGGCCAGGACAACAGCGGTCAGTCAACACCGGAGACCGTTGCGTATGCACCTCTGTATCCCTGCATTCTTCCTCATTCAATCTGGGTGACAGATTGTCCTCAGGAGTCAAAGCAGGAACCTCTGAAAAATACCCAATCAGATAAATTAGGCACATGCACAACCAAATGATTTGTTTTTCTCATATTGTATAACAAGAATAACAACACTGATAGATTTGGAGAGCAAGATTATATCATTGTGCTCTTTTTTAGCCAACCAATCAATCTGTAAGCATCAAGCTCTCCATGCTTGTTTCGCGGTGTCTTGAGTGTTCCTCCAATCTGCATAATTTCAGTTTGTTTGGGCTGAAATATCAGCGACTAAACTGGATGAAGGGGATCTCGAAGAGCGTTTGATGGCTGTCTTATTCCTCTTTTAAAGAGCCACAATATTTCAGTGTTTTGGGATTTTGATGAGAGCCTTTTCAATTGGCATGTCGTTTGCGTTGCTTGCGTCTGGCCTCGCTGATTCAATGGGGCGTAATCAGACCCAAACCCAACAGAGTTTGAATATGAAAATGAATTGCAAAAGAGAGCATCAACAGGAGCACGAAGCTGGTTCGAGGCAATGCAGTGCTGGAGGCAGGATGAGGGTGGCGTCGCCCCTTCTCCATAACAGGAACCTTTATAATTACCACTTTTTCAGAAACAATCCAAGGGACAATTTGTCACTTTGAGCTTTTTGTAGTTTCCCTTTCCACCCAGCTAAATGCTCTTTGTGATATATTCAAATCAGTCTCTGCGTTGAGGGGAGGTAACAGAAACTGCATTGAGGCAGCGTTGTCGTTGCACAGACGACTGTCTCTTCCCATCCTCTGCTCTCTTGTTGCTCCTCCTCCCCATCAGTGAGAAAGAATGGTGTCTGATGTCTTGATGGACAAACATGGTTGTTGGTCGACTTGTCTTGCACTTGGAAAAAAGACTTTTGAAGTCTGTGATAAGGATTAAAACGCATTTGATTGTCTATTTGTCGTCAATGTTTTGGACCATTTTTTTTTTTGACCAGATTTGATGTTTTGCATTTTTTTGCCGCAAAGTTTTGTTGACAAGAGATTCCATTAAATGTCCCATATGTCTATTTCATCCTGACACAAAGTTGATCTACGACAACCCGGTCATGTTGGAACATCATCAGCCAGATTGCTCCTATTGTTGGCCAGCGCACCCCCCTTTAAAATGAGCCGCCCTTTCCTCCGTATTGTGGTGTAGACTTTGGTCTTAAGTGACAGCTTATCCAGTGTCAGTTTACTGCCAGATAACAGCCTTCGCCTGGTCTTTATTGGTTTTGCTGGTGGCCTGGTGAAGCCTCTTTTTAAACTCTGCGGATCATTTTGAGCTGCTCCCAGAGAGCTAAGCCTTTGCCAAACATAGCCCAACCTTTCCCAGTCACAAAGGCCTGATCCATGGGATTAGCTGCCCAACTAATTTTTCCCTCTTTCTGTGAGGTCCTCAAATTGCAGGAGTTCAATATGGCAGAGGGAAGCTTGGGGACAAATAACACTAATGTGTGATCCTTTTTAGTCACCGCATGTGACTTGCACACTCCCACTGCTCCTGAGCATGTTGGCGCAGTGTTCACTGCCATTCTATTGGTGACATTTCATTTTGGTCAGAGCATGATTCCTTCTTTTTTTTTTTTTTTTTTTAGCTGTGTGTTGGTGCAAGTGTCAAGACATGTAAAGGAAGGCTTAGTTTCTTAATAGTATTCAGTTGCAGTGGCCAGTCAAAACAACAGACTGCTGGTTTCCACAGTCTAAAAAAAATCAATTGATCCCACCATTCCTGATCACTCTGAGGGGAAATTACTGTTAAACATGGGTGATTGTTGACCGTTCCCAGATGTTTTAATACATTTTGCATGCTGATGTGTTCTACTGCAACAAAATACTATAAGTTAATATGCTGTAAATTTACACAAGAAAATGAAAGCCTACAAACCAGCTCCACCACCTTTCCTAAGAAGAAGAGCAGTCCAGGCAATGGATGGATGGATCAGTTAACTTCCTGATGATTTTGGCACAGCAGAATATCTGATAGCCAATGTATAGTATATAGTTATTAGTGGTATTCATTATATTATAATAAATATATTTGCGTGTTAATCACTCATTTTATTGTGGTGCCCTACCTAAGGGGAAAATGGAATTTACACAATACAATGGAATTTACACTAACTGTTTTGATTAACTCCTCTCTCGTCCTCATTGGTCCATCCTCATCCTCTTTCCGTCTCGCTGTCTTCTGTTATTCTTCTGTTGCCAGTGTCTCTCCTCATGCTTTTTTCTTCCTATGTGTCTGTAGACACAGAGAAGTCCCACCAGAACCAGCTAGATGAATCCGGTGCTGACGACAGCTCCCTGAAGAAGAAGCAGCGGCGGCAAAGGACTCACTTCACAAGCCAGCAGCTACAGGAACTGGAGGCCACTTTTCAGAGGAACCGCTACCCTGACATGAGCACCAGAGAAGAGATTGCAGTGTGGACAAACCTCACCGAAGCTCGGGTTAGGGTGTGTACAAAAGATCTCTTGTGTGTCATATTTGTGTGTTGTTGTCCACATGACATTGTCAGAGTGTTAGGTTCATTATGGGAGTCCAGGGGCCACATCAGAACTTGAACAGGGCCAAGCCAATGGGTTATTTACAGTTTTTGATTGAATCTCCCTGTGATTATAATCTAGACTCTACATGGTCTTCCTGTGGGCTGGAATGGACCCCCTGGTCTAGTGCCACCCTTAGAATTTGCATTTTAAGGGCTGGATTTGAATGAAGTCATTCAATTGGCACAGCTGGAGTGACTGAGTGCAAGGCTCAGGTGCAGAGTTATCTTGCAAACAGAGGACAACCAAGTTTAGCCACAACTCAGCAAAAAAGTTAAGCAACTATAGTTACATCTGCGGTATGTCCAAGAGTTTCACTGTAGAGCTCACAATCATTGGTCTGAGCTGTAGAACAATGCACATTCTGGCATTGAACAGCCATCATTATTGACTTGCCACTGGCCCAGTTGTCATTTTCAAGCCGGTCACTCTCTCTTTCTCACTTACTACCAAATGCACTTGTGTCCATTTGAGCGTATTAAAGCATTTTGGTCTAAAAATTAGCTGTGGCCAAGTGCATTCACGATGCATTCTTGAATTCTACAATCAATTTAAGTCAAAAGGATCACTCGTTTATTTTGTGATAAATTGGACAAGCTCTCTGTGGGAATTTTATTGACTGAATTCTCCATGACAACAGGACAAAACAAGATTTCGCCAGCCTGGTTTACACCCACACCACAGGCTGTTTAACATAGCCTGAATAAACTATGCACTTCTAGCGGTAAAGTGCGCCAGCTGCCTGGCTGCACACAGCCCAGCATGCAAACTAAGGTACTTTACTGCTGCTTGTCACACTAATGTCACACATCATGTCTAACTATGATGCATCTGTGACAGCAGTGAGAATTGAGTCGTACATTTTTCCCACTAGAAAATACTGCAGTGTGAAAACATAATCCAGGCTGGTTAGTGCTGAAATCTATTCCAAAAACTTGCTAGTTTGGCTTCTCTGGCCTGCATCCATGAGGAAACACAGGTGTTTGTCACCCATGACCAATTCAGAGAGAAAATCAATCCTATAAATCTTTGTACCCAGTGAGATGTGAAAGGGTACATGTGGTGATTGTTGGACTGTCGTCGACAGAGCGCTGTGAAGATGCGACATGAACGGATATTTTCAATTTTGGAATTGAAAAAATTGCAAAACTTATTTCAGTTTGTGTTTGTTGGGGTGTACTGTGGGGTGATCTGAGGCTTGAGGAGATGACTGACAGTTGAGAAGAGCTGCTTGGAATCACCTGGGTTATTGTTAAGTGTAAAATAATGTTGTGAACTGGCTTTGGAGAGTGCTTTGTCATAGGATCTTTGGTGTTTCCAGTAGGCAAACTTATGCACCGTCAAGTTGGGAGTTCGAAAAGCCCACACCAGGACACAGCCAGACTTTTTATGATAAAAGTGACAGTCCTGGTTTTTAATGGCACATGGGAGTCCAGAATGGAGGTCAGACTGCTGTTACTGAAATCAATCAGGTCTGTGACTGCTGATTGTGGGAGTGGAGTGAGAGACTGGAGATGCTGGTTGAAGGAGGTAGAATCGATGTCCTCTAAGTTCCTGAAAGTTTCTATTTGTTTGGGCTTTTCAAGAGGAGAGGAAATGGGAAATTTCACGATTATTGACTGATGGTCCGAAATCCCAGCTTTATAGACCTGAAGGTCATTGACAGGAAGAGTGTAAGTGTTTGAAATTAAAGGGTCCAGAGTGTGCCCCCTATTGAGTGTGGGAACATTCACATTTTGCTGAAGGTTAAGATAGTCCAGGATATGTTCGAATTCAGTAGCCAGCCGGGAGGAGGGGGCGTCAAAGTGGATGTTGAAGTCACCAAGTACCAGAACGTTCCTATACGAAGTCCAGAGTGAGATTAAAAAGTCATTTACTTCAGCTATAAATGCTGGTTGTCATTTTGGAGGACGGTAATTAAGAGCTATTGTCAAAGGGAACGTTTGCGTATTTTAGATACAGATGTTCAAAGGAACAGAAATCAGGGGCAGAAACAGGGCACGGTGATTAGTTCAAGTGAGATATGATGAGTGGAAAGCAGTTCCTTCAGTTGCCGGAGGACCTTATAATCCGCTCCAGGTTTTGTGGCGCGCCGGCTCCTCGCAATATCGACACCAGCAGTTGTCTTGCTCCAATGACATCGTTGTTGTGTGAAGGGGCACTCTGCTGACCACAGGGATGTTATGGTGCGGTGGCCATGCAAAGGCGGGAAGGGGAGGTCTGGTGGTTGGAGTCTTTTACTGGTGTTTTGACACTGGTGCTCGATGGAAGTACTGAGCGTTGTTCTCTGGATGTCTTATTTGCCTGGTAAATCTAAAAAAAAAAAAAAGCTGATATAGCTTAAGAGTACAAAACATAAGTGTCACTTATTTACCTATTTAATTCAAACTCAGAAGTGTACTTAGGTAGTGGCCTCATTCACAATACAGCCAAGCTATTACAACAACAGAAAACACAGAGTATTTGAAAAATGTTTTAGCAAAGTAGCAAATGTAGCAAAAAAGGAACAAATGTCTCATATTTGGTGTTGTGGTTTGTTGGAAGGTGTTTCGCTGTGTTTGTTGTGTTGCCACAACTCTGAAGCTCCGCCTTTGATTGACACACACAACACACACACACACACACACACACTGAGAGAGACAGTGAGCAGAGGCGTGCCACTGTGCTTAGGCATTAACCCAGGCGAAAGAAAAAGTAGTTCCTACCACAAGTTTGTCATTTAGATAAGATCTGAATAGCTGGTTATGTTCCACTGTATTCCTGTAAATATTTATACATGCCTACAAATGACTGAAGTATCAAAAGTATCGATATTTTCAATGATGAAGGCTTGAAATGAGGCGTAACAGAGACCAAAGGGCATCACCAAATATTTGCAGCATCAGGAGGTGGTGTTTAATGCAGTCTGACCACCAGGGGGTGTGGCCACTGAAGCCACAAGTAGTTTAAACTGATCCTAGCACTGAGTGTGTAGAGTCGGGTCTCAAAAGTGGAAGTGCTCCCTCTGGGCGATCTAAGCCTGGAGCTCCTCCTGCAGTTGGTGCATGCCCAGCTGTAAATCATGGGAGTGATCAAGACTGGCAGTGCCAGTTTCGTACCGTTGATGAGTTGTCCAACTGAAACACACAACAATATGCAAGTTACCAGTTAACTGTTTGTTAGAGAAGTGAAAGGGGCCTGCAACAAGAGCCAGTGTGAGACTAAAAATAAAACAGCAAACAAATGAGTCAGAAAACGTGACCGTGTGACACAAGGAGCTTCAAAGTCATACCCCTGAGCCACATGAGTGGACACCTGCTGGAAGACAGTCAGACCAACACATGTGACTCATTGTTTTGATCATCAGATTTTTGGGGAGTGAAGAGATCTAATGCTACGAGATCTGGAAAGATTAAATCATGACAGTAGCTCTTATGTAGATGAAAGTGTGAACGTGTGTGTGTCGTGCAGGACGGTGTTTAAATGAATGTATAATACTTGAGTTAATCGGATGCTTGTGAAACCAATACATGAGTGAAATCAGGGCCAAAAAAGAACAGCCGCAGCTCACTACTGAAGTCTCCTGCAGCCATGAAAAAAAATTGCCAAAGGTCAGACAACTCTCAGCTTCCCCAGTCAAGTGAAAGAGCCCATGGATTGTTGGCCTTATCAAGATGAGTTTACGCTCGCTCTAAATTTAATGCAGTTGAGAGGAGGAGTCATCTGGTTTGGGGAACATGGCTGGGGGAGCCACAGGGAAGGAGACAGAGTGACACATACCTGTCGGCTGAACGGGACTGAAGAGGATGGGATGAAGATGACAGTGACACACTTCAAGATCTGCTGGCTCAGAGGGATACAGCTGAACAGGTACAGAATCCATTACTTTTTCTGTTATGATGTTGACAACACATACAACTGGCTTTCCTGCTCATCCGATGTGTGACTTCTGTTGACGATGTGTCATGTACAATAGACGCTGAAACTTCCTCAGCGTTTAACAAACATCATTTCGAAACATTTCCTGCCTATTTCTTTTCAGGCCAAATTTTGCATCAATCTCTTCAGTTGCTGGACGTCTGCTCGACACGACACCAGTTTCATCTGTGATATTTGGGGCTCCTTCAGATCCTCCTGCACATACCAGGACTGCAGGGTCGAGCTTATACACATGTGGACTGTAGGAATGAAAACAATATGGAGGTTTGATTTTATGGCATTCAAACAAAAGTGCAACTATTCAATTGGAAGATGTTTATTCATCTATATGGCTACTGTTTGATATTGCTATCTTTATGTTTCACACTGATCTAGTAATTTCAATACTATCGCAACTATGTGCTTGAACTACCACCGTATGTGATATGTGCATATAAATCACACATGTTTTTCTACTCCTTTATTTGAGACATTTTTATTTATTAACTTCAGAAGCAGCACCGTCTCGTTCAACTCTGTGAGTCTGTCACTCTGCCTCTGTTATCCTCACAAAGTTTGACACATGTTCAATAAAACTGTTGACAGTTTTCAGTCTTCTTTTTAATAATTGTTAAATGTATTATTGCAATAATAATTATGGAGATGGAGCTGCTCTTTGTGGCTGCAGTGGTGGTGTTCGACAATATTTGGCATCTGCCAGCTGGCCTATGCAGACACAAAGACAAAATGGAGGTCTCACGACAGGTTCAGGGAAAATATTACACACATTTTACAGACTTGTTTCCTCAGAAAACACTCTCATCAGCATGTTATTTTAAATGCAAAATGAAACAGATCCATCAAGAAACACATGCACGCAGGGACGCACAACTGAGTTTTGCCGCAGAGTAGGAAATACAGTTTATATATGTCTGCAACATCTGATGTCCTCTGCATTCAAAAAGCGTCAGTGTGTTGGCCAGAGGTCTTGTCAGCTGCGTTGAAATGTTGAAAGGAGGGCGCTCCATCAGCTTCAATTAAAACCCAAAAGAGAGAAATGGAAATGACAACTGAATGACAATATGAGCTCACTGCAGCAAAACCCCTCGTGGAGAGCGGCATCGTCCTCAGACTTTTAGGTGTCCCCCTGCTCCAACACACCTGGTTTGACCTTGTGCATTGTCATCTGGCTCTTTATGAGCCCTCTTTATAAATACCCATTCATTCAGGTGCATTGGAGGAGGGAAACATCTAGAACTCTGGTGTGAGCACGTGTACCAGGTGCAAGATGTTTGCCAGCTAAATGAATGTCTGCATCTTGAGAGGATGCTGAGCAAGCGTTCTGTTCTCATTTTCATAGCTCGGAAACAGCCTGAACCTTCAGTTGACATGAGTACCGTACATCTACATTTAGTACATATCAGGGTTATATTCAACATCATGTTCACGATTCATTTTC
>JASSRZ010000266.1:0-12500 GCA_032164315.1 Malacoctenus gilli | reverse complement strand
CTAATTACCGACAACGGGAGTGATGACGCTCACAACCCCGAACTGGCATTATGAGATCATGCTCAGCTGGAGGCGTGAGGTTTTTAAGTTCAATTTTCCCCATCATTAAAGGGCTTCATTGTGCTTCTGCTCCCCGCTTATCAGATCCCGTCCGTCGGTCAAACAGTGGGGGGATTTGACATCTCCTACGGATTTCCTGGAGACAGCCTGAGAGCTTTAAGGCTGAATGCAGAGCGGCACAACAACTGTTTCCTCCTCAGCTGTGATTCAATCATTCAGCATCGAAATTATTCTTTGACAAAATTACATGTATTGCGAAATACAATAAAATCAATTAAGGTAGAGTTAACATGGATGGTTTGTTGCATTGGACCATCTGTCCACATATAGTTCTTGTAAATCCCCGTCAGTGAAATGAGCTGTCAGCTTTGAATGTGATGAAATTCTTGCAGAAATCTAATCTTTTCCACTGCCGGAGGAATTCACTTATATTGCTTCAGTAACACCCGGGACCACTCTGTTCAAATGTGGAGATTTTCAGCTCCAAACACACTTTTTTTTACCCTCGTCAGAAGTCGTTACTCGACCGCTTTGTTTCGCATTTCAGAAAAAGCATCAAGTGGTGAATTGATTTCTAATCCAGACAAATTAACATGAGACAGTTATTCATCGCTACATTTTTAGCCGTCTGAGAAGAAAAAGTGGTTTAAGATGCTACAACACGGAAAAATGGATCATGAAGCAGATAAACGGAGAATTACACGGTTTGTGCTGGTCGATTCTAAACTATAATAAAGTGAACAATGGGACAAAAACTCATGAAAAGGGGGATTTTTGTCCATTACTTTGGAGAGGAGTTTGTTCAGCTGCTATGAATCATTAAACTCCCACTAGTTGCTTCACATTTGTATACTGAGAGCTTGTGTAGCTTATTCGTTGGATAAAATCGCTCTGAAGCTCACACAAATTTATGCCAATCAAAAGCATTGTGTAACCGATTGATGTGGTTTTTGAGACTCTGGCCGAAGGTTATCGAAAAACTTTGAGGCTTATATCCAGAAATTAAAGACATTTCTGGCTCTAATTTTAATTTGAATGACATTCTACGTAAGCTCAAACAATCCTGACATCCGATGATGGAGCTCAAACTGAAACCTGCTCGTTCTTCTTTAACTTTCCCCCTCAAGTTCACTCTGCTGTGTTGCTCCCAGATATCCTGCAGCCTGTGCTGAGACGGATGAGCCTGATTTAGCACCGCGGTCCCTCCACACCTGAGTCCCTGCTGTCCTCTGGTGCACCGAAGCCGTAGAGAAAACGCGCTGGCCGGGAGAAACACGGAGCGCAGCCTCGTCAGCCCTCGTTCATCACATCGAAATTTTAATTTATGTCACGTCGGCGTTCAGATGGTTAGTGTACAGCAGCTCTTGGAGCGTCTTCTTTCTTATGTCATGATTGAAGGTGTTTATCTGCCCTCGGTGTGCTGTTGTACCTCCCACTTCACTTCCCACCTACACATCTGCACACATTCACACATCCTGCATATATTAGCTCAGAAGCTCTAAAATTGGACTGTGTTCAACACAAATTCATGAACTGATGAGTTTTGCTTGCATGCGTTCAGATTCACGCTGTTACACAGCTGTAACAACAGTCGACGTCTCGCTAGACTTCGTTTATCTGTGATGTAATAACAATAATCCAGCATATAACAGCAATGTGACATCTTGGACTTGTTTTAACTCAGCCCAGTTCACAATAACATCAATCAAACAAGATAAGAGTCTTCACAGCACGAGATGAAAATGAAACTTCCTCTGTGTGGACTTTCTGCACTGCAAAAGGAGGCCAGACTAAAAACTGGAGGAGCTTAAAGAAGAAGAAATCAGAGAAGAAAATAACTGATGAAAGGTAAGAACAATGAAAGGTGAGAGAGGAGGTGAAGGTGCATGATGGGACGAGTGATGTTGCAAATAAAAATTCTGACTGATGAATAATCTGACCTTCGTTTGCATACGGAATCAGTTTCTCCTAATTTTCTTTCCGAGGTAAAACTGCTTGTTTCTTTTCAAAAATAAGGGACAAAGCCACCAATTCTATCATCTACATTTAGAAAAAATAAAGAAATCTGTCCAACATCAAGTGCCAAATGGTGTACTCAGTAGTTAAAGTAGAATAAAGATCAATGTCCCCTCACAAAATCCATTTACTTGACAAAACTGAATATGTGATTATGTATTTTTATAGAAACAATTACATTCTGTGATATTTCAGGCTGTTTTCAAGCTTGCGTTCAATTATTATAAAGGTGCAATTGAATTACATATGGGTGCAGACTATGAGATGAATCCATGACTTTAAGTTTTTTTTTTTTCAGAAAATGTCTTGTAAACAATTCTGTTAGTAACACTTGAATATTTTTATCTATTTCCACCAATGTCACTGTAAAATAGTGTCAAATTTAAGCTAAAAACATCCTGCTTTTAGTTTCCAGCACACATTAATCAAATATTTAGCAGGACTGTCAACTCAAGACAGAAAAAGACATTATTCTGAATTCATCTGTATTGTTCAACTCATAAAACATCTTCAGTCATACATCTTCTGTTATTATTTGACCCTTTGACCAGTAAACTGCCAAGAAACGACCACCAAACGTGCCCCAGTTTCCTCCAGTCCAGCACAAAGCCTCAGACACATCATAGACGCCACATGAAATCAGTACAGCTTATTTCTTCCACTGACTTGTAAATCAAGAGTAGCAAGTCTACACGGTCATTGACAAGCATTTAATTTCATATCACGGCGGCTAGAACCCATGTGGGGGAGCTTTCTCTGGTCTTGATGATTTTTCTCCCGCTTTCCCTCCGATTTACACACCAGTAATTAACTGTTAATTGATAACACATTGAGATAAATGAACACTTTAAAAAAACACAATAACTATAGTTAATCGCCTCCGACAGCAGGGAAGCAGAAATTGGGTCCAAACGCGAGACGAATGGGAATTTTAAAAAAAATTAATATATAATAAAATGAACGAGAATAAATGGGTTGACTGGGAGAGTTGTTATTTCTGAGGTGCTACGGCTTTACATACCGAGTCTGTGAAGCAGGAAGTTGGTATTAAAAAATAAAATGAGATACGCACCGTGCGCGGACAGGTGGAGAGACACAAGGTGACGAAGAGCAAACTTTTCATCATTTCAGGTGGAGCTCGTTCAGGTGTCCTAAGACGACAACCTGCGGGGATATCAGCTCATTTAAAGTCCACTTAAAAGACTTCGGACGCCGACAAAAAGCTTCAAATCGACATGAGTTCGATGTCTCGTTAAATCCATGAAGTGGCGAGGCGCTGAGTGATGTCCTGAGTCCACACTGGCCGTTTCCACTGAGCTCAATGTGCGAAGACATCAGTTTATTCGCTCCGTGGACTCCAGCGGTGAAGCGTCCGTTGAGCAACAGCGACACTTCCGGTTCTGGTCTTCAAAGTACAACTCTTCCCCGGCTTTTTCGATATCAAATTTATGTTCAGAAATGGATTCACACAGATCCTAACAGCAATGTTCATGAATGCAAAGTTTATTTTAAATGCATGGAGCATTAACTTGCATTTTGAATGCACATTTGGCTGCTTTTGAGTCCTGTTTTAACCCGCAGAAAAATGCCGTATTATTGCTTTTCCTCCTTAGAATTTTGAAGTTTGACAAAACCGTTCATCAAATTACCAGATTAATTAATTTCATACTCCAACAAAAGAACGTTTACAATGATATTTCAGTATTTTTACGATGTGTGCATTGAACTAAGGTCCCTTTCCCAGTCCTTTTTCCCCCTCCTTAACGTTTTCACCTCAATCTCACAATGGCTCTGAAATATTTAGCATCGACCGCTTTTCCTTCTATACATTGAGCCTTTCCCTGAAGGTCCCTGAGGCTAATGGTTTCAACAATTGTGACACAATGAGGTTGTTTTTTTGAGTGTCTTTTCCTGGTGAAAGACTGAATCCGTTAACCTTGAAAGGTCTTTAATAACCAGAAAACAATGGAAAGCCCATCTGCGGTTAATGTATCCAGAGCAAATATTTGATTTTGGCACATGATGAAAAAAAAAAGTATCTACCAAGCTATTTTTTTCATTAATGTCTGAAACAGGGGTGTCAGATTCACAAATTTTACTTCAATTGGATCAGAATGGCAAAAAAGGCTTATTATGTTGGTAAAAGAAAACCCCCAACTCTGAATGTTTGAAAAATCTTTGTTCCTTGCTGAGTTATTTACAGAAAACAGCATGTTAATCAAAAGTGAAATAACTTGTAATACTGCTACAGGACACTAGAGGGTGAGATGAGTTGTAATTGGTCCAACAACAGAAGTGAGTGGTGTCACAGGCTGCACAGGTGTGTTTTCCCACAGTTCAGTCTGATTTTGTTCACTTGTTTACGGCTGGTTTGTCATCTCACCTTCGAACGTGGGTTTAGCGGGGATTGACTCGACAGAAACACAATCGCACTGGTGTTAAAAACAACTATGGTTCGAGTGAACACGCTCTCAGCTATGTGCATGGTTTCTGTCTGCTACAAAGAGCCTGCGAAAAGACGAGCGAGGATGAAGTGGTACATATTTAAACAAAGCCAGCGCTGTGGGCAAGAGTATCAACACAGCGTTAACACAGGCAGCCACGAAAAAAACATGAAGCAGTCGCCCAGATGAGCTTTATGGCTTGTGTATAAAGCTGACTTTCAAACAGTGTGAGCGGGCGAGCAAACGCCAAAAACAAAATGTGCCGAGCCGACATCGATGCCATTTTGTCTTGTTTTGGTCGGTTAGGTTTGTTCAGCTTTTGATTCCGGCACTCGCAGAAACCGATCGAAAGTCCAGACCGGAGAATAAACAGTGTTTTTCTGTGTTAGTTTGGAGAGTGAGTCACAACCGTTTTGTCTTCCCAAAATTGCCCCTGACAAGGACTTTTAACCCCCTCAAACTGCCTCTTCATTTTCATTGAAGCCAAACACTGTCAGAAATACATGTTCTCCTGGATATGCAGGAGCGGGACCCTTCAAAGTAAAAGCATTGGCCAGTTTCAGGGTCTGCACAACAGAGATTCTATCCTAATATAAAAAAAAACAAGCTTTGAGGCCATGTTTACTCACATGGCTAAAAAAGCCTGAAGTTCAGTCAAATTAAATCAACTAAATGTTGATATCAAAAGCTCGTTTCTGGCTCTGCAGACGGACCTTCGCCCGACAAGTCCATTCGGAGGTTTGTTAGTGTCGGGGAAAGGTCCACCTCATCCAGTGTGAACACGGAGTCCTGAAAAAAGATGAAACAAATGGACAGTTGAACATCCACATGTCATGTGATACACGAAAAAGCTCCACTTCAGCTCCTGTTAACTTTCATGATGATTCATGATTGTTTACCTGCATCTAACTCATTCACAAGAGCATATCCATTTTACATGGCGAATCAATGAATATATGTGGCTAAATATGCAGCAAATTTGATGTAGGTTCTGCAAACAACATACAACAACAGCTTGTATATGTAAAAGAATCATTACATGAAAATTGTACCTTGTTTGTTGTTGGCCTGTTTGAGTGTGCGGTGCGGCTGCATCATTTTCCTGTCATTACCAACACTGCAGAAGGTTGTTATCGGGGAGCAGACAGCAGCACAGCGTTTAAATGCAATGACACGGAGAGGAGGTGTGAAGTGAAAGCTTCAGATCAGACTGGAACACAGTTTCTCCCGCTAATCAAACGGTGTTGGGTGAGGTTGAGGTGGTATTCACACGCTATTTTTCTCCAGCATCAATTAAAAGTGAGGGAAAAATAATGAATGCGTTTTCTGACTTCATACTTGTCATGTGTTTTTTTTCAGCTGACAGTTTTCTCAACCTTTGCATCCAGAAGCCTGTTAGTCGTCACCTTCTCCTTCGCTTGCCTGATCATTAAAAACCATTGAAACTCGTCCGTCTTCACCATCGAAGACCTTGTGATGTACATCTTGTATTTTCAAACCTTTGAAGGTCACTTAAGTAAGATTGATAAAGTGAAGTTATAAATGAGTTTACTCTAAGAAAGGATAGGGTCATACAACCAGGAAACTGTTTCAGGGGCTGTTCAGTCAATGTGTCAAATTAGTCAAATTAATGAGTTTCAAGGGTTTTTATTTGTAAGAAAACATCAGGTTTCAGATACTGTTTCTATCCAGTTTGTCTTTAAATAAATTCTTCGACTTTATAAACACTTCTATGACATCTAGTGGGGAGCTTCCCTCAGTGCAGAGGACAGTGCACAGAATGGATAAAATGAAGGTGGGAAATTGTGGGGTAGGGGGTAGGGGGATATGTAGGCTTATGCTTTCAAGAGAACAGTGTCTAGTTTTCACTTTTTGATTTGTGCTTCATATATTTCATAACTGGTTTTAACCATTATCTTTGAGAAAAAACTAAATATGAAATAAATCATCCATCCATCCATCCATCCATCCATCCATCCATCAATTATTCTTTTCTACATGTTTTTATGTGTGACATTGTTAAAAACTTAAGCTGTTGGCCCTTTTATTCAACCCTTTTGTTTTCCTGAATTTGGAAAACAGGTCAGTTTTTTAAATCGATAGTAGCAATGTTATAAATAATAGTAACGAGAACGTAACAACAACAACAACAACAACAACAACAACAACAACAACAACAACAACAACAACAACAACAACAACAACAACAATAGCGTGTTTTCAATTGTTTACATTTTACACAGCATCCCATGGTATGTAGACCCGAACCTTTTTTTTTCACTTTGTCCGGTAGGTGGCGCATGGATCTGCGGACGTGTCTGCGGTTTGAAGCTCCCTCCGTGTCGAAGTCTGACCTCCTTCCCGCGATGACAGTTTCCTGCAGGCTGCGCTCAGACGGGCTGGCCGCCTGCTCAGTAGGATGTACTGAAGAGGAAAGAGGCTTGTCAGAGTTTAGCTGGTCGGCATGCAGGGGAGCGGGCTGGGGGAGTGATTTGGAGTCTTTTTTTGCAGGGAAGAACGAATGTCGCAGGCGGACACCGGTGAGCGAGCTCTTTGCTTTGCGGTAAGCGTAGAAGAAGAAGTTGGTCTTTTTCTGCGTGTTGTTTGGTGAATGTCTGGACTGGTAGTGAAGTCCTAGCTCTGATACGTGTCACTTTGTGGCGTCATGACACACTCCGTTCAGAAAACCGGACAAATAAGAGTCGCTCCACTCTTCG
Organism: Malacoctenus gilli; assembly: GCA_032164315.1. Lineage (NCBI taxonomy): Eukaryota > Metazoa > Chordata > Actinopteri > Blenniiformes > Labrisomidae > Malacoctenus > Malacoctenus gilli. Next base: position 5,263 of record JASSRZ010000266.1, on the reverse strand, counting down.
ACATGTTTCGTTGCTCTGAAACTCAGCGCTTCAGTAAAATCCAATGTTAATAGTTAATTTTCTTATATTCGGCATAATTTTAATCAAATAAAACAACGTACTTGGCTGTAGAAGCTACTTTTAATGACAGCTTTAAGCGTGTTATTGCCATGAAGTGAGGCGTGTTGGGGTAGCAGAAGATCCAGAGAAAGGCACATTTTAAAGTTAAAATGTGACTTTTAAAAGCTATGTAGGTGCATTAGTTGCATGCCGAACTTTAGGTCTTATCAATTTGTTTCCCTTCAGACTTTTTAGTCGCTTGTTTTACGCAGTAATTCCTCAGAAAGTCAGATAACGATAAAAGTTTCAATTTTGGAAGGGATATTCGCCAGCTGCCTTTTTTCTTTGGAATGCAGGCATTTTGTGCTGTTTGAGGTAAACAAAACCATTCTGTATTGAACAGTTGAATTCCAGACGAGGGTTAGTTCGTGTTCTGGGTATCATCGTTCTCTCTTTAAGCGTTTGTCACTTTAATGTCACTGCCTACTTTTGGAAGGGAAATTACCATATGACAATGGATTTTTTTTCACCAAGTTCAGCTTGTTTTGAAATTTTCAGGTCTTCCTACTGCTTGAATCTTTCCTTTCTGATTGCGATGATAATGTTATTTCAAACGGTGGAAAAAATCCATTTGGTAATTCGCACTTATTAGACCTTTGTAACCCTACTTTAATTTGTTTGTTGTAAATGAAGCACAACAATGATCACAATCATCTTTTTCCTATTAAGGTCAACACTTTATGAAATCAACTTGCAACTTTGATGCACTTGTAGTGGACAGTCTTAAGTTTTTTATGCAAATGTTTAATTCCTGAGGATATAAATTTCTCTCATGAGGACAAATACCTTGTTGCCTTGAGGCCTCTGTTTTGTAGAGAAGGATCAAGTCCTGCCTTGTAGACTTCTGCCGATGAGAAGCCACTGACCTCCTTTGCAAATTGCTGTAAAAATTGTTCTTACAGAGAGGGAAATAAGTGACAGGATGGAGGGTTCGGCGGGACCAGGTGTCAGGGCCAACGGGCCCATCACGGCGCCCAGAAGCCCCGTGAGCTCCACGATGGGCCCGCCTCTGTCCCCAGACGAGCTGGAGGACGAGCAGACCTCAACTTTGACGGACGTGTCTCAAATGTGGATTAACTTCGGCAAGACCTTCGCGATCATCTTCCCCATCTACGTCCTGGGATACTTTGAGTTCAGCTTCAGCTGGGTCCTGATCGGACTCGCCGCGCTCTTCTACTGGAGGAAGAACTACGGTCATCAGGACTACAGGATAAACCGTGCCTTAGCTTTCCTGGAGCACGAGGACAAGCCAGTGAGACAGTGTGTGCCCACAACCGAGCTGCCACCTTGGGTGAGTCTTCATACCTGGTGTTTTCCCCCATGTGTTCTCTCCGCGTTGACCCTGATTCAAACACCACTTTGTTCTCTCAGTGAATGGTTTCCTGCCAAGCTGGACGGCAGAGATGACTAAGAGCCTTGTCGGGTCGTTCCGCTGATTTTACGCATGTTCTTCACTGAAAACAGGAATGCTTCAGAGAAATGAACAGACTGTAAGCGCCCTACTTTGAAGCGCACCATGACATTTACCAGGAACCATTCCTAGGACATACAGAGTTTGATCTTACTGAATAGTCGTCTGAATAGGCATCTTCATTTAAGAAGCTTATTTCATACATGGAGCAACTCAATGCGGTTTTCCTCAAAAGAAACCCTGCAAAATCCCTAGAATTATAAATGAAACTGAAATTTGAATGACACTAAAATATAGAATGATAATAAAGATATAACACAGTCATAATGAAAGAAGGCAACAAAGGAAAAGAAGCCAAAAACTGTCTCGTCCTTGTTCTCATAGACGTAGTTCAGGATGTTTACATGCATGCCTGTTTTTCCTGCTTTCAATCATCTCCATTGCCCTCTGGCAGCTGCTTCTCAGACGGTCCACTGCGGGATAAGGACAACAGCAACACGGATATTTGATGCTGGATACAAAACAAACTTAGTTGTTCCTTGTAAATGGAGGTCTCCCAAATAGCCCTTGGAAAGGTCAGACGTTCTGCATGTTCACTGTCTCACCACGGGTTCACCGTTACCTCCGAATTTAATCAGCGCCCAGACTCCTTCTCATCCGGTGAATGCGCCCAAAGGAGTCGGAGTCCTCCGTGAATGACTTATTACGCCCTCTGGAGCTCATCCAACCTGTTCCAGTTTTCACTTGGTGTGTTCATAACCGTGACGTTTGGCGTGGTTGCCTCTCACACTGCAGTCAGGACGACAATGAGAGACCTGTGTAGGAAAGGAAAAGAGGAGGAGGAGGGTGAGGAAGGCGCTCCAGCCTTTAACATAGCTGCTGTTCTCTTGCCGTGTCTGCAGGCCTTCGGATAATGACAAGTTCTACAAGCCGACATTACGAGTTCCCAGTATGCTAAGAATGGCAATTGTTGCTGGGCGTTTACATGTCAGACTTATCGTATAAACTCATCTGATCTTTGCCAAAAAGTTTGCCAGAGAGCAAATTCACGAGGGAGCTGATTTCTACTGAAAAAGACTTTAAAAGAAAGATTCAAGGCTGCGAGCAGGATCCTTCCTTCAGCTGTTCCATTAACACAGGATAATCTGATAGAGCTAATGCATGCCTGGCAAAAGTATAAATACTTTAATACCTTTTCAATAGCATGTTTTCATAGCCACACAATTCATGCTAATACTTCCTTGAAAGCTTTTAAGTTGCCGATACACAACAAGCAGACATTGTTGTTTTCTTCACGAATGAAATGATGTGAAGCATGAAAGCCTCTCTAAAGTTGGTTGAATTCTCTGCTCACTCCTTTTTTAGTCCAAAACACTTCTTTCAAACTAAAAGATGCATCAGATTTTATTCACTCTTGAGTTTTGCATTGGTTTATGTGATGGTTTGGGAAAATAAACTGAAGCAAAAAGCAAACCTTTTCCTAAGTCCCTGAAACCTTCTGGGAAACACGTGACTGTATCCAATCACTTCAAACTGCATGCAGACAAACTTATTGCCACAAAACATCTCTGTGTGCTTTCAGTCTGTGAAGTATTCACCATTTGAGACTGATTTGTTTCAGGGTTTCATGCTGATTTTGTCTTCTCACCTTTGCTCTTTTCTAACTGTGCTTTATCTCTACTTTATTCCCACTTTTTCCTTTGCCAACATCGGACGTTTAAGTTTGTGTTCACCAGCGATACTCCAGGAGTGACTTGAGCTTTAATCTCGCGGTACGGCTGAACTGTGACCTCGCTGTTAACACGATTTATTTCAGTGATAGCGTCACGGGAACTAAAGACTGGAACTCACTGAGTTCCTCATGAAGGGGTTTCTTGGCGTTATCACCAGACAGAACATGAAATCCACTTTATTTGCTGACCCTGAACCTTACTTCAAATGAACGATTGGATGTCTCTCCCGTCAGTTTGTGAATTAAATCAATTACTGCAACCTCGTTCTGATGGAGCACGACTGGATCCGTGTCGGGTCTTTTGCTGCCATTACGAAGCACTTTCTGGCTCGCAGACGCCGCAGTTCATCGCTCATCCGTTCTCCGGCTCGTGGGAGTCGCGCAGAAACTCGAGGACTCTGTAATGAAGAGGCGTCCGTTCTGCTGTCGCATTTTCTATTATCGATGGTGTTGATGCTGGAGCAGGAAGTGCGAGAGGCTGAGTGGATGGCGGGCTGCCAGCTCGGCCCTAAACACTGTGCCCGCCTCCCCTTCTGTCTGGGAGCATCACATCAACGCGGCCATTATCACAGGGACCTTGAGGAAAGTGGTGCCTAGCAGCAGCAGAAACAGCAAAAGGGAAAGGAACGCTTGGCAGAGATGTTGAGCAGCAATTACAGACAATTCACTCGCGATGTTTGAGGTACGCAAACCAAACACTGCCGACAGACGGACGGGACTGCTCGCCGTCCTCTGTGTCACTTCTCCTTCTGTCGGGCAAAGACTCCCGGTGCATTGACGTGCTCTCTCGTCAAAGCAGCAACAGCAGCAATCTATCAGCAGTGAACTTTGACCCTGTCGTGGGGCATTTAGGCACAGTCAGTCTGACTCCAGTGGGCGAGATATCTTTTTCACCTTTGTCACACTAACCTGAAAACTCGGTGATTAGAAGCTCAGTGTCAGTCCTGCACTCACACAAGTTCATTCACATCAAGACTCTCCATGTATTCAGACATTTGTTGAATCTCTGGTATCGTCTCCAATCTCCGAACTTGAAATTAAAAACATTTTTTGTGAAATTAACCAAGAAACTAATTAGAACTAAAGCCTGAGATATGATCTACAAATTGCCTGGAGATACAATCCCACAATCAAGATCAAGTGATATTTGGCATGAAATGCTGAAACGACTAATTCCCAACTGGAACCTAAACGCGGTTGTTATTTCATAATCCTGAAACGGCGATGACGAAGGCACGACAATTATTTGGACACGCAGAAACGCTGGAGTAATCAGTGAGAAATGTTGTGGAAAAGAAAATGCTGTATTCTGCAGGAAAGATCAGAGGCGACATGCTGAGAGCTCGCAAGTAATCAATGACTTCTCCGCCTGCCACTTTTTCTTTACGTGGAGGTTTGTGCAACGCTGGTTCATTGATTAAAGAGGCTTGATTGTTGCTTTAAGGACCACAGCTGATTTGGTGGAACACACTCACATCGTCACACAACGATGCTATTTTGATTAGCATTGGCTTGAGATACCGGAAGAAAAATCCTCCCAATCTACTTATTTTGATTGGGAAATTCCAACATCCTGCCTTGTTTGGATCGTCCAACTGGCAAAACGAAGGCGAAATTTTAGAAATGACAAGTTCAAAATGAGAAATTCTACAAAAGCCTCAGCAGCTTCTCATCATGGTACCATTGTGGTTAGGATGCAGATTAAAAACCCACAGACAACAAAATAACATATTGACTTTAAATTCTGCTGGCAAGAACAACAGAATGAGGCATAACTGTGTAATATTGGCAGGCGGTAAACAGACCGTGATTATAAGTGAAATATGGACTCCAGTGGCGAGCGCATCGTCTCCACTCGACTCGCCCTCTCAGCAAATATGCCTGGAATGAGGCTTGATAGGCAGTGTGGGCAGCAGCTCAGAGTGAGCTGGCCAAGAATGCCTGAGGTGATGCACACACACACACACACACACACACACACACACACACACACACACACACACACACACACACACACACAC
>JASSRZ010000265.1:0-12026 GCA_032164315.1 Malacoctenus gilli | reverse complement strand
CCCCCCCCCCCCCCCCCCCCCCAGAACAGTGCAAATATGGGTGAATGTAGCGGGGATGAAAACAATCGCGGTTGTAGCGGCAGACAAGGGAGAAGCCGCGGGATAAAACAAACCGCTAATAACCCCAGAGGTGGTGTTCACTGCCACATCATTAATCACGGTGGCGGTGATAATGATAATGGCTTTGGCAAAGTGATAGCAAGAAACAGATTTGCCAGGTCACGATAGACTCTTTGAAGTGCATGCCATGATTGATTTGATCATTCTTCGTGTTGCGGCTATGTCTGGTCCACTCAAGGAACTTTATTTGGATGAAATAACCATTGCATTCAGGGGAGGGTCAATATTGAAACGGTACAACCCCAAAACCGCCACCTGGTGATGTCACAATAATCAAATTAGATGACAAATCTACTTGTATAAAAAAATTTTGATTCATACTAAAGATATTTCTCATTTATAGTATGCCTTTATCTCAAACCACTTTAAAGTTTCAGCGTTTTGAAACCTTAATCAAAAATGAACATTTTCCAATATGGCCGTCACCTTGTGATATGATATATGCAAATTAAATGAATAATTTCACTCGGGGGGGCGGGGGTGGTCACGGAGCAGTTGCGGGAGCTATTTACAGAGGGGTTACGTTACAAGAAGAACCAGCAACAGGTGAAATCCACGAAGTCGGCATCTTTATTGTTTACAATTATTATACAGTACTGTGTTCCGTAGTAGTGCCCTGCAGCCGCGTCGCTTCTAGCTTCCTTTAGCATGTCCAGAACTTAACTTTCTCCGGCATAGTTAGCATCTTCCTCTGTATTTTGAGCACGTGTCAGTGCAGAATCTTAGCGTTCAGCTCGGCAATTGGCTCAGTTCGGCGAATTGGACTGAGAGGAAGAATTGAAGAGATTGATTGACATTGGCCTACAGTCCCTCAGCCAATCAGGATGTAGAACACGATGCACGTTCATAAACTGTCAAAAATTGTATTGATAAAGAAAAAATATTAAAAATTGCCCTCATATGTCCGTGAAAAGTGAACGGAGTTATAAGGAGTGTTCACTTTACTCAAAAAAAATTCTCAGTCATGTGGTTGCTTTTACTATATTTTTGCTATTTCGAGGTGTCAACGCATTGCTGGGCTCTGTGTACAATGGTAACTATTTGAACTGCTTGAACTGATAGCAGAATTTTACCCCCTTTTTTTAAAACAATATTTGAATAAACATTGGATTGTTTGATTGCTTTTTAATTTTGTGAAAATGGAGGAAACTTCCCTCCTTCTCAAAGCAGTGGGTCAATTTACCAGCTGCAGATGTGTGCTGATTGTTTTCATAGCATCATATGAAGGTGAGTGTCCTTGACAAGAAAACATAATAATATGTTTGTAGTTTTATAAGGGTTTGCATATTTGTTCATCAAAATACACCTAATGACAGAATTGAAACTACTGAGTATGGTTCAAGACAGATTTAAGACAAACAGACAACCAGGCAGACTCACATTGACACCTACAGCATATTTAGAGTGAATATTGAAATCTAAGCCATATATTTCCTTTTTGATATCTCCACAGTTCGTTTTAATGACTTGTTTTGGACTTGAAGGAAAAAATATCAGGACTTGGACTTGCCTGTCAGAACTTGGGACTCGACTCGGGACTTGAGCGCAAATTTTTGTGACTGGACTCGGGACTCAAGCATAAAGACTTGTGACTCGACTTTGACTTGCAAAAGAAGGACTTGGTCCCACCTCTGCCTTTATCTCTGACTACTTTCAAGTTATAGCCTTTTGAAAATTCGATATCAAAAATTGTATATTTTCTTGAGAAAACTCTGATGCCTACAGGGTTAAAAAATGTAATAAATAAATAAATAAATAAATAAAAAACCGCGAGCTGTCATGTGACCCAGTCTTTTGTGACATTCACCGCTCGCTACATAACTTATACATGGCTGCTTGAATCCCATGTTTTGCAAACTCGTCTGATGCACGAGAGACACACAGCCGTGAATGTCAATGCCATCTAAGCATGGATAAATGTTTAAAACTTGATAAATGTGAAAGATTCTTTAATTCCTCCATTTGTCATTCTGTCCTGCAAAGCAGATGGAAGTAATACTTGATCAAAAATCTGAATTGTTTTGAATCGAAAAATCTATTTTAAATTGAATCATGGCCCTAAAAATCAGAATCCAATTGAATCAAATTGTGAGACAGTAAAAGATTCCCACAGGTCACTGGGTGTGTGACTGAGGATTGTTCTGCAATCGAATTTGAGAAAAGAACAATGCTTCCAGATTGCACCAAGCTCATGCACATCACTGAAAGCATTGCAGAAGTCAGTGTAGATGTTGAAGGACTTACTTATGCAAGATTGCAAGCCTTCGTGAGGGCAGCAACTCTGCTATATGAACAACGTGAACAGCGAACTCTTCCTGCTGCCGTGGCGTGAGACAGAGAGAGTGCACAGCATATTGAATTCAAGTAGAGGGTGCTAGTCAACAACAATTTAATCAAATCAGAAAAAAAAAACTTGTGGTAAAACTCATCTTTGGGCGAGTTAGCCTTATGGGCAATGCAGTAGAGGTTCTTCGTGCCCATTAACTGTGTGGGTGCTGAGGGGCTGTCATGCTTAAGATAAACATGGTTGCCATGTCTGTGGGGAGGAGCCACTGATAAATGTTCAGTGGCTCAGACATATAGGAATAGGTCATTTGTGCTGATTGCTCTGGTTTTGTGGTTTGTATACCCTCTGGGATAGATGAAAAATTTAAATCAAATTGTAGAATGAGTTCATGAACAGCAAATTGTTCAGCAGTGAGGAGAAAGGAGTTTAAATGTGTTTATTAGCCTCACAAGAGTTCTGTCCTTACTAAAATGAGTGACAGTGTTTTGGTTAAGTTTTTGTTCAGTGCAGTACCTGTTGATCCCACTAAATGGACACTGAGGCAAGTCTGATTGATTTATGACTAAAGGAAAGGCACAAGTGTCTACTACAAATCACATCCCTGATCACATTAGCTGCAGTTGTCCAGTCATCTAGCAACACCTCTTGACCACCCAGAACCTGTCTCAACTCCTTCCTGAAGGTCATATAACACTCTTCTTGTTTCAGCTTGCACCATCTCGTCCTCTGCTCTGCCTTTGGCCTCTTCATCTTCCTCACCACCAGTGTCATCCTACACACCACCATCTAATGCTGTTTGGCTACACACTCACTGGATACCAAACCTGCCCATCACCTCCTTGTCACCTCTGTTTCCTGCACCAACATGTCCATTAAAGTCTGCACCAATGACTGCTCTCACTTCTAGGAATGCTCTGCATCATTTCATCAAGGTCCAACCAGAATTTCTCCTTCTCCTCTAACTCACATCCTACCTGTAGTGCGTACCTGCAAACAACATTGATCATCACCCATTCAATTTTTAGCTTCAGACTCATCACTCCATCTGACACACTTTTTACCTCCAGGACATTCCTAGCAAATGTCTCCTTCAAGATAACTCCTACTTCATTTCTCTTTCTATCTACTCCACGATAGAACAGTTTGAAACCTGCTTTTTAACTTTTAGCCTTGCTACCTTTCCACCTGGTCTCCTGGACACACAGTATGTCTACTTTCCTCCTCTACATCATGTCAACCTACTCTCTACCTTTGCCTATCATACTTCTAACATTCAAAGTCCCTACTCTTAGTCCTATAATCTTTGTGTTCCTCCTCTATTTCTTCCTATGAACACACCTTCCAACTCTCCTTCTTCGATGAACAATATTCAAATTTGCACTGGCACCCTGTACGTGAACAGCACTGATGGCAGTCATTATTAACCCGGGCCGCGACCGATCTGGTATTGGAGTCATTGATCTTATTCGCATATTTGATTTGGCAAGTTTTACATTGGATGCCCTTCCTGACACAACCCTCTGTATTTGTCGGTGCTTTGGACCGGCACAAAAAGACACTGGCTTGTACCCCCTGGCGGCTACAATAGGGTATGTGAGTAAGTGTAAAGTATAGTATAAGAATCAATACCCCAATACCACTTAAGCTGAGAGAATCAACATCCGAACAATCAACTAAAATCCTTCAAGTGGCAGTCAAAGGCCCAATTCCAATTCTCCCCCTTAACCCTCAATCTTAACCCTCAATCTCAACCTTCAATCTCAACCCTCAAAACCAAGTGTTAAGGGCTATTGTGCGACTTAGAAATGGGACACCCCTTATTTGCAGATTGCGTCTTCAGACTGTTAGGGACAGCATTATGACCAAGCCGCGTTTCATTCTGTAAATTAAGAAGACAAAGCTGCAGCAGACACATCTTCATTTATGTAAAAGTTTTTTTCTTCATTTAACATCTATCAAAACTAAATACTTTATGTACCAGTGATTTTTTTTCATAGTTTTTATAACTTTGCTACTTGTTTTGTGAGACAGTCTAGGATTATAACAAGAATCTCCACAGTCTGAAAAAACTCATTTTTAATACAATATAAAATTCAAACTTTACAGGAATAGAACACTCTCTAAAAACAGTTGTAAATAGTTGCAACATACATCTAGAAAAAAAGAGGTAGAAATGTGTAAAAACAAAAGGTAAATGACAGAAACCTGAGAACACTTGCATGGTTGATCAAATGTGATTGAATGCAATTACATTTGATCAACCATGCGCTCAAAAGTATGAGGAAGTGCTCAGTCTTGGCCTCGCTCTCCTTGTGGCGTCTCTGTTCCCGCTCGCTCTCTGCCTTCAAAAAATCCAGGATTGGATTGGGTTTTCTTTTCATTTTACGGGGGGTTGGGGGTCACGTGGCAGAGGACTCCAGGTTCACAGCAGAGTGGATGGGGAGGAGGCACAGTCAGCTGTGGCACAGGGAAAGTGACCCTGTCTTCTGAGTTCCTGCAACACACAGCAGTAAAGATGAATGTATGTTGGAGAGAGTGTTAAGAGAACATAAAGGGAGGGAGGCACACAAGGAAAGAGGTTGTGAGAAAGAAAACAGTAAACAAGAGGAGTCAATGTAAACAAAGGAAAGAGAAGGAGGAAATAAACACATTGCTGCTCCAAATTACACATAATGAAGTATAAGATTTGTAAGGATGGAAGAAGGTATTTTACCTTGTATCTTGTTGAGAATTTTCCCACTTTTTGACTGCCTGCTGAGGTACAACTTTCCCCACCAGGCCAGCTTCTTGGATCAACTGGCTGTGGAATAACAAATGAGTGTCAGGTCATGACAGATCAGTGAACAATATGGGGAGGTCATGCGTCGCTATCTTGCAACGTTAGACCTGAACAAGAACAGTTCATACTCATAGACGAATGTCTGGTCACTTGGGCAACAGTTGTAATTTTCACGGAGCATCATCGTATAGTATGAATAATTATGAACAGCCACTACAATTACAATTACTAATAATTAGCGGTACTCACTCACTGAGCTTTTCGGAGCTAGCGTGTTTCTGTTGGTTTTGGGCTCGTGAATTAATCAGGGCCCATGTTGATATGACACTCAACACTCTTTTATTTATTTCAATATTTGCACCGTTAACCCTGCTTGTATAACTCTGCGGCTACAGGATGTAAAATATTAGCCCATTATACCATTATAGTTATTATTATCATTATTATTACTATTATAGCCACAAGCATGTAATACGGACTTTTATCTTGATAAAACAACTACATTATCACCAAAAAAATGACCGCTTTGTAGCTTAAACTAACTTAAACGATATCAACAGGGCTTGAGCACACTGGCCGCGATCGACAAAAGATCGAAAAATAAAAATCAATGTCATGAAACAGCGAGGTGATTGATCTAAGATAGGGCCTAATCTAAGATAATCCGATGTTTTTTGCAATTTCTATACCTCCATTAACCAAGAAAATATTTACATTTGTAGCTCGCCATCCCCGCCTCCAGGTAGATTTCCCGGAAAACCGCAACGCATTCTGGATAGCCCTTACTTTCAAGGGAGGTAGCGGAGAATCTCGATTTTGAGGGCCGTACGTCCCTCAGTCTCAACCCTTAACCTCAACTCCCTAGGAATTGGAACAGGACTTGGTCGTCGCGGGAGCGCGCATTTTTGAGATTGAGGGTTAAGATTGAGGGTTGAGGGGGGAATTGGAACGCACCCAAAGTCTTTCAGCCACCACTCTTTAGGTGTAATGTCACTGGACTGTGCAAAAACTATGACCAGCTTCCAGGTGAGGAAACATGGACTATATTGGTAATGTAGTCTTTTCTGTATGGTTAATTAACAACATGTCTTTACAGTAGCAGAACTCAAAGGAAGGCAAAATACAGAAACAATTATATAAATTAAAAATAAAAACAATAAGTCATAATAATAAAAGTACTACTAATAAGTATATATATATTTCTAAAAGAGAAAAAGAACATAAATAGATAAATAAATCTATTCTTTGTTTTGCAAGGTTTTCATTGCTATCCTTGTGTAAGGTGTTAATAACAATGGTAGTACTACTACTAATACAATTACAACTACTACTGCTACTACTACTACTACTTATAAAAAATATTGATAATAATAATAGTGATAATAATAATTCTCTATCATCCTGGCCAACCAGGCCCCATTCTTTGGGGTAGGTGCAACGCTCACCAGGGTGCCCCGGAGCCCCACGAGAGTGTCCCTTGCCCAAGGAGCCACTCAGCAATCCCAGGCAGTTGTGCTAATGCAGTAGTTGAATATTTTTGTTGTCCTGTTTTTGCTCTAATACAGTGAGGTGCAATTAAAAGTGGGCCCGGAGCATCCGAACAGGTGCACTGCCTCAATGAATAATTCGATAACATTTCTGAGACAAACTACAAATTAATAAATGATATAATCTAAAAAGATGAGGCAAAGTGGTCAACATTAGTTATGGATTTCAGCTCAAGACTGGAAGCCGTCAAGATGATTTTTTTTTACCTAGGTTGTTATGTCTTTTCTTATTGCTCCTCATTAGAGTGACAGACTCACAAATTCGCAGCATAGGACAAGCTAATATCAAGATTCATCTTGGCAGGAGTCAGGCCAAGGATAAGACTCAAGACCCTTCAGCTGGACAGATAAAATGGAGGATTGGCTTTGCCAAACTTAAGAGAATACTTTTATGCTGCACAGTTAAGATACATAGTAAATTGTTCTCCCCGAGCTACAAAGCCAGATGGAAGGACATTGAGATGAGCCTTGGTCGGACCCCTCCTCAATCAAGGCTAAGTGGAAAAGAACATATGGATCTCAATGGTGAAAACTTGATCATGAGAGAAACCTGTGGGTCTTATTAAAAAAAAAAAGTTAACAGAAGAGCTGTAGATTGGGCCTCCTCACTCCTCCAGGTTCAGACCATGATTGTTAGACCAGACTTTTGAAAGGTGGAGGGACATAGGAAAACAGCAACATGTACACTAGTAAATAAGCAGCTTTTTAAATCATTTAAACAACTCAAAAGTGAGTTTGGATTATTAGATATTTTCAATTAAGAAACTTTTACAAGACAGAAATTAAGACGGAAATTTCATTGGAAGGGAATAATGGGATTGAGGTTTTAACAGGTGCATTCAAGCAAACTCCTTCAAGAATTGTCTCCAAATTGTAAAAAGGTTTATCGAAGCAACAGGGAAGCAATACAGTGTATATAAAAGAGAAATGGGGAAAAAAATCAATATTGTACTATCAGGGTGACTGGCAGTCCATACTTAAGACCCAACATACATCAGCAAACTCTGAAAGACGGAGGAAATTTGGTCGGAGAAATGTAACACGTTTTTTTATTACACCAAGAATTAAAATAAATAATTAGGCCAAAGTCAATGCTGCTGGAGAAACTGTGGGCAGTTGAATGCCAACCACTCTCATAGATTTTGGGCATGTTTGAAAATTCAGTAATTCTGGGAACTGATCCTCAGAGCTATGGTTGAAATTTTTGGATATCATATCCCTAATGATCCTCGGTTTATATATATCTAGGGTTGACATCAGACAATGTAACAGGTAACGAAGATTCATGCATGTTTAAGATCTTGACACTTGCAGCTAAGAAAGCCATTACAAAAAATTGGCTGAGAACTAAGCCTCATGGACTAAGCCACTGGCTGGACATTACAGGAAAAAATTTGATCAATGAAACAAATGACCTACTGCTCTTTGGAGCAAAACAGAGCTTTACGAAGCAAAGTGATATTCTTCCCACTTGTGTTTTCTGTGTTTCTGTATGTTTTTTAAAAATTGATTGAAAAATAGTATGGGGGAATAAAGTGTCAGGGCAGGGCCGGATTGGGATTAATTTTCGGCCCTGGACTTAGTCCTCAGACCAGCCCTCTCTGGATCATGGCATGCTATATTAAAAAATAAAACCTTAACTGTTAAATCTGAAATAGCACACTGTTTGCTGTTCTCGATTCTATTTATTTTTTCAAAATATATTTTAGAAAAAGTGGTAATTTTATAAAACAGCTCACCTGTTGCTTCTGCACTGGCAGCAGCCATCCCCTCTTGACTACTGGCTTCTGGTGCCGCATCTGACATTAAATTTAGTTTTCAAAATATAAATAGAGAATTTCTCAAATCAAACCACCACTTTTTAAATCAATTGTAGGTTTATATTAGAGATAAACACACTATAATATTCCCCAATCAGTGAGCAATTCTCCAATCTGGATTTTCAGGCTTGTGACTCCATTTGTGGGAATTAATCAGTAATAGAGGTTACAGTTTTATATGGCTTGTTTTTTTGATTGGAAATAATTATCAGCCTAAAGTTGTATTTGTTAACTTTTCAGTGGTGTTAGAATTTTTCAATTGGAAAATAATGGGGATCTGCAGACAATTTAAAAGATCTTAAAAGCCACTTAAGTTTTGAATCAAAGGCTGACGAATCAGATGCCAACTTCAGCTTCATTAGAAAAACTTTATATGAACCAAGGGGGTTTGTCTGTCCTTCCTTCACATCATAGGCTACAATACAATGTTAAGGTTGTGCTATTTACCACATAACCAAACAATTCATTAGTTTGATAGTTTATTAGCTGCCGAAATAGCATTGTTTATCTTACCCGTTTCATCCTCCTTCTGCTGAGTATCAATCTTCTGTGTCTTGAAAAAAGATCCGATTTTGGCACATTGGGCTGCGTGGCTTTCCAAAACCTTACGTTTTTTTATTCGGATTTTCTCCGCGCCACCTTTGCTCTTTTTATTTTCCATCGCAAGATGTAGCATGTAGCTTGCCTGTCATTACATCCTGGCAACACCTCCGTTTAAAAAAAAAAAAAAAAAATCCGCCTCCGTTTAAAAAAAAAAAAATCCGGCCCAGAGTTACATTCAATATCAAAACGTTGCGCACTGTTTATGACTGGTTAGCGTCCCATTTCCTTTAGGATCAATTAGGTTTTTGGTGTTGAGCAACTATTTGGTACATTTGAGTTGCTGAATCTGCCCCTGGCGAGCCGACATTGCCGCAGACAGGCGGCCCAGAGCAGCAGCGGCATTAACTGGTTGGGGGCAACAGACAAACCAAAAAACCAGGGGCAATTATAAGGCAGCATCTCATGTTGCAGTCAGGGAGGAATAGGAGTGTGTACTGTGTTTTGCAATGTTAAATACATGAACTGAAATCCTACAATCACATTCTGAAATATGAAACATTGAAACACTCTGATAGGTGACTAAATTACTACATTTTGCTGTTTCATTTACTGTTTTGACTCTATCTTTATCTTGGATAAAAGGTGGCCAATAATTAAACAAATAATAAAAAGTAAGTTTTTATGTGTCTGAGCATGTTTTAATTTGAACTTCTTTCAAAGTTTTGTTGTTGAATATGGCTTCACAATATGCAGTTTGGATCAGACAATTTTGTTTTACCGTAAACCTTGGGGTTGCACTGAATATTTGACCAATTTATGATAATCCTTAGCGTCTTACCATTTATTCCAGTTTCAGCACTTGAATTCTTGAAATTAGTAATAAAGAAGAACCAGGCAGGGTAGCCAGGCCCACCCTAAGAGTAGCAACGTCACAAAATTTATTCACCCTACCCATTGCATACTAAGCAAATCAACATCATCATCATCTGCAAATGATTCCATGTGATTACAAAAAACAATGTTTTCGATGTGTTAATGTGCATGCAACACTCCCATGCACTCCCTCTGTTGATCAGCTCTTCTTTTCTCTTATGTTTTGAATCACCTTGCAGATCTTGTCTGATACAAAGGAGCTTCAGAAAGAGATCAACAACCTGACAGGAAAGCTGGACAGGACTTTTGCTGTGACTGATGAGTTGGTCTTCAAGGTATCAGGAGAGCTCAAGTTCTGGAAACTGAATTATTTCATTTTTATCAGCCATATAAGTCGCTTGAACCTTTCAAAATAATCAGTCTGAACCACATTCTCTCCAACAGTCAGAGATCTGATTCTTCATTGGGCTAACTCCTTTTACCAAAGCAACAATCGGCTCACACAATTAGACGCACGGCTTTACCTGGCTCTTTTCTTTGTTTTCAGCAATCCTGAGATTTGTGTGCAAGTGAACATATATTGAGGCTTAGTTTGTTGTTGTAATGTGCAGGATGCCAAAAAGGATGAATCTGTTCGCAAATCCTACAAGTACTTGGCTGCCTTGCATGAGGTATGTGATTGCTTCAGATTTAACTGCATTTTGCATTACCTGCGGTTCCCGTTAGATAATCATTACAATTTTTTTTCTCCCACACTACCCTGTGTTTTTCTAGAACTGTAATCAGCTTATCCAGACCATTGAAGACACTGGTACAATTCTAAGGGAGATTCGAGATCTAGAGGAGCAGGTAAGATTTTACATTTTGCTTCATTCATTTGGGATTGTAACATATTCCATATTATCAAAATTATTCTCTTGTGTGTCTTTGCTTGCATGTGGAGTTGAGGTGATTTCTGATTCTTAGTTGATAGGGTTTAATACAATGTTAACCCATGTTTTGCATGTATAATACCTTTAACTTCTGAAAACAGGAAATTTTCCCACAATTCTCAAATGTATTTGTGTGGTTTGTGTATGCTATCTGATGGCCTCACTGGTTGTTTCTGCTAATGTTATATTGAGTCAAGGATAAACCTCTGTGCAGGCCAATCAAATTCTTTTTCACAAGCTCACGTATGCATGTGTCTGCTACGCACAGTGATCTACAGTCATGTTGAACAGGAAGTTGCCATCCCTAAACTGTTCCACAAAATTCCACCAACTGCTCCACCTTGCAATCTGTGGATACTCAAAGCATGACATACGATGACACGTCGTGTGTCAGGTGATACTATAGCAATATGAGTAGCTCTGTCAGCTTTTCTCCAGTTATATGAGATGAAACCAAAAGACATGACTGAGTCTGAATAAGGACTAGGACTTAACCACACTTGTTGATTTATTCACCACAGAAAAAAAAATCAACAAACTGTAAAACAATAAAGAACATAAAGCAGTATACCTGTCTTCTTGTCAGTGCTAGTTATCTCAGCCAATGAGGTATCACCTTAGAGTGAGACAACATGGTTGAACCATGAACACCAAGTTGTATGGTGTAATGAACTGACAGTTTTAATGAAAAAAAGAGGAACTATAGATAGGATCCAGGTTGCGTGGAAGATGGCAACATAAAGAATTTGCTCTTCAAACTACTTGAAGCCATCAATATCATTTCAATGTATAATGTATCAGTAAGCTTGGTTGCTAGAGTGACAACAACATTCTTATTGAAAGCAATCAGTATCGCCTACCCAACACCAGAAGACAGGAGTAAGATAAGTAAATCTTCACATGAACAATTTACAAACTCACTCACAAGAAAAACAGTAAGCAGATGGAGGTTCATATTGTTTACATTTTTGGCTCAAAATTTTTTATCAGCATTCCAAGGCATGGTAAGGAATGTGTTTGTTTTTTTTTAAACACACACACACGCATACATTCACTCACTCACTCACTCACTCACTCACTCACTCACTCACTCACTCACTCACTCACTCACTCACTCACTCACTC
>JASSRZ010000264.1:0-13851 GCA_032164315.1 Malacoctenus gilli | reverse complement strand
CCCCCCCCCCCCCCCCCCCCCCCCCCCCCCCCCCCCCCCCCCCCCCCCCCCCCCCCCCCCCCCCCCCCCACACTCAACGCCGCTCTGCTCTAAATAGAAGTGTTTCTTTTTTGGTATCGATCGAATGTCAGATGCTGCCGTTTCCTACTTCAGCAAAATCTCACCGCGTCATGAGATTTTTGGCTCTTCGGCCTGAAGCTTGCGCCTAAATTTGTCTCTGGACCTCCTTCTGACGCTGGGAAAAGCGTCTCGAGCCCTGGTGAAAAGGCCTCTTGTGTCGGCCTCCGTTCCACTTTACAGGCACAGTTTCGTTGTTTCATCCTGAGTTTCGGGATCCCCGCCCCCCCCCCCCCCTTTTCTTTCGCATCACTATTCCATGTTTGGTTCTTTCAAAAGGAAGGAAATGCGAGTGGCATTTGTTTGATATCAAAAGCCGCCAAGACTGGAAAAGTTATCTGAAATTTGGAAGTTTTTTGGGTGTTTTTTTATTGGACACATTCGGTTGATGGTCAAAAAAAGACAATCAAAATAAAAGAATGCTTTTAAGAACATCAGTGAATCTTGGTGACATCCAGACTTACACTTAGTTTGACTTTAACTCCTGAGGTCAAAGAAAATAATCGTGAAATCATCAGTTTTTGATCGCTCCTCTCATTTCAGTGTCTTTCCTCCTTAATACCAGTAGGGGGCACTGTTGAGTTTCACTGTGGCCGAGGCAGAGAGAGAAAAGAGACAGATGTAGCAGATTGAACTCTTCTCCGCTGGAAAAAATGTGGTTTTTCTTAATTTCACGTGTGAGACACTCAGCTGCTGATGACTTGTTTTTTTCTCACACGTGTTCCCAGAGACACAGACTGCAACGTCTCTCCATTTCTGATCATTCTAAAGATTGTTTCACTTCACAGTCGATTCATTTCACTTTAATGATGCAGCGATGATCAACGGCAGGACACTCTGCTTCCTATTTGTGTTCTTTTTTACTGTTTTAAAGACCTTTTTGGGAAAAAACAAGATTAAGAAAGCCAATCAACATTGATACAGGAAGTTATTGTCATCACAGGCCAAACAATACAAGTCACTTTAATGAAACTTCATGAAATATGGTTTTAAAGTGTATTCAAGGGGTTGAACGCATGTTGTAATTCAATTACTGGGGTTTAGTCACAGGAAGTTTATTTCAGGAGCTAAAAAATACCATTTGTACTGATTTTCAACATGTGTACTGAGAGTGTAGGAATCCATTGGTGGTCCTGGCGTGCGCAAAGGGGGGTCGGCGCCCCCCCCGATATCTGGTGATGCCCTTCCCACCAGCTTTCCACGATAACAACAGGAGCCTCCAAAATAAAAGCCCTCTCCAGCTCTGCTTCAGACTTTAAATTGTGTTTTGGCCGGGCCCCTGGTTGGGAGCTCCTGCTGTCCTGTTCTGTCATCCGATACGTTCAGAGGAGACCCCCTCCCATTCCTCTTTCTGCCCCCCCCCCTTGTATAGAGGAGCATGATTTAAGGTGCCAACAAAGGAAGGAGCCGCCGGCTTTGACCGCAGGAATCAGGCGGAGGAGCCGAGCGAGACACGAGGAGGCTCTCCTCCCGCGTTCGTCCCCCTCGCCCCGCGTGGCGCCCGCCCACTTCCCCCCCCCCAACTCCCCCCTCTCCCCCCCTGCGACAGATTTGACAGAACGAGCTGTGCCGAGCGCAAGTTTTGCCTCTCCTGCTCTCCTCTTCCAGGAACGTCAAAAATTCACCGGCAAGCTGGTCTGAAGCGCCGCTCGGAACACCTGCGGCTTCGCCGGCGCTTGCCGCATCGTTCGCTGAGCCGAGCAAACTGGAAAGTTGTGGGGGGGGTGGGGGGGGACTTCCAGTGGCCCGGCCTCTTCGGCACTGGAAGCTGTGGTAATTAGCGCTCTGGCAGCGCCTCCGGCCTCGGTATGTGTGCGATGGTTGTTGGGGCGCCGAGTGCCGGAGCCGTCGCCGATGTTGCTATGATACCGGGGACGTGGAAGGTTAGCGTTAACTTTAGCAACAATATGCAGCAGCGATTTCAGCTCTTTGGCCCCAAAAGGTGCTTGTGGCGCTGAGAGAAAGGCGAGAAAGGTCCTTATTCAGGAGCCAGCAAACTTAAAAGGCCCCGAACACACACATAGATCCTCCTTATTAACGGCCTCTCTGATGTCTGGGATCACGCTGAAAATTGGCCCAAATGCACCAACAAAAGACATTGGAGGTGTTGCTAAGGCCCGGGTTTCAGAGTAGCATTGAGTTTTTTTTATTGGATCAGTTTTCAGTTCACACGAGGACGGCATGTCCAACAATGATGATGATATTTGTTGAGATCGGCGCTCAGACTGCAGTCGTGATGTCTGGGGGGACACTGAGAATCGCTGATGTCACAGTACAATGGTGCCATGATGGACTTCAACGGTGTAATCTCTTCTTCTTCTTCTTCTTCTTCTTCTTCTTCTTCTTCTTCTTCTTCTTCTTCTTCTTCTTCTTCTTCTTCTTCTTCTTGTTCTTGTTCTTGTTCTTCTCCTCCTCCTCCTTCTTCTTCTCCTTCTTCTTCTTCTCCTTCTTCTTCTCCTTCTTCTCCTTCTTCTTCTCCTTCTTCTTCTCCTTCTTCTTCTCCTTCTTCTTCTCCTTCTCCTTCTTCTTCTTTTTCTTCTTGTCCTTCTCCTCCTCCTCCTTTTTCTTCTCCTTCTCCTTTTCCTTCTTCTTCTTCTTCTTCTCCTTCTCCATCTTCTTCTTCAAGTTATCTGTTTCATTTTTTTTTCCAAACTTGCACACCATATTTTCAGTGTTTTGGTTGTAACAGCGCCCCCTACAGGCACTGCATATATACTACGGCCCTTTCAGGTTTGTTTGGTTTTGATTTGGACTTTTTGATGAAGGATACATTTTGGTCTCTTCCTCAGTTTATTCTCAACTTGATACTACATCACCGGACGCGACGTTGTTGCTTTAAGATGGAGTTAAAGTTCTAACAAGTGAAACAAAGCAACACAGCAACTCAGGTTTGGCCTGTGGGCATCGACCCTGACTCATTCGCTCTTTGGCTTCACCATCCAACACGAGTCCAGGAGGAGGACCGTAGGTGGAGGTGCATCCTGGTGATGGCTGTGGCTCAGATGGTGGAGATGGAGTCTTTGGGTACTGAAACCCAAGTTACCCCATGGCATGGCAGCCATCGCCACTGATCTATGAGTAGCGACCATGTAAAATATATATACTGGGAAACGCATACAACCTACAGTCTGTAGCTTAATGTCAGCGCCGCCCCCCCCTCCCCTAAAACCCACACAGTCGTTCAAAGTGTGTGTTGTGGGGGGGGTGAATAATTGATGGTCTGTCCGTCAGCCGGGACAGTGGCATCAAAAAAGATGGCGGCTGGAGGTTGAAAGGTGTGAAAGAAACCCGCTTTTCTTTTCTCTCTCCTGCCAAAACAGGAAATTAAAGGGAGCGAGGTGTGGGCGCCAGGCCATGTGTGCAAATTCAATTGCAGTCTTTGTTGGTGAAAGGAGGAGGGGGGGGGCACTCTGTCCTGTGAAGTGCCTTTGTGTACTTCACTTGACCTTTCCAACTAAACTGCAGAGTTTTCTTTCATAATGTAACAACATTAGACTCTTCCGGACCGTTTTCTCCCCCTCTTTTCGCCCTCTTTCATTCTTTCTTTCTTTCTCTCTCTCTCTTTTCTAAAAGTCGGAACAGCAGCTGAAAGTCCAACAGGTTGCGTTTGATTCCTCCCAGACCTGCCTGTGATTTGAACACGGACGGACAGGAGCAGGGCGGAGAGGTGAGGGGCTGTGCTGTCGCCTGATTGGCAGACTGCGCCTTTGGTCCCGCCCCTTCTTAGTAACTGTTGCCTGATGGGGGCGTGTCACTATGGAAACTGAGCGGTGTGTGCGAAGAGAGAATGGGACTTCCTCGTCAGTCTTGTCAGCTCAGTGTGTGAAGGAGTGTGTGTGTGTGTGTGTGTGTGGGTGTGTGAGAGGAGGGAGGGAGTGAAGTAACACTCAGATACAGTCAAGTTAAACTTTAGCAGCTACTTTGAGGTAATTCTGAGGTGTGTCACAGTGTGTGTGTCAGTGTGTGTACGTCAAGAGTGTGTGCGTCAGGCCAGCTGGGGCATGGCTCCATCCAGATCAGCTGTGCGCTTGGATCTCCGGCTGTAGACGGCTCCTGAAGAAGCTGCCTTCCCCCAGCGCACGTGTGCACGCGCGCGCGCACGGGCGCGGGCGGTCCAGATATGTCCATCGAGCCGCCGGCGTGTTTCCTCCTCTGAGAGGAGAGCAGGATGAGCCTGAGGAAGAGGCTCTCCTTCAAGCGCGTCTGGAACTTCAATGCAGTGAGTAGTTCAGCCGCCCTGTCAAACCCGCTGCAGTCGCTGAGAGAAAGTCGCTTTTTCTTTATTATTTCCTCAAATTTGCTTCACGATCAAAGTTGAAAACTTTTTAGAGCTCCTAAACACCCTTTTTCTCCTCGTGATTTTTGTGTAAATGTCGATTTATTTCTCTATAATCCTTCAAACTAAACTCGTGAAGCCGAGTATGTGACTTTGAAACGATCAGAGTTTATTTCATGGATTTCTTTAATCTTTTGGTGGCAAAAAATCTACTGTATCGTGAGGTGAAAGTACTTTAAAACATCTCTCGAAAGTAATTTATGAGTATCTTCTTGCAAGAACATCACACGACCTTTCCTGGAAGACTACGAAGTCTTCCAAAAAAGCTGTTGTTTTCCTACCCTGACGTCCCTGACAAATGGACTGTTACCTGCAGCAAAGTGCGCAGGGGAGATGGGGGGGAGCGTTTAACCTTTCGCGAGAAGCAAAAAACAAAAGGGACGCGTTTATAATGAAGAAAGTGTGAGTCGGAGGCTCTGGGGAAGGAAGCGGCGGAAGCATGCGTGACAGGAAAAGAGGCGAGGATTTTTTTGAGTCGGCTCCGGGCTGTTTCTCTTCCCTCCCGGAGCCAGATGTGTTTGGGGGGGGGAAGAGAGGGAGAGAGAGATTGAGACAAACGAGTGCAAAGACAGAGAAAACTCCCCTCTGAGTGCCTCCGTTCGTCATGTGTTTTGAACGTTTTTCACCTCCTTGACTTCTTTGAGTTAAAGACAGTGAGCGAAAACAGCTGCGGGGGACAATGAGAAGGTGGCTCCACGCCGCCGCTCTCATTCCTCATAACGTGCGGCCACTTAGGCATGGCGACCGGCAGCCGCGACAGCGAGCGGGTGTCCGGCGCGCATCGATTCGTGTCCCGTTGCCTCTTGGCGTTTTGGAGACGAGCAGCCGAGTAAAAACAGGCCTTTATCAGCCGCTCAGCCTCTGAGTCACACCTCCTGTGTGGCTCCATTGTCGGGAGGCAAACATTATCTGCATTCCTGCCTTTCACTGGGAGCGCATATTGATTCCCGCGCGCCTCGCGGGGACTCCGGGTCTCATCCCGGAGTTCCTGGGACAATCTGGGCCAAGTCTTTGGGGTCACGATGGCTTCGGGAACACGTACGAGCCTTTCGCACAGGGATGCTGTTTGTCGACTAGCTCATTAGAGAACATTGGAGTCATCGCTTTCCTTATTTTGCATCTTCGCCCTCTTCGCCCAACACCTGCCTTTTCTACCAGTCCCCAGGATCAGACAGCCCTCCCCGTCAACCCCCGCCTCTCAGAGCCGAGCTACGCGAACGCTAAGCGGTTTTATTTATGGCGGCCGATCCTGGCAGGATGACTCGGGCCCTGCTCAATGGCAGCTACTATTCACCTCACATTCAAAAGTAAACACGCGGCAGGCACGCACGCCGACCAGGCCGCTGGCCCGGCAGCTTCCTCTGGAAGTGTGTGTGTGAGGAAATCAGTGTTGGTAATTCCTAAGTCACCTTTTAAGGACAGCGTGCGTGCGTGTGTGTGAGCGTGTGTGTGTGTCATTCAGTCGGTTATAGGTGTGGTCCTGTCGTGTGATGCCAGTGCTTCCAGGCAGCGACTCACAGGACATGTTGACTGTTCGTCGGTAATCCCGCTCTTGTATATACGCGAGAGCGAGACGCTCATTCCTTACCAAAGCTGGCAGTTGGGATCCAGCGATGCTGCCAGGAGAAAGTCCCTGTGGTACAAACAGTGTTGGCTTTGTGTGTGTGTGTGTGTGCGTGCGCGCGCGTATGTGTTATCCCACCCAGTTTCTCCCACAGGTAGACACATTTCTGTCGGCCTTGTTAAGTGTTCCTGGCTGCTCTGTGTCTCATCCAGTAAAACATTCAACCGGTGCACAAACAGAGCGCGCTGCGGGGACGACAGGCTGTTTAAGAAGACCTTCGTTTTCTTTGTTTTCAAGTGGTAATATTAGTGTAACAGCGATGATAAACAGTTGTAAAGCGCGCCGCGTGTTCAGCACAGTTTGATCCCGACGTCCAGGCTTCATAACAGATGATGTAAGCCGCCCATTCCCCGCCTAGTCGCAGCTAATAAAGCACCTGGGACCTGCACACACAGTGACCAACCACTCCCTACACACACACACACACATGCACAGACTCAACATAAACAGGCCAGGCATGTGGCTACAAGGTGGCATTTAAATTGAGGAAAGCGGGAGAAAAACAAAACAGGTTTCGACCTGCAAACCAAAAAAAAACAGACAAAATCATGCGTTTGATCATCCCTGAGAAACCAAATTACAAGGTCCAAGACTTTGTTTGCCTACGATGGTTAATATCGTACACTGAAACGAAAAATTAGATCGAGAACGGAAGAAAACACTCGATAGCTGAAACAAAAATAAAAACAAATAAAAAAACAACAACTAAAACTGTTTCCAAAACTAACTTAATCTGAGATTAAAGAGAAAAAGTCCTTCGTTCAGCGTTCGCTTCACGAACAACGATTTCGGAGGCAAACGAACCTGCTAGCAGCTTAAAAACCCGCCTTTTATTTCCCTAAACCAATCAGAGGAGGCTCCCCTCCATCTCTAGTGGTCACCTAGGCAACGCGTTTGATTCACACAGCCTTCAGCAACTCACTCAAGATGTGTTGCGTTCATATAAATTGGAAATTGCAGCTTTGAAGAACATACTGCGTCTAAATCGCAGCAGAACAATTAACATTTCAAGACCAGTGCAGTATTTTTCGGCTGATATGAAGTATTGAGCCCGGTTGGCTTCACACCAGCTGGATTCACCTCACTTCACCTCAGGCTTTGTGGCGTCACGTGGTCACAATCTGCCCGCTGGCAGCTGGCTTCGATAACAGCTCAGAGGAGCAGCGTGTATCTTTGTTTTTTAACCTCACGATCACTATTTAAACGCTTTTGGACCTGGATTTTACAATTGAGATGTGTGTGTTGCAGATTAGGGAGAAAAAGCCACATGAAAAGTTGAGCCTGGACGTCTGATTCAGGCCGGCCTGTGTTTGCCGGCGAGTGCTGTGCGCTCATGTGATCCGTGCGTCTGATCGCTCGCTTGTTTCACAGGGATGCGAACTCATTGTGTAACCGTCGACAACACGTCCACTGTGTCGCCGCTCAGGGCCGAGGACTTCTCGGAATCCCACCCAAAAAAACATCTCACGGAGTCGCTCACGGGATCCGTCCGTTTTCTGGCGCTGGCAGATCTATTTGCGGATACCCGGAGAGTTACTAATGCCGAATGATTCGGCTTCTGAAGTTGTCGCACGGAAGCCTTTTCAGATAAGTGATCGAATGGCGGCGGAAACGAAGGAAATCAAAAACAAGCACGTAATGCTGAACGTCTCGTGGTTTGACGAGGATTTTTGGGACGAAAAAACGTTAATTCTTGAAACGTCCCTCGCTGCTTCTCCGATCGCCAAAATGCATCGGCACACTTTCTGAGAAGCTGCCCTGAACCTTTATTTTGAAGGCCCCTGATTTGGTCAGTCGGCTCCTGCAATGTTTATGTGTATAAAAGATCGTAGGGGGTCTACAAAGGTTGGAAGGCAGTGAGGTATTATATTGACATGACGTTCAAGAGTCACTCGAGCTCGCTGCTTCTTGTTTTGAGATCTGACGTCATGGCGGGAAAAGCGCTGACGTGCAAACTTTGAGTCGAAGGTCTGGGACGTTATAAAGTCACGTGCAAAGTCATGTCTGCGGCTGAACGATGGAGGGACCCTGAAGTGTCCCTTTGGCGAGAGCCCGGTCGCCAAGTCGCTCCTGAGGTGCGAGCACCGTGCATGGCATCCATCACGCCCGCTAAGTGAACGCTCTTCATCGTGTCAAGACGTTAAAGGCTCCTCGCACCTACGAAAAGCGGGAGACACGTTTTCTGAACTTTCATCACTTTCCATCCGATGCGCTTCTTGGCGCTTACGGGCTTGAGAACAGGAAGTGGAGGAGGGAGCGCGTGGAAAACCCCAGTCAGTCTTTGCGGGTTCTCAGGAATGGTCTGGAAGTGCCAAGAGGAGCGGGGGAACACCGGTGGATTGGGGGGGGGTTTGAGGTTTGAATGCAGGGAGATGGTAATGAGAGGAAGGGAGCCCGGGACGTGTGGATACAGGGGGGGGGGGGCAGCACAAACAAAGGGGAGGAAAATAGGTTAGAGGGGAGGTAAGTGAGGGGAGGCAGAGGGGACCCTCAACAAGGGGGCCAATCCGTTCCGACCGCGCCGTGCGTCTGGAAGCGATCACACCCGCCGCTCAGTGGGAACACTCCAACACACACATTCGCGAATGCGAAAGAATGCGCCCGGCGCACAAAGGAAACATCCCTCCCAGATGGCGCCCACATGCATGCATTCGGCGAGCGGAGGAGGAACGAGGCGACGTTGGGAGTATCCGCCGCGCGGCGATCTCGCCGGCTTCAGGGCCGCCGCTCTCCGCCCGTCCCCCCCGCGGCGCTCCGGCCTCGGTCAGAGCCGCGTCGGATCTCCCTCACCCTCCCGTGAACCGGTGCCAAACTTTGCTGTGCCAGGGACGGTCTGGGAAACAAAAAAAAAAAAAAGGCTAATCCCGGCGATTACGCCGGCCGTGCCATCTGGGCAGAGCAGCTTGACTCGCGAGAGGAAACGGCCAAGAGGCGCACGAATCAAACGCGCGCATATGCCGCGCGGCGAGGTCAGCTTAATTAGATTTACCTTGTTCTGGAAGTGCCCACCGAATCCAGGTCTGAGAGCCGGCGGAGGTTTGGGCGCGCGGAGGAAACCTGGAAAACATCTTTCCGAGCGCTCGGATGAAGGCGATTCTCCGCATATTTTTACACTGAGAGAGATTTTGTTTTTCCTTGCGAGCTTCTCGTCTCCTGGAACGGCGTGAAATCAGGCCACCGACTTTTTTCAACCGCAGGAATCGGATTTTAGGGCTGAATTAGAACAGATAGAAACAAATGTATCACTGTATAATCACACATACATACTGGTATAAAAAAAAACACACACATCATGTATTGTACTCAAACATAGTTGTACAATCAGACATAAACTCAACACATTGTATTGTCAAACTAAAACACATTCAGAAACATACACAAAGTCACTGTGAACTTTTTCTGCAATATGCAGTCATAAGTGGACATATTCGGCACACTCTGAGTATATAATACTCACTCAAATACAGTATATACAGTACACATTTGATAATATACTCGTATACACAAACAAATACACAATCTATGTTTTTTTGGAGTATATTCAGAGAAATACCCATTTATGTGCTGGTGTAGTCAGTGTCTTCCATCATATAACATGGAATGTGTCAGACACATTCAGACATATTGGATGTATTTTCTGACAAAATACTCATATATACAGATGTATACAAACAGTATATGTAGCATCTTCCCTATTTAGGGTATATTTACTCATATTTAAGACTTAGTAAACACATATTTGTACGCATGGACTCCACTTGTGTCATAATTCCCGCACTAATTCACATTCTCAGAGTATCTTTGTCTTGCTCGAGGACACTTGGACAATGTCAGATGGGGGAATTGAACTGCCAACCAGCTTAGGCCTCGCCCCCTGTTTATTATTGTACATCACTTGACTATTTTGGTCTTGGTTGCGTGTGTCGACATGCTTATCTTTCGTTCTCTGGAGCTCCAGATCCTAAATTTCGATTTTCTGACTTTGGTCACGGAGTTATTTCTCATTCGTGACAGCGAGGACCAGACGGTGACGGCTCGCCGCTTCAGTTTCAATATTAAAGTGTTCGTTGATCGTCTCCTCTGTTGTCTGGTTGTGCTCTATCAATATTGAAACCCTCTGTGGAATCTGAGGTCGATGATTTGAGCAACGTGCGACTCGCCAAAATAAAGGAAAAACCCACTCGGAACAGAAAAGCCCAAAAACCCTCAGCAGATGTTGAGGAGCGTAAGCTGATTGGACAGAAATCATCCGTCAGCCAGAAGACTCCCTCGCGTCTGTGCTGAGTAATAACGAAATCATGCGGAGTTGGTTTCCAAATGCAGACGCGCTGACGAGAAATAATAGCGGCCCGGACCTGTGGAGTCATCAGATCTGCTGCTGAATCAGCGCAAAGCCGTGTGTCAGAAGGATCGCCGCTCCGATCGGCTCATCGATGGAAGTTCTTGAACTGAGAACGCGGCCCGGCGCTGACGTTGCTCCACAGAGATGCTGCTTGATTAAGTCTCCCTCTGCATCTCCGGGCTCGTTTTCTGTGCTCGCCGCTCTCGTCCCCCCCTGTTTCACTTTCCTCCCCTGCCCCCCCCCCTCTTCTTCTCCACCCCCCCCCTTTTTGTCTGCTTCTTATGTTTTACTTACAGTCTCACAGTGTCTCATTGTTCCGTCGTTAGCTGATGTCTGCGCTCGGTGATTTCATCCGATCTCCGCGCGTCTGGGATTAAAATCACCGCGGCGTGCACATTTTCACGTGTGCTTTTTTGGGTCTGCGTCAGGGAAATGTTATTGTAGGTCTCCGGCGAGTTCCACTTGTGTTTGGATAGATCTCTGTGTGTGCGAGCGTGTGTGTGTGTGTGTGTGTGTGCACGTGAGCGAGTGGAAAGTAGAGCAGCATGAATTTAAACTTTTCGTAATTAGTGATTTTGAGATATCGGAGCATACGCTGCACTTGACTGTTAAATTGGGGCCAGATTTTTACTTGACCTTTCACACACACACACGCATACGCAGACACACTCACAATTCGACACACACTCGCACAGCGTGTGCGAGCCGCAGCCCTCCGAGGAGGTTTTCCAGCAGAGCAAGCACAGCAAGTTCACAGACGGCTCCGCTCCGCCCACGCAGGAAGCACAATGAGTGTGGGCGCTAACCTGGCTGGTGTCGTGCTGTGAAAGTGTGTGTGTGTGATAATGGGATTGGTCCTGTTAAAAAAAAAAAAAAACACGGGCAGGCTGGGACTCCATGTGGTCAAAAAGGACATGCTCAGACAGCTGCTTCTTGGCCCTGATGACACTGTGTGTGTGTGTGTGTGTGTGTGTCATCCTTGTAATGAGTAAAACTCCTAATCTATGTCTCTCTTTGCTTTCTTGCAGTCTGCTGCAGTCTCTGATGGGGGTGAGTAACATGCGTTCATACACTTCTCGCTAGAAAGACCCGTTTTATGCATCGCACCTCTCGACCCGCACGTTTGTCGGCGTGACGTCGGCCTCGCGGGGCGCTCGCGCCGCCGAGCTTTTGTTTTTGGAGTCCCGTAGCCATGACGACGTTCGGCCGCTGAAAAAAACGAATCGTTTTCCCCGATCGCTCTCTCGCCAGCCGGGACGGGCGATCCGGTTCGACTGGCTGCGTCCGCGCCCCACCTCCGCCCGGCGTGTTGATATTAAGAGGGTGCGACCCGAAGATTGCCTCAATTTAGTCAAAGACGTCGGCTCAATCGGGGCTTGCACTGACAAGCCGTAAAACGAGGGCGAGAATGACAAGCATGTGTTTTCTCGAGAGCGGCAGGAACTCTGAAAAACTGGCCTTTTCTGTCTCTCAGCAACAGAATCTTTGTCAGACACATATTTGAAAAAACTGTTATAGATGACAAAGTTTTGGCTTTTTCACGTCTTTGTTTCTTTCAAATAATTGATTTTTTTAGGTTTTGTCAGGTTGTGCAGATGTTGAACATAAACCAACTTTTAATCACGGTTAGTAAAAACACAACAAGTAGCAATTAAAAACAACAACCTCTGAACAGGGGAAACAGACACAGAAACATATTATATTATATTCTTGGTTCATCTTGTCGAATGTCGTCCACGCTTGTCGTTTCTGAGTCGTCTTGTCTTGTCTTGTCTTGTCTTGTCTTGTCTTGTCTTGTCTTGTCTTGTCTTGTCTTGTCTTGTCCTGTCTCGTCTTGTCTCGTCTTGAATCATCTCGAACCATTTTTGACTTGACTTGTCTTGTCTCGTCTGCTTCGGTCTTTTCTTGACTCCTCTTGTCTCATCGTGTCTCATCTTGTCTTGCATTGTCTTGCCTTGTCCTGTCTTGTCTCGTCCTGTCTCATCTTGTCTTGTATCATCTTCAACCGTTTTTGGCTTGACTTGTCTCGTCTCCTTCAGTATTGTCTTGTCTCGACTCCTCTTGTCTCATCTCGTCTTGTCACATCTTCTCTGATCCAGCCTAGTTCATTTTTCTTGCTTACTCTAGTCTAGTCCAGTCTTATCCCCTTTTGTCTCATCATTTTTGGTCTCATCACGCTGCATTCAGTCTGCTTCAGTCCTGTCTCGTCTTCTCCATAGGGCCACTATTATGGTAGTTTAACACCAAGATGTTGTTTTATTTTCAGGCTTTTTGGGAATTACCTCAGTTTAATCAACTTAAAAACCACTTATTGTCTAAAAAGCACCACTCGTCCGGTTTCATAAAGCTTTGTACAAAACGTTCAGTCTAATGAGAGACTAATCAGAACCATAACCCAGTTTGTTTTCATCTGCAATAGCAGATCGAAATCCAGCTGAAGTGCCATGTTTGGTACACAATCGGCGCCATGAGCATGTGGCAGAAATTGATGCGACGGCACTGCGATCTTTGAGAAAACGCTCCGGAGAGGCAGATGGGAGACAAAAGGGAGACAAGGAGGCGGGAAACACAACAAGAGGGCCTATAGACCGACAACATGTTTACGTCCTGCCGCGGTGCCCGGGTGTGTTTTTGCGGCCGCCCGTTTTCGCACCACGCGCCTCTCAGGGAGAGAATGTGTCGTTTGTCAGTGAAGTGGGAGCCACTCTCTTCTCGTGCATGTGATGCGGGGAGCGGAGTGGCTGAGGAACTAATGGAAAACGCCGCGCGGTTCCTCCTCCCGTGGAGATCACTGTCATCAGGAGGAAACAAGTGAAGTTATGCCGCACGATCGCACGGCACTCAAAACGGTCGTCATTTCTGATTCGGAGCGTCTGTGTTGTTGTTGTTTTTCTGCTCGGCGCACGATGTGTTCACGGTTCATCCCCGTCTGAATTGTTTGTCCTGTTTATATTACCATCTGATTCAGTCAGTGTTTTAATCCCATGATGCTTTGCAACCGTGCGCACTTCATCATGTCTTACTTTAGACAGAAGGCCCCAAGAATTCAGGATGGATTTGTGGGCGCGTCGAATCGGGCTCCGAGTATTTCTTTTCCACGTGTTTCGACGACGTTACGCGGAAACGTCACGCTAAAAGTGTGCAAAGCTTTAATAGCTGAAACACTCTGAAGTGCTGTTAACTCCGTTTTTCGAATCTCGTTCAGAAAGCCAGCGGTTCCTGACTATCAGGGCGTCGGGATTCGCGCTCCAGCCTCACGATGTGAAGGTTCCTGGTTCGAACCCAGACAAGACCTTCTGTGTGGTGGTGTGTGTCTGTGTTTGTCCTGTGACGGACGGGCGACCTGTCCCTCCTCTGTGTGTGTGTGTGTGTGTGTGTGTGTGTGTGTGTGTGTGTGTGTGTGAGTGAGTGAGTGAGTGAGTGAGTGAGTGA
>JASSRZ010000262.1:0-13857 GCA_032164315.1 Malacoctenus gilli | reverse complement strand
CACACACACACACACACACACACACACACACACACACACACACACACACACACACACACACACACACACAAAGCTGCAGAGGATGTGACCCAGAAAAAGTGCTGTAGAATAATTTGGGCTCTGAATCAGACAAAAAAAAAAAGTGGGTTGAGGTTCAGCGTTCTTATCTGTGCGGTTTACAGAGGAAGATCAAACAATCACGGACGGGCAGGAAGACCGCCGCTGACATCATTGAGGGGGGTCAAACCCTGGATAAAAGCGGCGGTAAATCCGCTAGAGACCATCAAAACACCAGCGAAGAGCAACTGACAGCTTCACAAGCAGCGCCTCAGCATCTTCACCTGAACCTCCGGCAGCACCCTGAGAGCCTTCAGCCCGCACAAGCGAAGACCGAACCCGTGGACGACGCAACAATCCAGCGAGACGCCGAGTGAGACTCGAGAGCGACACCGCAGACCCCAGACGAGACAACGAGGACAAAAGAGTTCACCATGTTTTCAGGAGGAAACTTCAGCAGCTCGGTAAGAAGAAAGACGTTTAATTCATTTTAAATGACACTTTAACTTTGTCAATCAGATTAAACTGAAATGTTGTTCATGGTTTTTATTTTACAAGGAAACTTACAAGAATTGAATGAGTTTGATTCTTTGTGTGTGGAAAAATGTTGGAATTGAGAAAACAAAATTTCGTTCTTTTAGTATTTCGTTCTTTTAGTATTTAGTACATTTTTAGTTCGCTGTACTCAGTAATCTGTAATACAGCAGGTCATAAAGCTTTAAGAAGAGTAACTCTTAATTGCCAGTGTAATGTGATATTTTGACCTGAGCCCATCGCTTCTCTCCCTTAGACTCTGATGATGATGATGATGGTGCTGGCGATGATGTCAATGGCCGCGGCCATGCCGAAGGGAGCGAAGAGCCACAGGAAGACATCAGCGAGCGACGAGACGGTGGAGACGGTTCCTCTGCAGCTCGATCCCAACGCCTTCGCTGCTGCCGCCGCCGCTGGGAGCGTCCGTCCACTGCACAACGTCTCCATTTCGCCATGGACCTACAAGTGAGTCTTTAAATCTTTGATGACTTCATAAAGTGATGGGAAAACAAGTGCGGTCACACCCATTTATTGAGATGAACACTTTGCATCGTTACTTGAGTACTTTTACTCGCAGTTTTCTGCCAACCTGAAATAATCTAATTAAGGAAAAACTCCATCATATTTCAGAATAAGTGTCTGATATTAATGAACAGTTTGGTCATGTGACTGTCAGTAACGAAAGGTAGTTATGGGGAAGCATGAAGTTATCAAATGGGGTCAATGACCTGATCGAGGGTGCGGTCGGCTCCTCCTTCCAGGTGAAGTCGCGCCATGTTGGCGGGATTTGACCCGCGTCTCTGTTTGTCTCGCCACAGCGTCTCCCATGACAACGCCCTCTTCCCGCCAATGATCTCCGAAGCTCACTGCCTGCTGCGCGGCTGCCTGAATGCTCTCGGCCGCGAGGACCTGAACCTGCGCTCCCGACCCATCATGCATCAGGTGCTGGTGCTGCGTCGCGTGCGCTCCACAGGAGGGGCGGGGCCAGCGTACCACTACCGCCTGGAGTCCCGGCTGGTGGCGGTCGGCTGCACGTGCGTCCGGCCGTCCATCCAGGTGCAGCACTGATGGAAAGACCTCGACTGTTTGTTCTTCGAAACTTTATCAGCAGCTTACGATTCATTACAAACAACACAACAACATGAGCGTGAGGAGACAAACACAACAAAAAAACAAAAAAACGACTAACCAATCAAACATAAACAACCTGTAAACAAGCACAAGAACAAAATCACATTTCAGCCAAGTCAAATGAGTTTTATCAGTTTGGTCACTAATACCAATAATTCTCTGAGGATCCAGGATGTCTCTTTTATTTCACAATAAGAGTCCTGTTTCTGACTGATGTCAGGATCCTCATTGATTTGTTTGTTGTACTTTATGTTTTATTTATAGTCTCATGTTATTTAACAAAATCTTTATAACTCGTATTTATTTTTTGATGCTTCCTTGTTAAGTTTTCCTGTATTTATAGTTTGGAGTCGACACAATAAAAAGAAACCGAATAAAGAGGTAAATTGTTGTACTTTTATTCTTTGAATTAAAATAGAATTTCTGTACATCTTCATCGTCGTCATCATCGACTTCATCGCCATCCTCATCGGGACTCTGTACAGAAAACGCACACCTTTCATTCATTCACCGCAGCAGAGAAACTGGAAGAAGAGACGCTCTGCCGCCGCTCCGCTCATCAGTGTCTCTCTGAGCCAGTGCTTCTCAAGGGGGTGGGACCCCTCCAGGTGGGACCCCTCCCAAAGGTGGGCAACGTAGACGTGGCGGGTACAGATGGCACACGTGAGGAAATGTTCAATTGAATGGTTTTTCTTTTTTTCTGGGGCGATCAGACAGGTGAGGGTCTGAGAAGCACTGCTCTGAACTCTGAGAGCTGCTCCTTTCTGGATCACATCGAACCCGATCCGGGTCCTCGAGGGTCTCTGTGGAGACCTTGGGGGTCTCTGTGGGGGCCGCAAATCCACAATTCGTCATTGTTTTGTGCTTTGACTCCACCTCAGCATGACTCGATCTCGTTGGCGGTAGTGGTCCCAAGCAGTTCTCTCTGGTCTACTCTGACTGGTCATTCTGGTGTCCTGGCTCTGTTGTGTGATGTCACTTCCTGGGGGGTGATTAGACTCCGCCCAGTCTGGTGCTGGAAGAGCGGGATGGTCTGCAGATCAGACTGATGCAACCGCTGGTGCTGCGTTCACACTCGTCACTTGTGTTCCTGCTGAAACAGTCTGAGCTCTTCCTCTGTTGTGGGCAGAACCAAAACGTGAACGCAGCGCGAGTCTGAAATGGACCAATCAGAAGCTCCGCCCCCCACTTTGCCGTCACCCTGAAGGATTTCCCGCTGCTGATCTTCGACCTGTCCACACAGCACGCATTGTGTCGTTGGTATTACCCAGAATGCCGCATTGCCATGAAGGACAGGAGGCAGACTCGACGCCACAGCAGCTTTTTTCGCCTTGCAGTTCTCATCAAATGACACTAGGTGTCCCCATAGAGCCAAAAAAAAGCATATCGTGAATTCAAGCGTCCACCGGGTGGTGCTGTTGTCCGCAGAGTGATATAATCCATCCGTCAGAGGTTGCTGGGAACTTGGATCGTCTCTGGGAAGATTTTTCTTCAGGACATAAATTTGAATGATTCGTCCTCACACCCACTCACACACACCCCCACACACACACATATTGGCACTGTTGGCATGGCAACAAAGCATAGTCGGTGAAACTCCTGTGAACCTTCTGCGATGACTGCACTTGTGCCTCGGTAATGAGAGTCTCATTTAGAAAAAAAAAAAGTCCCGGTCGTGTTGTGGAGGCCAGGCAGTCCTCTCCCCTCCTCCCTCTCCTCCCCCCCTCCACCTCCTCCCTCCAGGGTTTCCCGTGTTGGGGCAGCGGCGGGTTCCCGACACGTCAAAGAGCTCATTTAGCCGTCCAAAATGGCTTCTGAATGAGGTTCAGCTTGTGTTGTGATCAGGCCATCAGGACACCTGCAGAGAAGGAGGGGGGCGGGGGTCAGAAAGGCAACCAGCACAGGAACCAGGAACCACTCGGGCTCATTGGTTCACACTGGTGTATGAAAGAACTTCTTCTAACTGTGACCCAACTGACAGGGTCAACCAGCAATTTGTGTTTCTAACGTGACCTCTGTGTGTAATCTGAATCCTCTGATTTCATTGGTAGTAAACTGTCTTCACACTGGCAGTGTTCAGTGCTCTGATTGGACCCTATTACTTGGATAAACATTTGTTACCCCCCCCCCCTCCTTCCTCCTCCTCCTCCTGCTGCTGCTCACCTCCACACTGTGCTCCTCCTGAAACACATAAAAACAAACAATCAGTCATCTCTTCCCTTCACACTGGTGCTTGATCCATTTACAGAAACGGCAGTGAAGGCTTTGCGCCTCCGTCCTCACCTCCTGCTCCTCCTCCTCCTCCTCCTGCAGCCTCTCCTGCAGGGATGCGTTCAGGTGCATCTGCCGTTGCTCCTTGTCGGCGTCGGCTCGGTGCTCCTGGCGCTCTTTGGTCAAAGCTTTCTGAGCGACTTCTCGCTCGTGTTCCCGCCGCTCGGCCAGATGCTTCAGCAGCTCGGCCTCGTGACACTAGAGGGAGCCAGAGAGACGAGTCACGCGCCGGGCCGACCACGCGTGCTGAATCAACGGAGTTCGAGGAGCGTCTTGTGTCACGCTGCCTCCTCTTCCTCACCCACCTTCCTCCTCTCCTGCGCGGCGTCCAGCTTCTTCTGGATCTCCTCCAGAGACGGCTTCTGGCGAGGCGGCGTGGTGGCCCTCAGCTCGGGGCCGCCGTCGAAGGTGGGCGGCTTCAGGATGACCTCGAAGGCCTGACCGCTGGTCCGCTTGCTCAGCTCGATGACCTCCATGTCCCGGATGTTGCACAGGTTGAGATCCACCACGCCAGCTGCTTGCCAGGGGGACAAAAGCAGGAGACAAGAGAAAGAGACGTGAGCAGAATGCATGTTATACTTAGTCCGTGTAAATGTCCTTCCTGCATCCATCCATCCCTCATCCATTCATCAGGTGCCGCTCACCTTCGCTCTTGTCTGCTGAAGTCTCTCTGTGTTGAGGAAGGATGCAGGAGCAGAAGAAAGACACCAGAGGGAGCTCTCGCATCTTCTCTTTGTACGCTGAGGGTTCAGAGCGGAGCACGAAAGTTAACGGGGTCACAAGCAAACAAAAACACAAACAAGCCACAATGAAAACGAGGAGAAACAGAAACAGGAAGCCGAAGCACTGGAACAGGAAGTGGAGGTTTTTACCTGCCAGAGTCATCCTGCTGCTGCTGTTGGTTGCTCAAAGACACTGCGGTGAGGTAGGGTCAGTTCCTGTGGACACACACACACACAAACACACACACACAGGATAACGTCAGTAAGACTCAGGATCCAGGTAAATACAGCAAAGGGCACAGTTTGCCCTGAGTTTAGCTTGACAGGCGTCACTGTCTCCTGCAGGTTTCCTGTGCTTTTCTGACACCAAACTACAGTCATGACCTACTGCAGTGAGTAGCTAGTGTGCAGCTACATGCTTACCAACAAAGCTCACTTGTCATGTAAAACAACATTGTCCCACCAGATAGTTCAGTCAGTAGCTTTATTATCTAACTTTAGTCTGTGAATAGAAACTCCATCACCTACACAACAGAACGACACACCACTGTTTGACAGCAGGACAGACTGGACGGCACAGTGACTCACTGATGGCACCAACTGGCTGCAGAGACGTGGGATTATTTCAAGGTATTAAAGTTACTCCAGGTGGATTTAAAGGTCGAACCTCGAGTCAGCGTGGAGCCTTTTTTAGCTGCCGTGACTCACAAAAACAGCGAGCTGCTTGGCGGCAGATTGAAAGGATCTGCGATGAGTCAGAAAACCACGCAGCCACTCGGCACGACTCTCACACAGAGGAAACGCGACGGAGGAGCAAGCAGGACGAAGAGAAGGAGCCACACAGACGTCCAACATCAGGCGCAAACCAAACTGTGTGTGCAGCTGCGAGAGCCCGCAGCTCACACCTACACCTGTGACACGATGCAGACGCCGTGATGCAGCGTCAAACTGCTGCCGGAGGGCTGCAGAGCTGCTGTCGCCTCAGCTCCATCACAAACACTCATGTTTCACTGCCAGCATCTGCAGCCGGTTCAGAAAGAAGTTGCAAACAACGTCATCCCGAAACACTTTCTGAGACCATTCAAACAATGGCTGAACCTGCGATGCTCGAACGTTAGTGAGTTCCTTGTGTACTAAACTTCAGCATCAGGGTAAAGCAGAGGACCCTGCACCAGCTGAACGAATCCTGCAGGGGACGAACAAAGTGTCTCAGTCCGCTCGTGCGCAGGGGACAAATGCGGTCACGGGGACACAAACAGCGAGCATGCACACGAGCAGAGACAAAGAAGAGAGGAGTTTCAAAGAAGCTGCCGGAGGATTCAAAGGTTTGATGCAGACGGTCGTTAATCTGCTTCATCCTGCAGCAAACCGATCAAACGCTTGTTCAGACTGCAGCTGCAGGTCACAAACAGCAGACACACTCAACCTGTCTCACGAAAAGGAGCCAGATGTGCAAAAACCCACACTAAAGAGTGTGTGTGTGTGTGTGTGTGTGTGTGTGTGTGTGTGTGTGTGTGTGTGTGTGTGTGTGTGTGTGTGTGTGTGAGCGAGCGAGCAGAAAGCGGTGATGTCATTGTTGCCAGTAAGAGCATGACGCTCTGCAGAGACGAGTGAGTGCAGCGCGTCCAACAAAGTCAACTCAGAAACAACAAAATGCAATAAAATACAAGATCAAAGAATTTAAAAAATTAACTAAACAGGTGCAAGAAAAGAAAAAGAACAAAGCAAGAAAAACAAAGAAAGAGAGAGAGAAAAGGACAGAGAGACAAAGAAAGAGATAGAGAGCTGGAAGCTGGAGGGATGCAGAGATAGATGGTTGGATGGAGGGATGGTTGGATGATGGGAGCAGCATATCGCCTCTCTCTTCAAGGTTTTAGGAGGAGAAACTCACCTGCAGCCTCGTCGTACCGTCTCTGCAAACGTCTGCAGCTCGGCAGCATCAGCACCACACAGCAGCCTGCTGCATGACATCACCTCGCTGGCCTCCCATTGGTCCACGGGAGCACCGCGCCGTGATTGGCTGGCAGGCCCAAGGAGAAGGAGGAGGAGGAGAAATCCTCCTCATCGTGTTACTGGAAGCTGCTCGAACAGCTCTGCGTGGTGAAGTGCACACATGAAGGTGTTTGTGTTGCTGTGCTGCAGGTATTGTAATGAACACATGAACACTTCATGGACACATGAATTCATCAGTACTGTGATCACTGTGTGGATGCAGACATAAACTGAAAAAATTCATTTTTAATAAGCTCTTGAAGAATAAAGAATTACGATTCCAAATAATATGTAAGTAATTTAGAAATATTGATATTACTATTAACATTACTGTTGTTTAAGCTCCAGCTTTGACCTGATGCAGACCAGTGCAAAGTGCTTTATGAAGCCACCGAAGGTTATTGAATATAAAAATGGAAATATTGAATATGAATGTGCAAAATTAGTTTCAAAAAGAGTCATTAGTATATTTTGACACATAAGTAAAAGTAGGTAACCCTCCCACACGCACAAACACACACACATCAACAACCTGGTGCCTCTGCACATTTCAAGCCTTCAGTTTCAAACCAATATCAGAGCAGCAAGTGGTCGTGATTCTGGGTCTGAATTGAAAGACTGGTTGTGAGTCACTGACTCTAACACAAGCACACACACTCACGCACGCACGCACACATACACACAAACACACACACTCCTCCGTCTGTCGAGGCCTCGTTGCCGCCTCTCATGTGAGCAGGACTGTTGTTATAGAAACTAGTTACAAAGCCGAGGATGATGAGAAAAACCTCAAGTTTTACTGCTGCATCCATCACGCTGCACATTCATGGAGTCAAAATACAAAGTACACGAGTAAACTTGTAGTTACTGCGGTGATTTATGCAATATAAGTCAATCAGTTGGAGGAACATGCTCCATCACATGGACACGAATGAGAGGAAGATCCTCTTTTATCCGAATGTTTGTGGGAGGAAGATGCTCTTAGACCAGCATGTTAGCAGGAGGAAGATGCTCCATGAGCTGTATGTTAATTTAGATGCCGTATGATATGAAACTCTGGGATTTGGAGGAAGATGCTCAATAGTCTGGTTGTTATCAGACTGCTAATGCAAACCACATCTAGTGGTTATACATGCTGATGCTGATGCTATTGGGTGTCATTGGTGGGGGTTTCTCGCTCTCCTGTTGATATCCTGTCTCTGAGTCTTTTGGTTGGGGCCCTGGCAAAAGCCAAAGTCACCACAAAATAACAAACAAGAACTGATTAAAAAAAGGTGAATAAATAAATAAAATGAAGCACTGACATATTCAGAACACAATCCGAAGGGATAAACTGCATCTCCCATCATGCACCTCTGCAGGACACGCTGTCCTCACAGGCTGCTGCTGCTGCTGGCTCTCAGCCACATGATGTAATGCAGCTGCAGTGTGTGTGTGTTGGTGGGAGTGTGGCTGCTGCAGAGAGAAACCTCCACATCTTCAATGATGATGTCACCTTAAACCAATCAGCTGCGAGCAACACCGTTTGTGTGTGTGTGTGTGTGTGTGTGTGTGTGAGAGAGAACAATTTCATAAGATTAGATATTGGGTGTGCAGCAGCAGGTCAGATTGGATGAGAGCAAAGACGAATAGAGTACAATAGATCAGTTGCGGTGACAACTGCAGAAGGGGGCGGGGCTTCTGGCGGCTCTGCAGGGAGGCTTTTGAGGACGAGCCGCAGCAGAGTAACGGGAAGAGATGACGTCGTCTCCGAGTCTCCTCGGTGATGTCAGCGCCCAGTGATGTCATTGCTCACAGACAGGGTGTGAGTCACACAGGATGAGGTCAGACTCTCATATCACTGCAGGAGACGCTCTGCCCTGAGCTCTGACTGTCAGACAGCGCTGCCTGCCGCAGGCCAGTGAGGTGCATCAACACCGCAAATGACATCCATCCATGCATCCATCTTTGTTCATCCTGCAGGTCTTTACTTTGGTTTTCAATCCCTTGATGACCATGAGGCTGGTTTAATATTTTTCTGCATCTTTTTGCAAATTTACGTTTTTTCTCTTCTGTACTTTTTCATCACTTTGAAGCAATTGTGCTTCTCCTCATGACATTATGCAAAACCACTGTTTTGTGCATTTCCCGCATGTTGGTGTAGTTCCATTGTGTCCCGTTTTTTTTGTGTGCTTTTGCATCTTTGCAGCACTTTTGCATCTTAATGTCATGATTTTGGACCAATACTTTTTGCCCCTCGTCCGTCCCTCTGACAGTAACGTCTCACTTCTCCAGTTCTTTCGCAGCCATTGTGCATCCCCCTTTTGTGCCTTTGTGTATCTGCAGTTTTTTTATCTTCTATGTTGCAGCCTGTGTTCAGTCATTTTCAGTATTGAGTCTCCTAGCAACTATTGTGCGTCCTCCCAAAATGTTTTTTTGTTATCGATTGTTTGTCAATTAATTCTCTTTGACTTGGCTAGACACAGCAATCATGCACCCACATAGGGGGGTCTGCATGAGGGGCTTGCCCCCCCCCCCCCCCACACAAGTGTAATCGGTGAGACGGCTTTGCTTGGTGGATGTTTTAGTGTGTGACCGTGCGACACAAATCTAGTATAATACACACATACAGATGTCAGTGAGAGGCACAGTGACTTGCTGCAGCCCACATGAAGAGGGGGTGGGAGTGAGGGGGTCACAGAGTGAGCCAAATGTCAGGAGAGGTGACTCACTGATGCTTCCAGAAACTCACCCCACACAAACAGACACACACACACACATACACCTTATAGTAACAGACATAATTGCACTCAGACTGACACACACTGTGGGCTCGCTGCCGTCCCAACTGTTGCGGCGCCAGCCTCCATCTGACAGCTTTTGTGCTCGTACAGCCGAATCTCTTTTTCCTCTCACATTCCATCCTGACAACTTGGAGCGGAGGATGAGTCAGACGCCGCGACCACGCTGCCGGATCTCGGCGAGCGCGTTGGCGTGCGAAAACAGCGCGGCGGCAGATGGTCGGAGGCGGACGCTCCCATTCACACAGCCGAGGCATGAATGGAGCCCGAAACGCCGTGACAGATCCGCGGCCCACAGAGCCGCTCCCCCAGCAGGCGCGCAACGAGGCGGCACGACGCTCTTTTTATTAGGAACAGCTCAGGGAGACGAGGCACGACGCGAACTTTATCAGCAGGCGTGCGATCGCCTCCTGAAACTCGCCTGAATGAGCACTTTCCAACAGATAACAGTTCAGAACTTCTGAGCTTTTATTTTGAAGGTGATAAGTCCTCTTTGTTTTCACAAAGTAACATAAACAAAGTCTTTAAGGTATAAAAATAGATCATTTTTTTGACTTTCAGTCAATCAGCACCTCTGAACTTGTGACGTCAGAGGTCACCTGATTGGACGAGGGGTCGAGTTCAGGGAGTCCAGACCTGCTCCAGGCGATAGCCCCCCCCCCCCACCTCACAGGGGGTCTGCCCTTTCCTTCAGTTCTGCTTCTTGCAAAAAAGGGGCGGGACTTCTCAGAGGTCAGGGGTCCTCGGGTGGCACACACTTCCTACTCCGGGCCTGAACGACTTCCCGGCGCTCCTTCAAGAAGTTTCCGAAGGCGTCGGCCTCTTTGCTCTCCTCCGTCACTGCAACCCAACCGTCAGTGATCAGAAACCCACAGGTACACACACACATGCATGCATGCACGCACGCACGCACGCATACACATGGCATTACCTCATTCATCGTGCATTCCTATCTAAAGGAAACTTGTTTGCATGAAACTTTTTACAGTTTCATTCAGTCTGTAAATGGTGTGTTTTACAGTGTTTTTTACCCTGTGTACTTTTTACAGTGTATATTAGCCTTCTTTTTCTCACCACTGTGGTTGATGTCATCCGTGTCACTGTCATCATCCTCATCATCGTCGTCAGGGTTACCGCGTGTCATGATGAGGTCACTGGGCCCGGGAACCTCTGTAGCCTCTGGCAACATGAAGCCAATGAAGTGAGAAAAAAAGGGGCGGGGCGTTTGTATCTTGTTTATTGGACTTCCTGTGGGTGGGGGCGCCGTTCGTACCTGCAGATGACGTGGCGCTCATGTCCACGGCGCCGAGGTCCTTCCTGAGCCGCTCCAGCTGCTGCTGCTGCTTCTGACTTTGAGCCTCCGCCTGCATGCAAACACACACAGGCTCTTGTCAAAAACACTCTGCAAACAAACAAACAACAAATAATAAACAAACACTCACCAGCTGCCTGCGCAGACGCTCGTACTCTGGCCGATAATCTCTGAGGACGAAGAACAAAGTGTATTTTATATAAAGTGACTTTGAACCAGGGGAACCTCCACCCCGCCGTGCTCCGCTCGCTCCATGCTGTGACCTCACCTCTCATACTCTGCGGCTGCGTCTTCCACCTGAACAAACAGTTCGTCAAATCCACTGCCCGTTACCGCGGAAACTCCCACCACCTGCAGAAACGGCGCCGTGTTAGACAATCACTCAGGGACACAAACCCACGAAGCCCCGCCTGCTAAATGTTAGTGGACAGGGGACAACAACGAGAACTGTTGCCAGAGTGCCAGAGGTCCACAGGACCGTGCCGGATCTGGTCCCTGTCCCAGAGTCAGTTTCAGTCCATGTCCACGTCCCTGTCCTGGTCCCAGTTAAAGACTTGTCCTTTGCTCCCTGTCCAGTCCCAATCTCAGTTCTGGTTTTGGCCTGCATCAGTCTTCGTCCCACTCCTTTCTGCTGTCCTCTGCTGCCCCTGTCCCACAGCGCCCCCCCCCCCCCTCACCCTGAGGTTGGCGTAGAACTCGTCCAGCACCAGGCTCATAGAGCGGGTCAGGTTGCTGACGTAGGACGTCTCCTGGTTCAGAGCATCCTGGAAGACTTCGAAGTCCTGCATCCACTCCACCGCGAAGCTGTGGTCGATGATGTCAGTCTGTCAACAAACACAAACACGTCAACAACAACAAACCAGGGAGACGCGCAGAGAAGAGACGACGCGACGCCCTCACCTTGTTCATGACCACGATGAACGGCAGCTTGGTTTTATACAGGATGCTGAAACACACACACACACACACACACACACACACACACACACACACACACACACAAATTATTAAGGTGTTGTGAGTCACTGTGACTGCGATGATTTGCTCTATCGTCTAGTCTGCTTGACACAAAAAGATGAAACAGCAAAAAACAGTTTTTGAACTTTTAGCTACTCCAAAAGAAAATCAAGGTCAGACTGGACGCTGCAGTGACTCATCACTGCCTCCACTGTTCAAAAAAGTCATGACATTAATTTTAATACTGCAGCTGTCAGAGTGAATTCATGTTTGGTGTGCAGCCTGTTTGGTGCCCTGTGAGCGCCCTCTGCTGCTCATGGACAGAACTGCATAACACTGACTGGAAGCAACATTCAGGGGGAAAATTAAAAAGGGGCGGGGTTTATTCCTAATGGAAGGGAAGCTGTATGTAACTCATCACAACACAAAACAACACCCAGGACTCGAACCTGGATGCTCTGACTGTGAGGCAACAGTGCAAACCGCCGCGTTGCCATGTCAACGTCAATTCATTCACTAATTCACAACTCATTTCCTGTGGATATAATATAAATTTTCGTAACGTTTCTATAGGATTCCTGTTTGTTGCGTACCTGCAGGCGTACAGCATGTTGGACATGAAGGTGACGGGATTGACGCTGCGCGACGTGTCCATCACGTAGACGACCACGCAGGGAAACGACGACGCCTGAAACACGCAGAGAACAGGAGGTCAGCGTCACTTCCTGTCCGTCCCCTTGCACTTCCTTTCGCGTGAGCGGTGAGACACGGACCAGCGCCTCCGTGATGATGGTGCCCGATGCCGACCACGTGAAGACCTCGATCTGACCCGGCGTGTCGATCAGGACGAACCTGCAGCGATGCCAGGAGATGTTTCAAACCAACATTATTCACAAAGAACAGTTTCACACCTTGGCGAGTTGGAGGCGGAGCTTCACTGACCTGTGATTCTGCTGCTTCTTCTCAATGAACTGCATCACCTGCAGGAAAACAAGCACGAGTCACGCACATCATCCCCTTGTTGCCATGACAACACATCACCCATTTTAACCGTTCACGTGTATGGCGTCACGTCGAAGACCCCCCACCTGATCGAAGCGAGTGGCGAACAGGTTGAGTGACGTCACGATGCCGCCGTTGGGCCCCAGGCCGTACTGCTTCATCACCTCCTTGTAGTTCACCGTGTCCCTGATGTCTGCGGAGAGGGCGGAGACAAGATGTAGGAGACAGACCGTCAAATACAGCGGACAGGACATTCCAGGACAGAGTAAGTGAAGAGACTCCCTTTGCAGCATGCTGCGGCTCTGCGACTCTGTGTGTGTGTGAGGTCTCACTCTGCCAGATTACAGTTACATTTAGTTCCTTTTGAGTCAGGATTACTCGGAGGACAAGCTCTCTCACTGTCCTCCAGGATTTAGACGGGACCCTCACCGATGTTAGCTGGGAACGGCACCTGATGGACGGCCGGGTCCAGGTTGATGACGTAGGGAGGAGACTTCCGGGAGTGGAGGTGAGACGTCATTCTCTGCGGGACACACGGACACAGAGGTAAACATCGCTACGTCACGTCCCCACAGCAGGATCCTCCTGACACACCCGGGGACCACCCCCCCGGGGATCCCCCCCCCCCACGGACCCCACTGATCAGCGAGGTCACGTGTCCCAGCGTCCCGCCGCATCCTGACGCAGGAGCATCACCTGTAATCCTTACATGCTAACCCGGTAGCCACCGTTAGCCTCGCACGCGCTGCCTACCTGGACGAACGTGGTCTTGCCGGATCCCGCCATGCCGAGCACGATCAGACACACCGGCCGCTCCCGGTCGGGTCCCCCGTCCGCCGGGGCCGCGCCGCCCTCTCCGGCCGCGGCATTCCGCCTCTCCTCCGCAGCTTCGCCGCCGCTGCGTGCCGCCTCCGCCATGTTGCTGGTTGCTGTAGAAACAGCGGCTGCCGTCAGCACGGAGACACTGTCGTGAAAGCCGGGACGGAAAACGCG
Source organism: Malacoctenus gilli (assembly GCA_032164315.1). NCBI lineage: Eukaryota > Metazoa > Chordata > Actinopteri > Blenniiformes > Labrisomidae > Malacoctenus > Malacoctenus gilli. Next base: position 106 of record JASSRZ010000262.1, on the reverse strand, counting down.
ATGCTGCCGGCAAAACGCAGCAGAGTTAGAGGGAAATATGACGATAGCGAGACTCGTTTAACAATACGAAACCTCGTCTCACCGCTTTTCATCTGTTTTATTATTA
>JASSRZ010000258.1:0-13863 GCA_032164315.1 Malacoctenus gilli | reverse complement strand
CACACACACACACACACACACACACACACACACACACACACACACACACACACACACACACACACACACAAAAAACTCAGGCTATTCATCCCTGTTCATCATGGAGCAGCTGACTCCGATGAGGTTTACTGAGGATAAGTCTATGGTGCATTTGTGTGACAATGGGCACAGGTCAAAAGGTTATCGGTCCAAAGCTTCAGATATGATGGAATAACAGTGGAGGAGCCCAAAAGGAAGCTGCTACTGAAGAGCTTGTCGCCGCTGAAGTGTCTCGGTTGCGTGAAGATGAATTTATGTGCGTTTCTGGGGGATGAAGTTGAAACAGGGTGGGACTTTTATTCCTGCAGTGTTGAATTTCAACAGTTTTTTTCCCTCCTCCAGTGACAGATGTGACTTCTACACAAGCAGGTGACAAGCACTCTCATCCAGCCCCGCACACACCAACTCACATAAGCACATGTTGTTGCTTTCCTCCCCAGCTGCCATAATCTGCTGAAAGCTTCGCCGTCCTGATTGTATTATCACCTTTAATGGAATATTACTGACACAGTTTAGGTCCCTGACAGCGGGGGCGGCCGGGCTGCACCGAGGTCGCTGATCGCAGGGCTTTTTTTTTTTTATCTCGCTCGGGGACACGGCGAAGAGGAAATTGCAAATCTTCACGTCCAGGTTTACATCACGTCCTCTCCGAAAGGTTACGCCTCTGACGGAGCCTTTCCAATGGCTTTTCAGGTCGAATTTGAACAAGCTGTTGTCATAAGTCAATAAAATCACCCTGAGACCTTGGTAAGAGATGATGAAAGTGAGCAAACACAGCGTATTTGCAGGAGATGCTTTCAAGTAAGGACCAAAGAAGCAAAATACATCCTAAATGGGCAGATAATAGGTAAAATGTAAGAATTGGGGGGGTCCAAAGACACGTCCAACCTTTAATTGATGTAATTCGCCATCGTGACACATTACATAACACAGCGAGCACAGCTCTGCCTGAAAGGACCAAATAACTAGAGATGCATCGATTGCTAAATTCTTGGCCGATGCCGATATCCGGTTTTAAAGGAGGTTTGACCTGCCGATACCGATTTTTCCGATACCGATATTAGAAAAGTTGATCGTATAAAAGAAATGACACCTTATTTTTGTGGCTCAAGCAATTATCGGTAGGCCCTGTCGATACGCTTCCACAACTCCCCTTTCAGGAATGAAAGCTCACAAGAAAGAGTTTCAAAAGGGCCTCGAGAGCAGATTTATTTTTAGCGCTAACCATAAGTCCAGTTTACAGGTTATTAACTTCAAATGTCTCAAAAATTTATCCCGATCGTCTCCTTGAACTACTTTTTCAGAATAAATATTGCAGCATACGTGATAAAACTAAAATGTGTCAGGACGAAACAAACACTTTCACTGTTTGGCTCCAAAAGAAGGTCCAGAAATCAAAATCTTTGAACCGCTTTCAGGAAACAAAGGCGGTCAGCGCACACACACAGGTGCGAGGACGCGTCTCTTATCCTGCGCTGTTGATGCGCTCGTGTCTTAAAGCGGCACCACATTCTGCAGACGAATGCCGCTCAGTCTCACCTGCCGATTGGAAGCAGTTCATTATCGATCTGAACGCTACATGAACATATAATATACGTGTCGTACGGAATGTTTATGAGTACTACGTGCAGATAGACGAACAAAAAGTTTGTTTTAGAAACGAGGAGAATAAGTTGAGTACCGATAACTGGAAATGTTCGTCCCCTGCTTAAAAAATGCCGACGGTCTCACGTCCGCTCGAGATTCTGAATGGTCGGCGACAACAGAAGAACGATCGTCACACTGCGGTGCCGAAGCAGTTATTGCTAACGGCATGTTTTGCGTCGAACTGGCACACAGTGAAGTACTTCCAAATTAGTGACGTGTTGCGTCTAGCTGAGTTTCGCCGTTGAGCAATTAGCGGTTAAGCTGCTACGTAGGAAGCGGCGGCGCGCACGGATGTTGATCGGGGAAAACCGGAAACTACGACGGCGATCGGTTGATCACCGATTCAGCTGATTGGATAGAAAACCGGCCTTTTTGATCGGTGGCCGATTGATCGGCGCATCCCTAAAAATGACATCAGTTAAAGTTCAGAACGAGCTCCTCACGTGGGATCGACGTCAGCCATTATGGCTCTGCGACGACTCTCCTACCGAACATCCATCAGTGGAGAGGGAGCAGAAGCTGTGTGGGTGGAAGACTAAGCAAGGGGGGGGGGTGCATATGGTGGGACACAATAGGATCTTTTTCTGAGACGTGAGAGTGCGCAGAATTAAAGCACATGCGCGTGGATCTAAGTGACGTTTGAGACTGTGGTGGATGTTGCCGGGTGAGATTTAGGGTCACCTTTGACCCTTTGGTCCCCGGAGAGCGCCACCGCGTCCTCCCACCTCCACGCTGGCGCTTCTCTTCCATTAGCTGCCGACTGATCAGCTGCTGCTGTCATCATTTATTCATACGCGTCGTCTTTCTGTCACTGTGTGTCCTCCTCACCCTGCCGTGCTCTTAACCTTTGGCACTCTTTGGGCTTCTGGGAGTTTTTCCGTCATCGTTTTTCCTCTTTTTTATTAGAGAGAACCAATTTGGCATTATTAGAACATGCAATTTTCTCCAAATCTCTGTCACTAAACAGAAGCTTGTTTCCAGCGTATTATGAGTGCCTGTTGTGCACATCTGTTTGCTCTGTTTGTATTTATCTCTGACTTTTGCTTCCTGATGCTCAGTCGAGCTTCGCGGCTGATTGTTGCACGTCGCCCCCCGTAACGAGCCCGCCTGCAGACATAGGTCGTGCGTCTGCTGCTCATCGGTGTTTATTGGGGTGTGAGCGCCTATCAGCTGGCGGGCGGCGGCGGCGGGCCTTAATCAGAGGCCGTCTCCAGGGTGAGGCCCTAATGAAATGGCACGGGCGTCCGTGTAATCGCCTGAGCAGAAACGAGACCTTTATCGGGCGCGCGCACGCGACTGAGCAGGCGTCTGGGTCCAACGCTCTCCGGAGACTGTCTTGCGTGTCCATCGGTGAAAGATTATTCGAGGATCAGGATTTTGTTCTTTCTTTTGTCCTTTTTGGCTGAATCTGTTGCACATTTTCAGTCATTTGAGGGACGACTGGAGGGGAAAATACACGTCGTAAAACTTCTTCCTACAAAATGATCGTGCAAGTTGCAGAAATCGTCAAAAATCACAATAAGCATCTGAAAAAAAATGTCAATCTTAAGTTTGTTTCTTGTGTGGAGCAGTTTATCACCCACTCTCACGTATCCGTGGCAACAACCACATTTTTGAAGTTGAAATATTGCATTTAAAGATTCATCAGGACTAATATGCACAGAGATGCTCGTCGTGTGTCTTTGAGTCGGATGTTTCGGGTCTGAGGAGATAAATCCTGAGAGGTCGGAGGTCGCGTTTGAGGCTAAAGTGACAATCGAAGCTGGCTGACATTTAATGGAGCTTGACCAAAATGTTGACGGACGGCGCCGGAGGGGCCTGAATCCGACGGGAGCCATGCTTTGGGTTTGGAGAAACACGTGGCGTCGTAGCGAAAGATTGTAGAGATGGTGGGGAGGAAGACTTAAAGGGGGAGGAGAGGGTGGTGGTGGTGGTGGTGGGTGTCGGTTGCGCTACTGTCAGGTCTTTTATAACCCTCTGTCTCCTCTACGCGGCGTTCACCCCTGAGGTATCGATCTTTGACGAGAGACCAATTTACTTAAGGCGGAGACAGAATCCCACATTGGATTCAACCGTTAGAATAACGACGTGCGACGATGCCGCCGCGTTTAGGTCTGTACAGCGAGCACAGTGGTTCGGAGGCGAGGTTGAAGTGGGGTCAGCTGTCGGTGAGAAAAACGGATGTAGTAAAGTGCGAGCGAAGCAGAAAGGAGACATGCCGAGCGACTGCAGGGGGGGGACATGAAGAATGTAAGGGGGGGGACGTTTAAAAAGGGGGACAAGCGGGTTTATTTTTGGCCAAAGCCTCAGTGTTAAAGTCAGACAGATCCAGACGGTTGCCCCCCCTCAAGCGTTACCTGCAGCTCCCTATTTGTGCATCTATATATAAATATATACAGTGCACTGTCTGCACATGTGTGTGCTGCGTCGCCCGGGGCGTGACTGGTTTTTCTCGTGCTGTGCGTGCGTGCGGGATTTGAGCGCACGACAAAGAGATGCTCGGAAATAAAGAGAAGAAATACGAGCGATAAAGGTTGTCAGGGAGTGCTGGAGGGGGTTGGGGGGGGGGGCGCGGGGGGGGGCATCTGTTGCTAAATCAATTTGTTTCAACTCCTCAAATGCTCACTTCTTTCACACGTCTGTTTTTTTCAGACTCGCGGGCTTCAGAATGGCTCGTTTTGGGCCAGAGAAAAGACCAATTCTTTTGCTGAAACCCAGTGTTTACTGGATTTAAACATTTTGGCACAACCCGGGAATGTTTATGCGATTCCAAATTGTGTATTTCTCTTTAAATTACTGGAAAATTTCTGATCATTCTGATCATTTCTCGAGTCGCTTCGGTGACTTTTTGCCTCCTTCTTCTGCCACCTTTTTTCTCCCTCCTCTGTTTCGCTGTGCCCCCCTTTTTTTGGGGTGGGGGGGGTATTGAGGTCAGAGGTCACAGACTGTATGAAAGAGAGCTTTGTCTGTGTGGAGAGGTCTGAGAGGAGCACACTTCCTCTGACCCTGACACACACACACACACACGCGCGCGCGAAAAGCCTTCATGTACTGTTGCTTCATCTTGTTAGAACGGCCAGATGTTACAGTCTCTACAGTCTCCTATTTAACACACATCTGTAACATCTGTCTGCACTCATCCACCCTCATTATATAAGTCAAGCTAGACGTGTACTGAGACAAGATTAACAATATTTAACTTCTTTTCTGCCATTATTACATTTATGCTTCACTGACGCTATGTGTCCCGCAGCTCAGCATCAGCAGCTTCTTTTATTTTTTTAATGTTTGCGCGATTTTAACTTTGGCATCTTCGTGTGATCCAGGGGGCCCGAGTTTGGGTCCGAGAGAAGGAGCAGCTGGTGCCCGCCACCGTCAACTCCTGCGGCGACGGGACGCTCGTGGTCACCACCGACTATGGAGAGGTAGGAATCAAACGGACGCACACACATCCAGACTCGTGGAAGCTCCTTGGACGCGTCGTAAATCCGATAACTTCTACGAAACGAGCAAAGAAAACTACAAATAATGTTGTTTATTTTGCGGGCTGCTCAAAAAGTGAATTGTATGATGTGCTGGCTTTAGATAAAGGCCACGTTTGGTCACGGGAGAAGTAGACGCTCTCCGTGTTATTGCTGACTGTACGCTGCGGCCCATCTTCACGTAAAGGTCGGCGTGAAGGTGAAGCAGCTGTGCAGGTTCCTCCTCTCCTGCGGCCGATCGATAGGAACTCCCGGTCAAGATGCTCCGCTTTCCTGCCCCAGATCCTTCCTCCTCCTCCTCCTCCTCCTCCTCCTCTTCCTCATACATATTCCGAATTCATCCCTGACACACATTCAGCCTTTAGCGGGAAAAGATCGGAAGCCAACGAGAGTTGGAGCGCACGTGCAGGATGCTCCCACCTTAACGCCGCACCTCCTGCCAAAATAATGGAATTGAACGTTCAAATCTCATCCCGAGTGTGTGTGTGTGCATTCATTTCATCTCTAAGGACATGCACATCACTCTTTGGATTTAATGCCTTTTTGATGGTTGATGCGTTTGGCACACACACTCGCACGCCCGTGCGCTCCAGTTGGCAGCGCTTAAACATGCAGCTAATAATAGACTTGGATGTTTTTAGCCCCCGAAATACAACAGTCTCAATCCTCCCTTTATGCCCCGAAAGCACATCTACACCCGCCTACACGGACGCACGCTGAATTGGTGTCTTTTTGTGGCTCTTCCCTTCCAACGGCAGCCTGTCCCCCGTCCCCCCCCCCCCCCCTGTCTCTGTCCGTTTCTTCCCGGGGACGGATCAGGGACAGACATTTCCCAAAATAGAGGACTGGTTACAGGAGCAGGCCTTCTCTGTGCTCTGGATTATGATCGTCCTTTACCTCCCCAACCCCCCATCCATCTCTCCCCCGCTGTGCCTGCGCTCTCTTGCTCTCTCCCTCTCTCTCTGTCTCTCTCTCTCCCTCTCTCTCTCTCTTTCTCTCGGTCCATCTCGCTCTCTCTTGCTCTCTCTCTCTTTCTCCTTCTCTCTTGCTGTCTCTCTCTCTCTCCCCCCTCTCCGTCTCTGTCTCTGTCTGTCTCTCTCTCTCTCTCTCTCTGTCCGTCTCTCTGTCTCTCTCTGTCTGACTCTTTCTCTCACTCTCTCTTGCTCTCTCTCTCCCTCCTCTCTGTCTCTGCCTCTCTCTCTCTGTGTCTATATCTCTCTCTCTGTCCGTCTCTCTCTCTGTCTCTCTCTGTCTGACTCTTTCTCTCGCTCTTTCTTGCTCTCTCTTTCTCCTTCTCTCTTGCTGTCTCTCTCCCTCTCCCTCTCCCTCTCTCTCCCTCTCCCTCTCTGTCTCTCTCTCTCTCTGTCCGTCTCTCTCTCGCTCTCTCTCTGTGTCTCTGTCTCTGTCTCTGTCTCTCTCTCTCTCGGTCCCTCTCTCTCTGTCTCTCTCTGTCTGACTCTTGCTCTCTCTCTCTCTCTCTCTCTCTCTCCTTCTCTGTCTCTCTCTCTCTCTCCCGCTCCCCTTCTCTGTCTCTCTCTCTCTCTCCCGCTCCTGCTCTCTCTCTCTCTCTCTGTCCGTCTCTCTCTCTCTCTCTGTCTGACTCTTTCTCTCACTCTCTCTTGCTCTCTCTCTTTTTCTCCTTCTCTCTTGCTGTCTCTCTCTCTCTCTCTCTCTCTCTCTCTCTCTCTCTCTCTCTCTCTCCCCCTCTCTGTCTTTCTCTCTCCCTCCCCCTCTCTCTCTCTCTCGCTCTCTCTCTCTCTCTCTCCCTCTCCCCCTGCCCCCCCCCCTCTCTGCGATTGCGTTCAGCGTTACAATGTCGGCTCTGCAGGAGGTGGTGAATATTTGATGGAGAATCAGCAGGAGGGGACGCTACACCCTGTTACAACAGGAACTGACCCCTGCCGAAGCTCCCCGGCTCCCCGTTCAACCCTGCAGGTCTTCGCCGATTACCCGTGGCGGCGGATAAATGTTTGACCACAACATCCCCGAAGCGTTCGTCGCGCTCTTTAACAACGCCCGTAAACCCGCGGGCCGGTGGAACGGGAAACACTCAACTCCCTCCGACCCCTTTCATACTTTTCTCGCCGTTCTCTCATCCTCGCTCGCTCGCTCGCTCGCTGCTGTGTCACGCTGGCGCTTTAATCTCCTGACCCTGACCCACTTCGCCACGTTACCCGTTCTCGCCTACAAACGCCGCGGCTGCAGAACCGCAAGCGGTCGCGCCAAATCGGCAGAAAAAGGATGAACAGTGACCTCTAATTGCGGTGGAAATTGTGACAAACGCAATGTTGGAGGAACTGAAGTATTTCATGATGATATTTTCGCAAAGCCAAAGCAGAACAAATACGCGATTCATGCTGCGAGATTTGAACCCGATTCCTTTAAATCTGTATAGATTATGTAGGAAGTATGATTAGATTATATCAGATTAGACTCAACTTTAATGAACCTGTGATGAAACTGGGTCAACAAAGACCTGGTTTATAGATGAAATTAGAATAAATGCACAGTGGTCGAGACGAATATAAAACCAGCCGGCAAAGATTGGAACGAATGTCATGGTGATTTTCTTCAGAAGTGCACTTGGATCTCTTTATTTCCTCTTTATATCGTGCGGCTCCCAGGTGCTCGCTTTCGTTTACCTGCCTTGGAAACAGCCCCCCTCGATCGATCGGTTCCACGCTCACGCAGCGGCGGCGGCCGTGGGTCGTGTTCCGCGTGACCTCGATTTCGGCCGCGCGCGCGAAAGCCGCGGCGAGCGCTCACGCGAGCAACAGGACACGCTGCAGGGACGCGCTGCTCCTTGGACGCCGGCCGGCGTGGACGCGCGAGGCAGCGCGCTCTGTCCGTCGCGCCGAATGAAAAGTGGACAAACGACTTGCAGGCTGATGTTGTTGCCGTGTGATCTCCTGACCCACATTCCTACGCGCTGATTGTCGTTCCAAACCCTCCGAGGACCCCGAGTTACAGACTTGTGTGCGATGATATAATGAGCTTACCTAAACTCTCAAACGAGCACAAAAACACACTGATACACAAACACGAATCCTCCCAGAGTACTTACAGCCGACTTCCTCGTCCTCGCCGTCCCATATTTGTAAGGAGGCGGCGACCTGGTGACATACGACGTCTGTTTATCGCCGCTGTGTTGACCGGACAGAATTAATACTCGCCGCTCGTTGTTGTTGTTGTTGTCAACCTCGTTTTCTTAATCCAAGTCGTCAAGCTTGGTGCTGCAACAAACATATTCTGTCAGCGAATAACGTTTGCGTAAAAAAATATACCGAGCTGCTTCGAGAACCACTGTGCTTTTGGCGGCGAAGCCCGACGTTCGCGGAGTCGCCGGCTTCCAGCAGCGAGGAGCCTTCAAAATAAAAGCACTCTGCAGTTCTCCAGGTCTTCCCTTGATCCTTGACACGCTCTTATTCCGAGCAGGCGAAGCCTCGGGGCCCCTGGAAGGTTATCTGACGGGGTTCACCGCTCGACGGTGGGGTTTCTCCCTCGATAGCGGTTTTTCTCGTCAGTCCAACTTCCCGTCTGATAAGTTAAAATTGTACCCGAGCTAATGGACCCGTTTGACGAGATTACGCGTCCTCGGTGCTCCCCCAAACCGAAGCGTTCTGACAGATCGCAGCAGAGCAGCAGGTGCGTACAGTAAATCGGAGACGCTGCTTCTTGCGCTGGTGAACAGAGGTCTGCAGAATGTAGGTCACTGTGCCCAAAGCTCCTTTCTCTCTCCTTTCACTCCATGTCTCTCCATCTTTATCTCTCTCGCTCGCTCGCTCGCTCTCTCGGCTGCCTCGCTTCGCTCTGGCTGCGGCTAATATGTGAAGTCAGATGGAGAGGCTTGTCTCCCCTGGCTCTCCTCCTGAATCATGCAAAGCAGCTTCAGACATCAGAGAGCTTCACTCAGAGACCGCATGCATGCAGGGAAGTGTGTTCACGTGAGCAAGGCAGGCTCAGCGCTGCAGCAGCACGGCTGGAAACAAACAGGCCCACAGAAATAAAACCTAAAAATCGGAGTTTTTGTTGGAGAAAAAAGAATATCGACAAATCCTGAAACGGGAACACATTTCTTGTAGGCTGTCCAGCATCATGTTGGAGACGTTTTTGCACTTATTCTCCCAAATGTCACAAAACCACTATAACAGCATTGCAACATGATGAAAGTAGGGCGGATTCAATGTAAATATTTGAACCTCTATGTTATTTAAACCTTCTTATCACGAATAAAAGTGATTCAAGTATAAATTCAAGCTAAATTTCATCTACAACTGGAACACAATAAATTATCACGATTTGGGAAAAAAAGTGAGTACATGTCTCTGCTTTTCATACTTTTTCTCTATATACTCATATATTGATATTTTTCCTTTATTTTTATTTTTGGATATTTTCTTTCTGTATTTTCTTTCTTTCCTTCTTTCTTTATATTTTTTCTTTGTTTTTTTTTATTCTTCGATATTTTCTGTCTGTATTTTCTTTCTTTGTATTTTTTTTTTCGTTGATTTTTTATTTTCTTATATTTTCTTTGTTTATATATATATATATTTCCTTTATTTTTGATATTTTCTTTCTATATTTTCTTTCCTTCTTTGTTTATATATTTTTTCTTTGATTTTTTTTTTTAATTTTCTTTGTGTATATATATATCTTTTTTGTTCTTTTGTTGTGGTCAGCTTTAGAAAAAGTCTTTGAAAATTAAATTACGGTGCAAGAAATTCTTTCCAGTTATATAAATATTTAGTATATCGCTTGTTCACACTAAAGCATGTATTATTGACAGTTAAAGGTAAAGACTAATTTAATTAAAGGAGGTCATAGCACACAAGCAACGATTTATGAAGCATTCCATGAATAGATGTAAATTTACTGACACTTCCATTGATTTCTGCTCCTGATGTTCAGACTCATAATCTCTTGGAGCTCACAGAGAGAAACGGACTCTTTGTTTTTTGATTTCTTTAATGGGATTTATTGACAGTCACAAACAGTGAGAGCTTTATCTCACAGCTTCGTCTCTTCTTTCTCTCTCTCCTCGTGCGTTCCTCGCCCTTCGTCTCCCGCACAGTTTTTCGTTCTCCACCTAAAGTCTTTTCTTTGTTTCCCTCCGCGATGATGAATTATTAATCCAGAGGTTTCCCATTTTAGGCTGAGGCGTCCGTACATCTGCATCTCGTATGCTACACTTTCGGTGTGCCCGTGTCTTCGATGAACGTGGGTTAAAACCCACCGGAGGGCAACGAAGGAAGAAGGCAGAGATGTTTCCGAAGTCCCTTCATTTTCGCTTCCACTTCAGCTGCGTTTCACTTCAGCCTCTGACATGCTTTCCTACTTTGTTGAGCCGCCTCTGCCCTGAAAGTTGACTTCTTTAAACATCGTTTTATGACCTTTAAGCTCCCTTTATTTACGATCTGACGCACAAAACGGCCACACTGTTGCTTTGGTTTGATATTCTCGCCGTCTAAAAAATGTGGCGTGTTTTCATCTTTGACAAAACCCTTCCAGACTTGATGTGCGTCTATGTTGGTGAGCTGTGCATGCTCAACAGACACTGAGAGAGAGATGGGGGACCAAAAAAAAACCCTCATCAAGAACAGCAACCAGCAATTAAGTAGGAAAGAGGAAAAAGGACTGGATGAAATCAAGGGGGGATTCGTGGGAGGTTGAACTGCAGCGTGGAGCATCCGAAAGAAAGCGAGAGGTGAACTAATGAAGACTGAAGATGTGAGAACGATGGAGAGAGACGGGAGGAAGGATGAAAGTGGAGTGGCGTACAAAGACAGAAGGAGACGCGCGATGCAGAGGAGTGATCTTTGAAATATGCATACGTTCAAAATACGAGGAAGAAAGCTTTAGAGCTGGAGAGAGAGAGTGAGAGAGAGCGAGAGAGAGAGAGAGTGAGAGAGAGACAGAGAGAGAGAGAGAGGGAGTGAGAGAGCAAGCGAGAGAGAGAGGGAGAGAGCAAGAGAGAGTGAGAGAGAGAAAATGAGAGTGAGAGCGAGAGAAAGAGAGAGAGACAGAGAGCGAGAGAGCGAGCGAGAGAGAGTGAGAGCGAGAGATGTGAAGCCGATGGAGAACAGTTGAGTCTAACACTAATTGAATTGGATGCATTCTGAGACGCTCCTCATGTCTTTATTCTCACTTAAAATGAATAACGCAGTCGATATAAAAGTCTTCCTGCATCGAGGCGGCGGCCTGCGTGTCTCCTCGCCACCCGGCCGGTCCGCCAGAGGGAGGGGCCGAGAAGCGGGGACCCCGTCCCGGGAACCCGGAGCTTGTGGACTTGGCCGTTTGAAAGTAGTGGCTGTGAGGCGGCGCCCTGCTGGTAGAAGGGTCTACCTGAAGGGTGCTCCCAAGTCTTCGCCAGCCCCCCCTCGTTTAGAACCACCTGGGGCGGCCACCTGGTCGGCCTTTGAAGCCGAGACTCCTCCCCGGAAGACGGAAGGCTTCGGTGAAAGTAGTACCAAGGGGAGCCCCCCCCCCCCCCCTCTGGTGACGGTATGTCCAGGTGGGTGCTTCCTGGTCTGCCTGTGAGGGTATGATGCCCCCCCTGGAACCTCAGGGCTTTTGTCTGGGTCAGATTAACACCGGGAGGGGAGATCCGCATCGGAAGGCAATCCCTAATCCCTCGTCGACCCCCCCCCCCCCCAGGGATGCTCCCTTGGACCAGGAGGGCCGCCGCCAGGGAGGGTCACGCTCCCGAGCCGGCTTATGAAGCCTTTCAGACCCCCATGACGCACAAATGTCGTGTCCCTGTCGTCCATCCTGTCGCCCAGGAAGTTGACGGTTCGCTCTCTCGTCCTGCTGTCCTCATCCATGTAAATGTGCTTCATCGTTTCCTGGGTTCACTCCTCTTCCTCGCCGACTCTCGACAGGAGATCGTAGCGAGTCTGTGTCCTTCAGCATGTTGTACACAGGTTGCTTTTATCTGACACAAACACCTTCGTACTCGCAGACGGTTGGCAGAGATGCCGTGCGGAGGGCGTGTTGTTGTTTTTCTTTTTTTTTTCCCACCTCGGGCGACTCGTCTGCGCGCACGCAGCTTCGGAAGCCGGCGTAACTGGAGTGAAATAGGTTTATTTCAGAGCAGGACGTCTGAGCGCCTTCAGCCAAGCCTCAACAGACTTCGATCGCATCTGTTACAACGACACACACACGCGTGCGCGCGCGCACACACACACAGATAGTGAGGCTGCCTGTGAGACTGAGCTGCCATATTAACATCCGAGTGCCGAAAAGGCCGCGATTTCTATTCTTGGACTTGTGTGATTTCACTGCAATGGATGAACAACCTTTAGCTGAAATGGCTCCTCTCTGTGCAAATGTGTGTGTGTGTGTGTGTGTGTGTGTGTGTGGTGTGGTGTACGTGTGTTTTTGTGTGTGTGTTTGTGTGTACGCCTACATGTGTGCGTGTATGGGTCTGCCTGTGTGTGTGAGTTTCTGTGTGTTTGTGTGTATGTTTGTGTGTGTGTTGGATGCTTTTCTGTGTGTGTGTGTGTGTGTGTGTGTGTGTGTGTGTGTGTGTGTGTGTGTGTGTGTGTGTCTCACCTCGGCCAGTCTGGACTGTTTATGGCTGACTTCATGCTTGCCGATGGGCGCCAGCTGCTGCAGCGTGTTGCGGTTGTTTGTTAGTGCCCGTGTGAGTCGCGCGAATTTGGTCCACCCTGCACAGAGGAGAGATTCGATATTTTCACATTCATCTCATTTCAGGTATGTGTGTGTGTGTGTGGGGGGGGGGGGGCGGCTGCTTCTTCAGGATAAGACAGACCGATGCTCGCGGCCCCACCGGGGACTCGCACTGAACGACAATCCCACCGCTCCTCCTTCCTCCGGAGGACCGCCGGCCCTCCCCCAGCTGGTGTCTTGCGCACACCACAAAACGTGACGCCCACCCACCCACTCCGCAGGAGGTGTCCTTGAACGCATCTGAATCCGAGGCGGCCGCGGGGCGTTTAAACTCTGTGCATGTCCAGCGCGCTGTGACCTTCGCAAACAAACACTTGGGGCCATCAGTGAACCAGGAGTCACTCAAAAAGCTTCGCGAGTTGGTTTTCAGTGCGAGAGTGTCGACGGAAAAGAAAAACGCTGGAGATTCAAAGCCAAAAGTTACCGTTTTCTAAGAAAAACTGCCATTTTTAATTAGTTTACACAATATTCATTGTGACAGTTGGGCAACGGCTGTGGATACAAATAAAAATAACTTAAAAATGACAAAAAGATAAAGCTGAAGTGACATTCATATCTTCAAAACTCAATAAAAAGTTCCTCCAAAATCGGAGCTTTTAATTCCTATTTTTTCCGGCACACTTGGTGTCAAACTCGCCCCTCGTCTGGAGGCCCTTTTCATCCCTGTTGAGCGAAGAATTGACAAAACCGTTTCTTCACACTTGAACTGAGAGCAGCGGCGCTCTGAGAAAGGTGCGGCGGTCCCCCCCCCCCAGGAGGACGAGAGTCGACGCCGTTTTTTTGGGAGGTCGGGTGTTTCTACTGTACGGCTCTAAAAATAAAATCAAAGAGGCGCAGCAGCAGCAGCAGCAGCACGCGCGGGTGGGCGGGCGTCACTCGCCGGAGATCGACCCGCCCCCTTTTGAAGGGGGCCATTACCGACAAAAAGTGGACGTTGAAAGAGCTTTTAACCCCGCTCCCCCGCCAGCCATGTGACCCCCCCCCCCACCCACCCCCACCCTCACCC
>JASSRZ010000257.1:0-13869 GCA_032164315.1 Malacoctenus gilli | reverse complement strand
ACAAATTTATCACGCCGACGTCTGTACGTAACACCCCCCCCCCCCCCCCCCACACACACACACACATAGACACACACAGATACACACACACCAACAACACGACTCCAACGATTCCTCTGTAAAGCGTTTCATCGTAAACGGCAGATGGACGCCACTCATAAAGCCCGTTATTCTCACTGTTTGCTGTCTCAGCAGCACTTCACACTGGGAACCACGTTCACTCATTCACACACAAACACATTCATGCAAACACACACACACCAACCAACACATGGACGTCAAGGACATCTGGCAGCATTTTTTGGATCCTTTTACAAGTTTAATCCAGAAGGTTTCAGGTTTGTTGTCTGGTCAGTAAAAAACAAATATGAGGGGAAATTGGTGTGTGTGTGTGTGTTTGTGTGTTTGTGTGTGTGTGTGGGTTGGGGGGGGGGGGTCGCTGTTGGAAGGAGGAACCGATCCAATTGAAGCGGCCAAACAGTTGTTTCATTAACTCTGCTGATGCGCCTGAGTTTATTTGCACGTTTCAGTCTTTAGGAGCGACTCTGATCCCTGAACGAACATCACCAGCCAACGTTTCCCTGCCAAAAAAGAGTGGAGCCGCAGAAAGCAAATCTGCCCGGCAACAAATTAAAAAAGTGGAGTAAAGTAAAATGAGATGAAATACAGTCGATCTTTGGGGAGGGGATGAAAGCACCACTTCTTGAAAAACACAGACAATAACGGCGCTCTGAATTTCTTTCAAACGAGCAACTTAAGGAGCATTAAATCTGCAATAAACAGTACAAGAGAAGAAGAAACAGACAGTAATAAACAGCACAGAAGAAGAAGAGACTGAGACCAGCTTCTCCCTTCGCACCAGTTTGGCTCCTCGCAAGGAAAAAGAAACCGCGAGAAGCCAAACGCTCGTGGTGGCTGTCGGGCAGCCGACCAATCGCCTGTGTGGTCTGACACATGCCTGAAGGCTGGCACACACACACACACGCACACACACACACACACACAGACACACACACCTGTCACATGTCAGGCCCACACACGAACTCTAAGTTCAGTTTGAAACTTTCCGTCGCTATCATGAAGGAGAAAATTGTCGCGGTTTTCCCTGAATTATTGAAGGAGATTAAACACTTTTGTTCTTTGACTCTGTGCAGTAAAACCTGAAGACTGTTGGGGTTTTTTTTGTTTTTTTTTAAATGTCACAGCTCTCGGTGGATTTAACGGTGTGTGCGCGGGACACTCGGCTGGCTCAGAGTTATGTTACAGTTGTGTAAGATCCGCACGGGGCGGTGGAAAAAAACCAGCGGCGTCACAGGCCGGCCGGCAGCTCGTGGGAGCGGAACGGTTCAGGGACAAAACCGGGTTACATCACACGAAGGAGGGCGGGGCCAGAGGGGCGACGGACGGGGGTGGGCGGGGCCAAACCGACGGGTCCCCAGTGGGAACCAGAGATCTCTGACGGGATGCAGGTTGTCCTGCTTTAGTGAAGGTGGCGCTACGGCACATTGACCCCCACCTCCTCCAAACTTTAACCCCCACCTCCTCCTCTTTTTGACCCCACCACCTCCTCACATCAAGCCTCACCTCCTCCAAACTTTGACTCCCACCTCCTCCACATATTGACCTCCCCTCCTCCTCCTCCTCCAAACTGACCCGTCTCCTCCACACATTGACCCCGCCTCCTCCACATGTTGACCCACCACCTCCTCACATTAAGCCCCACCTCCTCCACACATTGACCCCGCCTCCCTCATGATCGGACCAAAGCCGGCTTCGGATTGGCCCTCCAGCCTTTCCCAGTGACCAATGAGACTCGTCGCTCTGCAGCGACACTTCCTGTTAAATCTGACACCAAGCAAATCCTCCCTGTGGTCCAACAAAGGCAGAACAATCGCAGATATCGGTGACCTAGAACATTTGCGTACATTTGTGGAGCCAAACTTGATAAAACACAATATGATCATACAATAGAATAAAAATAGGTCGGCCCCGCCCTTTTTCTGTGTCCGCCCCGAGGTGAAGAGCAGCATATGTGAACAGCGACCATCAGGAAACTGGTTTAAAGTTAGTTACAAGCAGCGACTTTGGAAACAGAACGTCTTTCTTTAAAACAATGTAGAGGAATCATCTCCAGCGTCGGTCATAGTCACAAACATCCAGATTTAGCTGCCTGAACTTGTTGCCTCACATTAACAGACAAGTGTGTTTATTTCTGCTGGAGTGCAAACAAACTGAAAATCAGCATTGGGGAATATACAGGAAGCCAGAAGCTTTAAACTTCTTAAAAAAAGAGTAAAAGACTGTACAAAAAATCACATTTTAGCAAAGTTGAAACTGTAGAACTGAAGTGTTTGGTGTTGGTCTGTTAGTTGCAGTTGTAGATGTTGTTTAAGTGATGATTTAAAGTATTATTTTGATTTTTAGACAGATGAAAAGTGCTCGAGTCTCGTCAACACCGTTCTTCCCGTTTGTTCATACCTGAGCAAAGGTACGGCCGTCGTGACCCCTCCCGTAACGAAGTGTTGGCGGTGTGTAGCATACGTTCATGCATTATGGAGCAGAAGCAGGTCGATTAGCTGGATGGATTTCCACCGTCAGCGAGCCAGACGGAGCAAGAGACGGACGCGGACTTGGAAACCTTCGTCGGACAAAGACGGAACCGGGACTTTCGGACCGAAACGCCCTGATGTGGCGTTTCCCTGGCTTCGCCCGCATAATTAGCGCCCCGCCAGAGTCGTCCTTCGCGATTGGCCGCTCTCCAGCTCAGCTGTTCCCGCCGTAACCGAGTTCCCCCCCGTCCTCCTCTTCCCCACGTCCATTAATAAAGCAGATTATTCTGGTGCCACCTGAGGTGAACACCTGCCCGCAGACACGCCGCCTCGCCGTGACGAGGCGGCGGCGGCGGCGCGTACAGCCAGCTTTGTGATTTAATGAAATTAGTGTCTTGTCCAAAATGTCAGTCCGCCTCAGGTGCCACAGAGTCGTTTTGTGCTCATTAAGGGGAGTTTATTCTTCAAAGTTTGAGGGCTTCCTGTGTCACCGTGACCTTGTTTACTTCACTCACCACATTTTGGGACTCTCTGGGTCAAAGTATTAACATTAAACTGCCTTTTTTAAAAAAGCTTTTTATTCTCAGGGCTGACAACATTTCTAATTTATGAAAACTATTAAAAAAATCTAATCATGATGTAATTAAAAAATAATATGTAATCTGAGTGCATAAGTTTACCCAAAAAAGTAAAAATCTGAATTCATAAAAATCATTAATTTTAATTAAAAAACACTCATTACTGCAATTTTTTAAAAAATAGATTTAGCTTTTTTTTAGTTCAGGTAATAAAAAGAAAGCAGTAAAGTCAAATATATTCAAAATATTCATCAACATAGAAGGCGAGATGTTTGTTGAATTGGAGGGATGTGGGAGCCTTTTGCCAGTTGTTAAGATGCCCTAGATTTTCAAATTAAAAGCCTCTGACTTGTATTTCCATCTATACACGTTGATCACTGACAACAATATCAGAAGTTTTCTTCCAAACTCTTAAATTGAAAAAAATATCCTAGTTTTGTGAGGTCAATGGTGTAAGTGTGAAGTTTAGAGTTAATCGTGTGAGTTTCACTTTAAATGTCCGCATTATATTTGGACCGTTTGACAGCCGATTTCTGTCATCATAGCAGTCAAAAAGCGTCGATCCAGAACTGTTTCCTGTTAATTCTTGGTACTAACGTGATCTAAACAAAAAGGCAAGGATGCTTTTATTTTGGATATTCGCTGCTTTGCTGATTTCATACGTTTCATACATTTAGCCAGTTGTTAAGATGTCCTAGATTTTAAAATTAAAAGCCTCTGACTTGTATTTCCATCTATACACGTTGATCACTGACAACAATATCAGAAGTTTTCTTCCAAACTCTTAAATTGAAACGAATATCCTAGTTTTGTGAGGTCAAGAGTGAAGTTTAGAGTTAATCGTGTGAGTTTCACTTGAAATGTCCGCATTATATTTGGACCGTTTGACGGCCGATTTCTGTCATCATAGCAGTCAAAAAGCGTCGATCCAGAACTGTTTCCTGTTAATTCTTGGTATTAACGTGATCTAAACAAAAAGGCAAGGATGCTTTTATTTTGGACATTCGCTGCTTCGCCGATTTCCCTCCATTTCCCATCCAAACTTTAAATAATACGTCCGTTTGATTCGGATCTTTACGATCATTCTGCGGAGCCGCTTCGCTGATGGTATAGATGATGATAAAGGGAGAGAAAAGAGATCCAGGAAACTCCAAAAATAGCCTCATAAAGCCTTTATTCGCCCGCTCATAATGAAAAGTTAATAATCGGCAGCCGGTGCTGCTGGAGCTCCTTATGAGGGGGCCGCACCAGGCGGACGAGCTGGAGCCCAAATATGGAGGGATGAAAGAACTCAAGCTGCTCCGGAGTTGTGTGTGTGTGCGCGCGTGCGCGTGCATGTGTGTGTGTGTGTGTGTGTGTGTTGAACCTGAAAGTCGTGAAGGCAGAAGCACTCAGCTCTCCCTTCTCTTGCCTTCTGGGTCTCGCTGGGTTTCTGTCAGACACCAACCTGAAGGAGATAATTCAAGTCTGACAGTGAAACACTGAAACCCCCCCCCTCCTCCAACCCCCCCAACCCCACCCTCTGGTGCAGCACAAGTACACACACTCTGACACACACACACACACACACGCACGCAGGTGCACAGGCGAATCAGATGCCCTTTGTGCACTTTAAGAGGGTATCATTACCGCTTTCTTGTGAGTTCACAGCGATGGAACAGTCGGACACGGGCTGTAATCAGGCCCAGAGAGGAAGCTCGCGGCGCAGGAAGACATAAAGCCACGTCCGCCACCTTCCCGCAGCCATGTTTTTCCAGGAACGGCCTCTTTTTTCTCCTCCTTCTCCCCTTTAACCTCGACTCAACCCGCCCGGCTCTACATCCAACGACCCCCGAAGAGCTGACCGATTTACCGGCGCAAACATGTTTTGTAATCACATGTTGTTACCGCAGAAAAAAAACGTCGTCTTCTGGAGTTAATTTACCGCCAGATTTCATTTTGACTGAACTCGGAGTCGGAGCCCATTTGCAGCCTCCCGAGGAAGCCGCGCAGGATCTGACGGGGGAGGAATTATGCACTTTTTATGATCGACTGAGAGAATAAATGCGAGCGAGTGAGCGAGCGCGGCTCAGGTTTTTGTTTTTTATTATTATGCCTCTCTGAAGATCTGCAAAAGTGGGCTTTTTTTTCGTGCAGGCTGAGACGCGGAAGAGCTCCGCTCGACGGGGAAACGCTAATCAAACTTTCAACAGGCGCATCCGAGAGATTCACCACCGAGAATTTAGGAGGAAACGAAAACAAATCCTTCAAAACGCGAAGAAAGAAAGAAGAAAACAACTGGAAGTTGATCACAAGACGAAGAAAGACGAGAAGGGAACACCTGACGATGACGCTCATCATCAGAGCAGTGGCGAAGTAATAATACTTACTATACTTTACTTTGGTAAATCGACTAATTTCAGAGTATTCCAATGTTGTACTTTCACTCCCATGTTGTTTATCCCAATGGTGTTGCCGTACGCGGCTTTCCAAGATGACAAATCGCATGTTACCGACAAATTTAATTCAGCTTTGAGCTCCACTGTTTTCGTTCTAATCTGTTCATAACTCCCAGTCAAATAAATACTGTTACTCTTTCACTAAGCTCCTGTTTACCACCGATGAGCGTTTCTTCAGATCCGAGGCCACCGATTGGTCGAGGAGGGACGTGAAGCGGCGAGGCTCGATGGAATCAACCTGCCGTTTGAGCGATGTGGCGCACGTAAATGATGTCACCAGAGTTTCAAGTTGCCACGATGATACAGCCATAGGCGCGCCGCAGTTGTCAAGGGAAACGACCAAAATTGAGTCG
The DNA here is from genome assembly GCA_032164315.1 of Malacoctenus gilli. NCBI lineage: Eukaryota > Metazoa > Chordata > Actinopteri > Blenniiformes > Labrisomidae > Malacoctenus > Malacoctenus gilli. The sequence goes on along the minus strand of JASSRZ010000257.1, from coordinate 7,951 downwards.
AGTCGAGATGGAAAAACAAGCTTTTTAAATGTGACAAACTTTGCGATTTTAGAGTTTTATTTCCCTTTCCGGCGACAAAACTTTGTGGCGATTTGTAAATGATGTCACCGGAGTTTCAAGTTGCCACGATGATACAGCCATAGGCGCGCCGCAGTTGTCAAGGGAAACGACCAAAACTGAGTCGAGTCGAGATGGAAAAACAAGCTTTTTAAATGTGACAAACTTTGCGATTTTAGAGCTTTATCTCCCTTTCCGGCGACAAAACGTTGAGTTTTCTTAGTGAGGAGAAAACGCTGCGGTGGTTCCACATTCGTCACTTCCTGCTCGTTGGATCGTCAGGCAGCAGCGGCGGCGGCGATTCGTTTTGCATAACGTCTGTTTGATTCTGTGCTGGAATACATGAGCTGTACAACATGTATGACAATGAGATAACGCGGCTCCATTCAGCTGTGGACGGGTTTTATGCAAACACGTTTCCAGCGAAGGATGTATGCAGCGAGGGAGAGGGAAATTCAGTTCGTCTTATTTGAAGTACTGCCACATGAATGAGCCATACATATGAATGAATGAATGAATGAATGAGGCAGGTTTCTTAAGACAAACGGAGGGAAGAAAAGAGCCATCCGCTCGCCGTCCTCATTATCCGCCGCGCTCGTCCGTGTTTGAAGCGACGTTCCTGCTTGAGGAAAAGCCGCAGAATGAATTTATTTACCTATATGGATCTACGGCGTGTGGCAGTCAAGATAAGAGACGCTCAAATCCGAGCGGATGGAGGGAAGAAAAAGAAAAAAAAAACAGCGAAGGATCGTCGCCGCTTCCTCACTTTCATCCCGTAAAACAGGAGGAAGACGGCGCCAGCAGGAGGCCGTCCAGAGCTGGATTTCATCTGCTTTTAATGGCAAAACAACGTTTGTTTAGCAGGAGACAAAGACATGAAATAGACGGACGTGCACGCTGAAGGCATCTGGGATGAACGGATGAGGTTTTTACTTCAAGGATTTACCAGAGAAGCAACTTCAACACTTTAACTGTCAATGATTTATCAAAGGGAAACTCTGAAGTCACGTTTACTGACGCAAAAAGTACTTGAAAGTACTTCAGTCAACTCAACTGAGCTACTAAGACCTGCTGACAGTTTAAAATAACAACTAAAGTTATTTTACACAAATACATTCATAAAAAAATCCCCTTTTTTGAGTCTTTCCAGGATAAATAATAAAAGAATATATTTAAATATAAGAATATGTCGATTTTTTTTATTTTAGCAGACTCTGAATAATAAACCAAGCCGAACAGATTCAGGCCGTTACCGTGACAACCAGTGCAGAGAGGGGGAGGCGGATACGCCCGAATCCGACGTGACGGCGGCTGAATTTCCGGTGGAAAAAAGAGCTTCCTGTGACTCGAGTCGAGTCTTCCTGCTTTTCTTACCGGATACATTAAAACTTCTCACACACAGCAGGTCAAACCGCGAGTTATTAACTCGTAAAATTAACCATTAAAAACTACATTTTTACTGAATATCAGTGGTAGATTTTGTGCTTTCAGCGCTACTGGCCTCTTAAAAACATGTTAAAAATGAAGAAAGAAGTGTCTGAACTGGTTTTTGAACTTGAAACTAATAAAAAGAGACATAATAAGAAAAAGAATTAAAAAGAAAGCATCAGAATTGATGTTTAAAGTCAGAAATAATGTTTGAACAAACTTTATGCATCATTCTGAAACAGGAAACAAAAGTTTGAAGAGAAAATGTGCAAACTCACGACAGAGCTGCAACAATATACAGTGTGTGTGTGTGTGTGTGTGTGTGTCTAAAGTTTCCCCTCCCAGAGCACAGTCTGCTAAAGTCAGAGCGTCCCGTCCCGTCCCGTCGCCATCGACAACCTTTGGCTCGGCTGTTTAGGATGCCGACGCCGGCGGGTTCAGTCCTGAGGCAGCATCTTTGTTGAACCCCGCCGTCGGCGTTCAAGCGTTCCCAATTTCCAGAGACGCGCTCGCTTGTTTGCGAGCGACGCGCTGCTTCAATTATCCTCCAGAGGACGTCTCCGCTGGAGTTCGGAAATTACCATCTTTTAAGGGTAATTATGGGAAGTTTGGGGTTCACGGTTTCATATTCCGCTCATCCCAGCAGGCGTCGCGAGTGAAACTCACACAAAGACATCAAGTCAGGAGTTTGAGTGTCTGTTTACACAATAAAAGCGCTCATCAATAGCTTTGGTTTATTGGAGAGGCTTTTACTTTGAAAGCTGGCAGTTTTCAAGGTTTTGGTTCACTTTCTGGCATCACAGAAATTCAATTTGGAAGGTTTTTAAGTAAAAATGAGGACAGTAAAAGTGTTTTTACTTTGATTGAGAGTCGACTTGATTGTTTGGATTTGTTTTGCGGCCCTGAAGCTTCTGCGCGCTTGTTTTTCAGGCAGGTTTTGGTTTCGGTCGCTGATGTTTTTCCACCTTGAACCGTCGGCTGCTCAAAGAAACAGAAACGATGGCTTTAAACTTTATTTATTTATCCATTTGTTTTGTTTTGTTTTGTTTTGGGGGGAATGAGTTTTTGGATGCAGGTGGGCGGATGCTTCATGTGCCGCTTCTTTATATTTGCACATTTAAATCAAATCTCTTGTGAGTCTCCGACAAAAAGGTAAAATAATAATTTGACCTCCTGAAAAACAAGAGTTTCTGATTGTTTGTCTGAATTCTGTCAAATTTTTAGGTCCAAGGACGAAGCGAAGACCCGAAAAACGCTCTCCGTCTCGCTCTCGGAGCGCGAGTCGACCTTTGACCTCCGTCAGTATTCATGAATGCAGCCCGGTGCCGTCAGAAAACTCCCCGCGACGTGTTTACCGCCTCTCAGAGTGCCCTTCAAACACGCCGCGACGCGCCACTTCTTCTTCTGCGCGAACTTAACTCAACATTTAACACGTTAACTCCCGATTCGACTGCTCGAGGGGGTCGAACTCGTGGGAGGAGCTTCGTCGGCGCCGACGTGCCACGAACACGCTGAGGCGGGTGACGAACACGTCTTCGGACTTGAAACGGAGCCGCTCGCCTTCGGTTTCTGACTAAATGTCATCTGATTATCATAAAAGCCTCCGTCTGGACGTACGTGATAGCGGCGGGATTAAAGGGCCCGATCGCGGCCGCCGCCGATGAAATTCTCCAAAGAGTTTCAAACGATTTCAAAGAGTCGCGCAGGAAACAACGCTGTGAAAAACACGCGACCTTTCAAGTTTGAAGCGATCTCGTTTCGCCGCCATCAGCTCGTCTGTTTACTTCAAGTTTTTGACCGAATATCAGTGAAAAAAAAAAAGGTTTCAGTTCATATTTTGAGTTTACTGTGTTTTAACTGGAGACTGGAGCCGACGTGGGCGCGCAGGTGAACTTTTCACCTGGAAAATGAAGGCACGCAAATTTACATATTCAGCCTGACTCAGCTGGAGGTGCCTGCGTCTGTTTGGGGGAAAAAAAACAAACAAAAAACAAAGAGGAATCAAGGCTGCGGGTGGTCCGTGTCTTTCAGAGACACCGTTTCTCCTCCCTTTGTTTGGTTTTGATTAAATAGGAACGATATTTTGTGGTCGTATTGATGTTTTGGTGCAGTTCCAACGAGTCTGTGGTTGGTTATTCGCGTGAAATCGTAACAACTTCACACTTTTCCTTCAGCTTTTGACTCGAGATAAAGAACCGTAAGTCTCTTAAAAAATGAGCAATCGGAAATCTCCAGAAAAACACAAAACTAACAGTTTTGGAGCGAACACGTTCGTGACAAACCCGTGTATTTTCGTGCCTCTCTGGGGCGTCGCCCCGCTGCATCACACCTGGTTGCAATAAGAGGGTCATTATGTGGCGCTCGTCATGCGTTCATGGTAATTACCTGCGTTTATCTCACAGCGGGAGGTCACGGGTCGGCGCCCACGTTGGCACGACGACCACAGGGACTCTCGGTCAGTTTCGTCCAGCGACTGGAGGACGGTGGCCCCTCAGGGCCAAAACTGGAGGCCTCCTTTTAGGACGACATTCAGAGTTTCACTCTCGGCAGCCCCGGTGAAAAAACGTCCAACTGGTGTTTCGGATTTGGCGTCGTCGAGTCACCGGTTAAATCGCGCCCTCTGAAGGGGAACGACTCGATTATTATTCTCATAATTTGAAGGGCGCTTCTACCTTTCAGCCGAGAGAACAGAACGAGTGCAGACACTCCCTGTTCTTAACTCGTCAAAACACTCACACACACACACACACACACTTCAGAGAGCCACTTCATCCGCTCCGATGAGTTCAGCGGCCGAGCGTGACTCAGTTAAAACAAAGGGACTCCGAACCGTCATGTGACGCGCAGCGACCTGCGCGCCGGCGGAGCCGCACGTCACGCGGCCGCCGGAGACAAAGGCGCGGATGAAACCCGAGCGTGTCAGCCTCCTTCCCGGTTGCTGTGACGACGGCGGCGCGTTTCCAGCGAAACTGAAGGAGGACAAGAAAGGGGGGAGGGGGGTGGGGGGGGGGCCTGTTGGCGGGAGGCTCCGCCCACTTGGAGGTGAGCTGAGGAACCAACCTGGCAACCGAGGAGCAACAACAGGGAGAAAACGGAGGAGCCGAAGCGGCGATAAGGCGCCGGTTTTGTCCCTTCGCTCTTCCTGTGCGGCCTTTTCACGGCGCTGGATGCGCTTCAGGGTGCGCTGCCATCGCTGGCAGGTGCAGGAGCAGGTTGAGCAGGTTGTTCCCTGAATGCCACTCGGCTGGGCCCTCCCCCCGCCCTCCCCCCGCCCTCCCACAGTCTGTCTCTCTCTCTCTGCGGGCCGATTGCTGATTCACTCTCACACGTTGGCAGCTCGCTGAAGAGATTTGGTTGCCTGTGCACCTGTTCTCATCTGATAGCGCTCGCAGAATAAGGTAAGGATTTACCCGAGAAGGATTTCATTCCTGTTTTAATCTTTCTTCCTTTTTTAACTCCTCCTATGAAAAAAGGCGAGAGGATCAAACTGGATGGAGGAGAATGTCTAAAAAAATGACGTTTAATGAGATTTTAAACGGTTCCTGTCTTTAAATAACAACGACTCACGAATAATCCCTTTATTTCTGAGAAATGCTCTCATACCAAGATTTATTTGACCAACTTTTTGCGTCAACACAAGTGAGACGAGCTTAAAATGAGGTCAAATGTTTAGGTTTTGACCTCTTTTAACGTTTAAGAGACAGAAATAAAGTGTTAAAAGCAAAATAAGGGGCAAAAAATGAGATAATCTTGGTGTTGTCGCGAAACAACATCAAAAGGTAAACATAAACTGAAGGCGGGGATGCTGTATTTATAGGGCATATTTCAGACATCATGCAAATCAATATGCTTTACATAAAATAAGCAAATTAAAGGATATAATATTCGAAAAAAAAAGAAAATTTTAACAAATTTTTGGAAATTAAAAAGCTTGCAATGGATAAAAAAAGACAAAATAATAAAAAAGATATAAATAAAAAATAAATGTCAATAAATTAAAATATAAAAATGAGGTAAATTGCACAAAAAGTAGTTAAAAAAACAAGATTTTAAAACAAAGTGTGAATAAATAAAAATGAACAGAGAAATAGAAACAAATGAAATAAAACATTTTTGAAGCCCATTGATGTGGTCACATGTTATATAACCAGAGAAACACGAAACAAACACGCATGTTCCAGAGGGTAAATTACCTGAAGTTGGGTAACTGAGAAGCACTGTTGAGAAATTCAGCTCACAATCTGTAAAAACAGACACAGCAAAAGGTTAAAACACTTCATTGTATTCAAGTGGATGAAACTTCACCCAAAATTCAGAAGCAAAAAACAACGTATTGGCAGAAAAACACCCAAAAAACATGTAGAGGTGTTACTGCACCATGTACTAATACTAATCCTTAATAACAATAATGCTTATTAATATCTTAAAACGGTTAATGAGGGAAAGCTCCTTTTATCTGCTCCCAGACGGTTTGAAATCCACCAGAACCGTTTTTCTCCTTTCAAACGGATCGCATGTTTCACATGTCGTAAACTGCTGCGAGGAAGCATGAAATATAAATGGGGGGGGGGGGGGTCATTGTTTATTCATGGGGCCCGAGCAGACTGGGAGGATAAAGTGGGAACAAAAGGAAAAGGTGCTCGGCGCTGACATTCGCGTGAAGCGCGCACAAGAGGTGCTAATGAGGAGACGTGAACTCTGGACGGATTAATCGCTGGTTAATTAGCTCTGTGTGTGTGTGTGTGTGTGTGTGTGTGTGTGTGTGTGTGTGTGTGTGTGTGGGCAGGAGTTTAGTGTGTGTCTCTGTGACAGCGGTGGAGGTGACGGCGCCGTTACCGGGACTTTACGGGCCGGCGGTGAGGCCATTGACCTCACAAGCCCCCCCCCTGGCCGCCGGCTGTTTCTATGACCCGCCGCTGCGTCGCGACTCGTCGATAGGACGCCGGCGGTCAAATCCTCTCGCCGTGCGACGGGCCAGATCACTGACTTTACTCCAGAAGGAGGAATAACTCACACAGATACGAGCTGCGGTGGCGACGGACGTGAGTTGGTTTGATGGAGCGCCAGGGGGCAAAACCACTGAACTCATAAGCGGGGGGGCCACATAGAGGGTACCAAAAGTCAGATTTAGGGGGGGTTGTAACTCCAAAAGAAGTTACTGAGTCGCTTTTTCATCAATCGGATTGAAATCTTGCGGTTTTGAGGCATCAGATTGTTTCTTGAGTGCAGTTTTAGACCATAAACATCATTCAATCAGTCGGTGGATCAATCCCATGATGCTTTGCGCTGTGACGTTGGTGCCATGTTGTTTTTTTTTCGAACCAACTACAAAGCAACCAAGCTGTCGTTCAACCAAACAGGAAGTCTCGATGCGTCCCGGAGCGACGCTGTTTCCTGTGTTGACCAGCGGCGGTTTGCCGCCGCCGTCGCCGCCATTTTTCCTCACACGGTAACGTTGCGTCACGGAAGTAAGCGTGAAGCTTCGAGAGTGAGAAACAACCTGATGTAACGCGGACATGAAGTGTCTCTCAACAACCGACATGAGTTCAGTCCAAAAAGAAGCGAAAACAATCAGATCGAAGCGGTCACATGATGCTTATTTATCAGGGGGCGGAGCTTAACGGGACTGTTTAGGTTCCACGTAACCATAGCGAGTGAAAGACGTCAACAAAGTCCCTCTTCTGAAATCCAGACTTTAGTTCTTTACTTCTTTTAATCCAAAACAATGACGAAGGTGGAATTATGCAATTGGTATTTTGGACCAATGAGATTCAAAGGGTCACAGGAAGGGTCCAATCAGATCACAGTAGGGTCACGAGGCCCCGCCCCCGCAGCCAGAGACACTCTGACCCAGAACAGTTATCGCTGAATCAGAAAAAACCTTCACCCTCCGATCGACGCGACCCGCCGCGCTCTCGTCGGCACAAAGAGCCGCCGCATTCAGCGAAGGGTCGTTGTCATGGCGACGATTCCCCAGCTGATTCCCGCCGCGCTCTCGTTTCCAGAGCGCCATTCGGAAAAAAGAACCAAATCCTGTTTGACCAGCCGTGCGTTCGAAACAGGTCGAGTGTTCTCAGGTAGTCCGCCGCGCTCGGAGGCGCCACATGCTGAGCTGTGATTGGCTGGACGTTTTTTAAGTCTCTTCAGTGTAAAACGCATCAAGTATGGGATTAAAGGAAGAACGATTAATTGCAATTGAAACTTTTTTTCTGTCTTCAAACTGGAACCTAATAAGCAGCTGAAAATGACTCCTCATTGTCCGCACTCAGTCATTTAATCATGACGGCGAACACGTCATTAACGTGACGCCGACCTGACGTCAACACGCCTTTGTTGTCTTACAAGCTCATGTTGATTCACGCAAGATCACACAGATGGAAGAGCATCGGGTTGGACACACACACACACACACACACACACACACACACACACACACACACACACACACACACACACACACACACAC
>JASSRZ010000256.1:0-13883 GCA_032164315.1 Malacoctenus gilli | reverse complement strand
AGAGAGAGAGAGAGAGAGAGAGAGAGAGAGAGAGAGAGAGAGAGAGAGAGAGAGAGAGAGAGAGAGAGAGAGGCAGGAAAATAGTGATCTTTTCTTTCGGGTTCATGTATTATTGAGGCTGATTTTAAAAGAGCCACAGCGAGATCAGTCAGTGGCTGGGTGATTAGCACCAGATAGGAGCCTGATAATGCCCGTTCACTGAGCTGGTCATCAAATTTGGAAAAGTCCCATTTCCCACTTGGAGAACTCTTTAAATTCCAACTCTTCCCAGACAGTGCATCATTCTGCGGCTGGAGCATCCTTAATGCATTTTGAAGGACCAGAACTTGCAATTAGGGCCACCTCAGAGTAAACTGAGGCACGAAAGGAGCTTTAGAGTTTTCTCTACCTGGACACGACGAGAGGAAGAATCAGCATCTTCAGCATCCTCATCAGCAACTCTCCAGGAAACTGGAAGTATTTCACCTCCTATAGAAGAAGAAAAAAAAAGAAGACTGCAGGTAAACAGAGGAAGAAATTCACCAAGTGCTTTTTCAAAGAAAACTTCTTCTTTTTCCAAAGAAAAGTTAAAGAACAGGAGCAGAATGTGAAAAAAGTGAGGGCAGCTGAATCATCAAAGGCTTGACAGATTTTTGATTAAAAAAATTGTCATTTAATGACATTTAATGAGTTCTCATGATCTCTGCCTTCATTTTTGCATTATTCAACCATCAGTGATGCAGTGCAAGTGCTCTTTTTCTTCTAAATATGTCTTAAAGGTCAGGATGACACACGATTTTTTCTAAATCATTGTAGTTCCCCCCCTTAATACTTTGAAAGAAAAACACACTACATAACTATATATAAATATCTAATAGATTGCATTGTCTCTTAGGAGGGGGGGATTCAGCTCTAATTAGGAACACACTGTCTTGAAGTGACACATTGAAAACACCTTGAGTGTTTTGTTTGTTAGCAGAGTGGCAGAATTCGCTCAGGCTGGGCTGATAAATCTGAAAGGCCTCTGGCTGATTCAAAATATGCTGGGAACATCAGACAGTTCATACATTCGCTTTTTTTTTTTTTTTTTAACTCTCTCAAGGTCTAAATCAAATGTTGTCCTCCCAGCACACAGCGCTCTCATAGCTCAATGTCAGACACTTGTCTCTCCCTCTCTTGAAGAATAATTCTGGCTCGATTTGGCTTCTGCAGTATGTGGAAGTGAGAGGGAGTTTTCAGCTGTTTGGCTCCTTTCTGGGCAGAAATGGAACTCGAACAGACAACAACCTCTGCTGTTGAAACGACTCGCATCAGAGAAGCCTTTGGGCTGAGTGATCCCCTTAACCCTATAATTCCGTAGGCATCATGTTTGATACACACATTTGTAAGACCTAATGTATCCTCATATCATAAAAACTTTTCTTCAAAACCGTGTTGTATATTCTCTAATCCTTGTTTTCTACCCTGGTGGATACCTTTTGTGTTACAATAATCCTGAGAAATTACAGGGCACAGTACAAAACGGCAATATCTGACTTGCCCCCAGCTGGGTGTGTTCATTAAAAAAAAGAAAAAAAGAAGCTTTTTTGAAACTTTTACAGTAAAATTTTCTTTAACATATTTACTGATGATTGAAAATAAGAGCTTGCTCTGAGTCAGCCTGAATTCAATTTAATCTTTGCATCTTAGGTTATTGTAAAATTGTGCAAAAAATGTTTGTATCACATAAGAGACAAACAAAAAATGCACACACACACAAGTGTTGAAGGAGGTTGAAATCACTAAACAACGCACAAAAAAATGATGAAATTTGTGTTTGGTCAATTATTTCTTATGTGGTGTTCTATGAATGCTATACATACATACATACATACATACATACATACATACATACATACATACATACATACATACATACATACATATATATATATATTTTTTTTTTGTCAAAGGGTCATAAAAGGACTAAGGATTCCATAACTTAGACATTTCTGGCAATTACTTCTTGCTTCAGGCATGATAGGGAGGGTTAATCATACAAGGTCACCCTTTTCATACTGTCGCATTATACAGAACGTGAAAGCTTCCAGACTTCCAACTTTCCCTCATGAATTTGTTATAAAATGTGAAGTGAGTCAGTAGCATTGACAGACACAATAGGCCTAACTGAATAGCTCAGGCAGATTTTTAATACCTCGCATCTTTATTCAGCACACGCATCAAACAGTCACAGTGGTGCTAGGTTAAAAGGAGAGAAGCTGGGATTTTTATTAACTGCTCAGGGCTTTTGAGGTCCTAGGCAAATGCTCCTCACCAAGAGAGTGTTGCCTGGAGCCAACAAGACCTGCTGAACATGCAATGTTTTCCTGACAGAATTTCTCAGCTGAACTCTGGCTGGGGTCTCCCGAACCGAGGGTTCTCTTACGTTTATAGTCAAGCATTAGCCCGAGGCTTTGCCTGTCCTGTTGTTCTCAACGTTCATTCATTCGTTCATCTTCTGTGTGGTCACAGAAGGACCTCATGCGCGTGGTTTTTGAGAATGGAGCCCCAGCTCAAGACCTTCTCGCTGTGAGGAAAGATCACCAACCACCAAATGAGAGTTGCGCATTTCAGTGAGAACTACAATCAAAATACTTTTCCAGAGAACAAAAGGGTAGGGACTACTGTTCACTGGTTTACGGAAGTCAAACAGACTTCATCCACACTTCCTTCGTTTACGTGTTGGACTTTCAGCCTTATTTTCCCAAGGATTGCTTCGGTTGGTCCTTTCTGTTTGCTCGCTGGACCGCGACTTGTCAACACAAAGCCTGCATATGCAGGTTATTAAAATTAATACTGTTTTCAATGGAGTTCCAAGTGGGACTCAATCTTGGACACTCCCACTGCATATTTGTGCTGCCAAACTACCCAAACAGTGGCGTCATGGAGTCACGTATCTTTCCGTGCTAACTTTATTCCCAAGACTATCAATGGGTTATTTGTGCCAGAGATTGTTTTCTAAATTCTTTCTTGCTGTGTTTTTTTGTTTCCACTTTGAATAACATGAGGAAATAGTATTTTATACTCGTACCACACTCTTAGACTACACAGAACAAGTGCAATACCCAGTGCAATATTGTAGCAATATTGTAGCACAGCCCCACTTACAGGCCTGGCATATGCACAACAGCAATATCCGCAGATTGAGTGGCGGAATGCAGATAAAAGCATTTCCTGATACAGCGCTGATACACAGTGCAAACAGCTCAGCTCAAACACTACAATGACACAGCCATACACACATCAGAAGATCCTCACTGAGGGAAACAAGTAAGCTTGATTAATTTGCTCAATTCCTTAGTACAGTAACTTGACTGCTTTTTGAAATGAAGAGAGTACTTTAAATTAGGTACTATAACTTGCATAGTGTTAGTGGCAGCTTGGTGTTCTGTATACTATACAAGTGAGGACTGTTATGGAGGATTGGAGTGGGCTTGAACTCTTTCAGACTGTCACAGAGTGGTACTCTAAAAAACATTCTTGCGAACAGAGAAGTATTTTGCTCTACGATATGTGACCAAAGAAGTCCAACTAGACTGCAGCACAGGTATCACAGTTCACACACAATGACTTAAAAATAAAAGCATTTGTTGCTCATTATGGAATAAAACCAAAATGAGGCAAGCTGAAGGTTGATTACAAAGATGGATGGAAACTGCCTGAGAAGCAAAGGAGGAGGAGTGCGTGTGCGAGAGATGGCAGACCTGAAGAAAGAGAAAGTCCCCAATAAACTACATGCTAATGTCAAGCTGCACCATATTGTCTGTAACTCGAGTGCATATATATAGTGTTTGAGTCAGCGGACAGACCTCATTGTTGCGTTTATGTGGATGAAGCTGGATTCAATCTTGCAAAGAGGAGGAGAGACAGAAATATCATTGGCCAGAAGCCCAGAGTACAAGGCAGTGTGATACTTTGTGCCACCATCAGTAATCATGGAGTTCGCCACTGTGTTCGCCATGTCTCGATTGAGCCACACAACACATGACATCCTCTCAAATGTCATAGTGGTCTCCAGAATGCGTCGGTCAGACGTGTACAGCAGGATAATGAACGAGTGAGACTTCATTTCTCTCTCACATTTTGGGACGTCATAAAGTTTTGATGCATCAGGTACAGTCGCAGGTTTTAAAGAATTGTGTTCAAGTAAAACCGTAAACACAGCATTTCAGAATTGATCACATTTGGGGATGATGCTGCCAGGACACCAGTTAAAGGCAGCTCGGAGGCCTGGTGGTTGAGCTGGCTCATCAAAACAAAGCTGTCAGAAACAGACTGTTTGAATGGTAAGTGCCAACAGTGGCAGTCCGCTCAAAACAACAAACCTAATTTCAATAGCTGATCGCTCTGAATGTTGTTTTCTCTCTGTCTGAAATTATTGTTTAGCAGTGTTTTTCATGTGAACTGGCATGAGCTGTGTTGCAACAACTTTGTTTGACTTTGGCAGTGTTTCAAGTGTTTTGAAGGGAAAGTTGGCTAAATGTTAATGATAAGAGTCCTAAAAATGTCTACTGATGATAAACATTTATTTCACCTAGTGACTCACACAGAATTAATGCAAGCAGTCTTTTTCCAGCCTGTCATATCAGGATAAAAGTGATTTTGGGCTGAAATCTGAGCTAGTTTGAAGCCAATACTAACTGATACCAAGGACGTGACGATAATGTGGTGTATTTCTTATCTTTGTTGGGTTTAGGCATGACATAAGGTATCTGATAGTTTCTCAAGGTTGTAGGAATGACAGACAGTCATGGCCTGGACATTTAATACTTAACAAGACACTTGAGAACAGAAGTCCAGGGGAGAAGTACTTCATTGTTCCCCATAAGCTGCTTATTGCCGTACTGACTGCTGTGGCATGACTGTCCAAGCAAAAAGAGACAGCGACATCAGATTAGTGACCAGAGAGACCAGGATAGAGAATGAGTTTTGCTGTTCTTGCAGATCGCAACAGGCATACAACAAATGTGGCCCACAAGCCGGAGGCAGCTTTGCACCTTCTCTAAAATGACCTGATCTTGAATACTTGAGAATTGGTATTGTTTTTTTCTGTTTTTACAATATATCTATTTTATTTCTTAGGGTATAGTAAAACCTCCATCTATACAATAAACTTTGGGGTGTAGGTACCATGAGAAAATCTACAAAAGGGAAGGGAAAAATGTGAAAAGTTCACTTGAAAAGGTTCTGGACTGGAATCAAATTGAAGTTCTCCAACAGTGGGCAGTGATGGCCTGGCAGGTTTTGGGAAGCAACAGAAAGGTCACCGGTTCGAGTCAAAACGGCGTAGCTGGGTTAAGTGAGTTGCTTGTCTCCCACCTGAATCACCGCCACTGTGGGCCCTTTGAGCAAGGCCCATGTATATGTGAGGTAGCTATGAATGGAATGACTTAAATGCACCTGCATCTTTGTACTTGCCCTGAAATAAACTGGCAACCTGTTTGGGGTATTTCAGGTGGGATATGTTCCACCCACCTGGACCCAAACTTTTTATCTAACAGTTAAAGGAGACAAATGGATACTAGGTGAATGGATTGATTGCTCTGTGTTGGCAGGGATGCCCCTCATAGCTTGCTCTACTATGGGAGAGTACATGAGGCAGTACGGTGAAGACATTCACGTAGATGAACAGATGGATAGAAGCTTTAGAAAAAAGGTTGATGGATAGAGGGCGGGACAAAGTAATAGATATGTCATATGACCATTGTGTTGGTTCAAAAGGTCCCCGGCTACCATAATGCTCTGACCACCAATGGATCGGTTGCCCTTGTTTCCTAGGATCGACTGTCGCCTCCTATGACCCTCGAGAAACTACACCATGACCTCATGCTTGTTTTATTCTAGAGCATTTCTGTGAAGTACGCCATCATTAGTGTGCATTGCGAGTACATGAACGATGTACTGCTGTAGGCTGCGCTTCAAAAGCTTCACCAGACACCTCCGATGGCCACCTCACCTCCTTGATCCCAAGAAACTAGAGAGGCTTCCTATGTTCAGTTAGCCTTACTGGCATATGCGATTATCCAGTGTCCCCATGACAAACTCCAGCCCTCCTTACATGGAAGGAGCCAATGTAATGCTGCCATTGAAACATGCAGCTGTCTCTCTGCTTGCTGCTGTGCTGTGGTTTATTATGATTCATGATTATTATGAACATCAGGCCAACCATCAATAAAGTATCTCTCGTCACTGACTACAGTTTTGTAGGCACTTGGGGTCTTTCTTCTCAAGAGTTTGATGTCGCCTGGCTTCCCAGGGTGTCTTACAGTGCAGCATGGTGCAACAAAACATGACTGGTTTTCTGGAACACTGCTCTGTGGTCATGAATAATCCATGTTGTTGTTGGGTAAATATTGTCATTCTAACAGTGTACACAGTACAGCCAATAAAACTGTCACGGTGGGAGCTGTTCTCACCATGTCGCTTCCCATGTTGGGACTGGAGGTAGGGGGTGCCAGGTTCAGCCCACACACTGGTCCTCAGCTTTTTTGCCAAATATTCCAGAAGCATTGGAGCTTGAGGTGACTAGGTTCAGTCTACGCCTCAGCCTGAGCAGCAGTAGAAGAATTTACACCTGTTCCGAAAAGTGTGAAAGAAAACCAGGAGAGAAAAATCCAGTGTGGCTGTCGGGATCTTTTTAGTTCTCTAAAATAACATTAAAATGTGCTTAGAGTAGCAGGGGTCAAAAATCTTTCGGGACCTTGAGCTAATCTTGTGTTCAGAATTCAGTATCTGCTGATTCTAACATGTTACTGATCTAATACTTTAATTTTCTTGTAAGTTTCTTGTGTGCAAACTTGTTTGGTGGTAAATGCCGCAACTTTTTCATCTCCTGGCTTACCTGTGTTTAACATGCTTGGCTGTAAGAGACCCACAAAGATCGCATGCAAGCACAACAAAACAGGACATGTTATAATGAAATGACGTTTGAGTCTGTCAGGAGTTACTTCACGTAAAACTGTCTAAAATGTAAAATGAGTGCAGGTGCAAGTGCTTCCCTATTTTCCAACATTGATCCAAGTTTGAATTTCTTGCAGTAATTCAAAGCGAGCATCAGTTTCTGCACTCAACTCAGAGCCGCAGGTGAATTGTTCTGTCAGTGTTTTTACTGCCTTGTCTCAATTCACTCCACACATCAACAGAAAGCTCTCTCTCTCTCTCTCTCTCTCTCTCTCTCTCTCTCTCTCTCTCTCCAACACTGCAAGGTTCATTCATTTTTGAAGAAGATGAGTCCACAAATTCTCTCTCTCTCTCTGTCTCTGGCTCTCTCTCACCCTCCCTCTCTCTCTCTGTCTCTGTCTCTCTCTCTGTCTCTGTCTCTCTTTCTCTCGCTGTTCAGCTGAAGGACACACAGGCTTGCAAACAGCAAAACTCAGATGCAAAACTAACCATCACTGTGACTTCCGAAACCACTGCCAAATCTACCTTCTTTTGCTCCTGAAGAAATCATGCAAACACTGTGAAAACAAATAATAAAAAAGTCAGCAGAATTGTGTATGGTAGTTTATGTTTTTGTTGGGACAATGCTGGAAATGTAACCATTGATTCATTTGTAGGGCCTGGCACTCTCTCCTCTTGCTGGTCACACACTGCTCCTGGATGGAGTTCCACACTGGCACACTCTCCTGCCCGTCTGTTTTTTCCACACGCTTCTGAGCCTCACGTTTGTTAAATCAAACGGATTTTGATTTGGTGCCAAGAAGCCTTGTTACAACAAAGGAACACTCTACCAAACAAAATTTCAACACTTTGTGGGTGATGTTTCAAGACATTAAACAGATTATTTGGATGATTTGCCACCTCACATTGTTGGCTATGGACACTGAATGCGCCCTCAGAAGTGTAAAAAAACCCCAACCAAAGCAGTGAAATTACTGAAATAGATAAAATGCCTGAAGACTTGCAGGTTTGAGTGTTAGTAACCTGAAATTAACCTCAAGTTAAGTTTCCTGTGATGGATCGATCATGTTGTTTTCCGCATAAGGCTTTGTCAACAGCCAAGACGAGGCTGAGCTGGTGTCAGATTACAAATGCCCAATGCATATCAACAGACTCTGGAAGGGACTGTGTAACAGAAAGTTGAACCTCAAGATAAAAGTGAGGTGAAGATTAGAAGGAAAACACTCCTGCCGCGGGACAGTTGCAGGCTGGAATGTGTCTCAGGTGAGCAGCACAAGGCGAAGCCCGGAAGATACAGTTTCCTACCACACCCTCCATATGTCACTTATTTGAGTTCAGGGGTCGAATGCAAATACAGCTTAATATGATTTCAACTTGACCGGAGCACATTAACAAAAGCATAAAACCCAAATCAGCAACAACAGCAGTGTTTATTGGTGTCATTTGAAAGACTCACATGTTCAGCTGCTAACAAAAGCCTGTTACCAATGGGTTTTCCTCATCTCCCATCTGCTGGACACTTGGAGCCACATGAATAATGTCTGGGTTGGGCAATAAGCTGGCGTCATTTTTTTCTGCCTGAGTAATGTTTTTCAACCCAGTAATTATTAAGCTAGTCAAGTACTTTTCTGTATAAATGTCTGGAGTCCACATGCCAACTGCCTGCATATTGTCCTGAGTACACAACGGATGAACAAAGACCATAACAGGGGCTTCCACCAGGTGAGCACCTGTTGTATGTAGCATATAACAAGAACGATGACTATAAATAAATGAGGCAGCAGTTTAGGCCCCCAACAACTCTCGCTTCATTGTTTGTGGTCCTATTGGGTGGACAGGACCTCAAACCAGACTCAGGCCCTTTGAAGATTGTGGCATTTGTGACTCAAAAAGTAGGGCAAAGCCCTGCAAATTAACAATAAGCACTTTTGGAAAATTTCATTAGACTGAATGAATAAGTAAGGGGAGTAAAAACACACTTCGGCTTGCTGTCGTGCATGAAATCAGGACACCATTCAGTAGCAGAATTTAAAGGGGCCCTATTATGCTATTTCGACTTTTTTCAGCTATTCACTGTGTAATAGTGTTGAAAGCTCATTCAGACAAGTGAGCAGCGCTCCTTCTCTCACATAAATTCATATTTGAGATATCGAGCGTGCCTCTCCATTCAATTTTCATGGTGGTAGAAACGGTCTGTTTCAGGGATTTTTTTTTCACATCAGTTTTTCACTGACATCACAGTGGGAGGGGCTCAGTGATTGGACAACTTCTCTACGCTGGGCGTATGGGCGCGCTCCCGACAACTGCTACAAGCATTTAACCAATCAGAGGCGTCCTGCATCTTGTAGGGGTGGGGTTTAATGCGGAAGAGCCTCATTCTGGTTGTTTCTAAAGGGGGCTCTTTTAGGGCTGAAGGAGACGATCGAGATCTAATGAAATACGGTGTTTGACAAAAAGAGCTTGATGAATTTCTGTCATTGTGGACTTGCATACGAAGACAAAGACATCCAAAATGTGTATAATAGGGCCACTTTAAAGAGGAAGATTTGCCCCTGTTTTGTTCCTGCTCAGTGGCTTCAAAAAACTGCCCCCCCCGAAAGGTTTCTGTTTACAGAAAATCAGCCGCGAAATGTAAGACTTAATAATTTGTATCACCACCTTTAAGTGGTAAGAGAATGTAGGAGCAGGAGGGAGCAAAACATTGGGTATTGGGTGTAATTCGGGGCTGGGCAGCCTGAGCAGGCCACGACACGTCGCTCAGAGTTCCCGGTGACATTTCGCTCGGGGGCCGCCCAATCCCCGCCCGTCATTCGTCTCAGGGTCTGACAGGCTTAGCGCTGGCCGCCAGCCCAGAGCAGCGGTGGACAGCTGTTCTCTCCGTCAGCTGTGCCATTTCCACCCCCACCCCCCACCCCCACCCCACTCCTGTCGCCCACCCCCCACCCCCACCCCAGCCAGCGCTCACATCTCAGCTCGGTCAGAGCGAACTTGGCAGTGCGTCAGGTATCAGAAAAGCTCCTTGCTTTCCGAGTCATCTCTGCCGTCACGATGTCGGTTTATGAGAGCTGCAAACAGGAGTGAGTGTCCCATAATCCTGCACTTTAGAGTGTAATTGTCCCTGGTGTCTGTCTGCATATAAAAGGACTCAATGTGCCACTTACAAAAAAAAGAAAAAGCCTGTGCAGATTTTATTATTTTTCCAGCAAATGAACAGAGTCAGAATTTGGGGAGTGTGTTCGTTCGCTACACTCACGTCGGTGCGTTTCAGTTCTATAAAGACTGAGATGTAGCTACTGTATTTTATTATTTTTGGCTGATGATGGACTCGCAAGCATCGATTCATACACTCAAGCTTCCTGCTTTTCTTTTGTTTCGCCATCCAGTTATGATTTTCTTTAAATCAATTTGAGGCGCTCCTATTCTACTGAGCGAGAGGCAAGGTGAGGAATGTGCTCTTTAAATTCCAATTACATTTTGTAAGAGGCACAAAATCACTTAATCTATTTCATGATGGCTATAACAAGTCAGTTTAATTGTCCTGTCTGGAAACCTTCCGAGGGCTTTAAATCTAATCGGAAGCTAAAGATTCTATTTAAACATTGCACAAAAACAAATGTTTTCGCTGTTGGAAAGACAGCATTTTTCTCCTTTGGTGCCACATTTGTGTGATTGGAGCTGAATGTTTGGGTCGCCCCGGAGAAAAAAATTGGTGAATCCTATCAGGTCAAGTCAAACAGTCCTTTCCTCTGTTGTTGATGACCCTTTTTTAAAGCATCTGGTACATCCAAGTGCTACCGGTCAGGCACCTGATTCGGTGCGCTGTTCGTTTCCTCAGTGACCAACACGAGCACTTTGCAGACTTATAAAAAAGAGACTAGTTAAAGAATGTGAGTGTGTCCCACAGCAGTCTGGGAGGGTGTGGCCTAAAGTGGTTCCTCAAACTGAGGCTCCTGGTTGGTACATCATTACATTGACTGTTCTGGGGGACGTCAATCATCCGGTCCAACAAGCACCAAACAAGAGTCAATGGACATATAAGCTTACATAAAATTTGGCAATGTTTACATGGGCTTAACTCACGTACTCTTCACTGCTGCTCATCCCACAAATGCAATTTACAAACGTGGCAGCCTTTCAAAGAGAAACGGACCAGGGTTTCCAGCAATGTAAGATAACGCAAACATTAATTTACTCACTTTTTTCTAATGTTTATATTGTGACAGTGACCACAGTGGTGAATGTGTGCACCCTGGTTCCAAAAAAATGTACAAGGAGTCAAAAAAATACTCAAAAGTGGATGTAGCAAGTTCAGACTAGAGTCAAGTAGAGGTTAAATTTGGGGCTGGGGTGTTGTCACACTCACAGATTTATTTCGGAAAGAATGAAAAAAAACAACCTTTGATGTCTTCAAACGATGTAGCTTCTGAGGTGAGACACAGCTAATGCGCCTCATCTCCAAAACACCTTGAGCTTAAGAAGGCTGTCTTGGAGCTCTGCGGGACACCCGTTAACAAACAGCTCACTACAAGCAGGTGTGTAGAAGGAGGCCCTTAGTGACCCTCCAGGACAGGGAGGGCCCACCGCTGCACTGCTACTTGGGCGGCCTTCCTGTTGCACATCTGGGCTTTGTGAGTGAGGAGAAAGCAGGGCAGAGCCTAAATCAATGGATGGATAAAATCAAGACATTTGACATGGAATTGCTGTTTGCGATGTTGGGCTTCACCGTCAGCACCAGAGAACATCAGGGCTCTCCTTCCAAACAAGACGAACCACAGACTAAACATGCCAAAGCCAAACTCCATGTTGTGTTGTCTCAGCAGGTAAACGCACCGCTGCAGTCATCACATCTGAAACACCTCAGTTTACTCAGTCTCACAGATCCCCCCCCAAAAAATCAACATCTTGCATCCATCTGCTGTGCCAACTGTTTACACGTTTGCCTCTTTTTTGCCTGAAGGGACAACACAATAGCTGCATTTGCGAATGTGAAAGCTGACTTGAACCTCAAAGGGTCAAACATTCTTGCTCATTCTTCTTCTTGGTGGAACATTTGATTCAGTTTTTTATCAGAGAAACCCTTTGATTGCAGTTTTAGCCTCTGGCAGGAAAACATTCACACTTTTATTTTTCGCCATGTTGCCAGTTTTGAAAAAAAAAAAAAAAAAGGAGTGTTGTGTCGCTATTCATATCTAAATTATGAAAGTGAGGGGGAAATATAGCGAGATAATAAAGCCTGCTGTTCAAAGGGGCTTATTTCACTCCTTAATAGAACCTTTTTTTTCTCATTTCATGTGAATGGAATTCAAGTAAAGAATGAACAAAAGCTTCCCTTCATTCTTTAGCAAACTAAACACAGACTGAAGATCTGAAGGCATGGCAGGCGCCATATTTGGCATGGCAGGCGCATGCCATATATGAGGAATCCAATCATTTCTACAGTGCTTTATTCTCTGAAAAAGGTCAAAAGGGGGGTCGGAGTGAGGTGCAGAGTGCACCCTGATTACACTGATCACTAGTCAGTCACAGAGCAAATGCGGACACACTCGCCGGTGTCAGCACTGCACACGGGGCCGATGACCAGTTACATTGGTGGCTGGTTTTATGGAGGTTTCGATCGATGCTTTCCTATGTTATTCATGTCACATCTGATGCCAAATTGGCCTATTTTTGAATTTACTTCACGGTTAAACACCCATCACTGACTATGTTTGTCCAGGTGCAGGAAAAACAGGCCTTGTGGGATTCAGTTTCTCCAAGATCAAAGGGGAATTTTAATGTTTGGTTGCCAAGTACTCCACAAAGTTAAGCCACGATATTCTTAGTCGCATTTAAAAAACAAATAAGCGCAACAAAAAAAACCCCAACAACACGCAAACAAGCTTTTCTACACAGTTTTGGAATTGGAGCCTCAAGGAAGCCTCAAATCAAAACTCATGTCGGATTATACACTTACACATCCTCCATCAGGAGAGAGTATATCACTGGAATAGAGAGAGGATACAGAAAAACACATGAAGCTGAGATGCAAAAAGTATCATCACATAGCCAAAACAGTTTTAAAAAAAACCCTTTTTAATACTGTTTTGCAATGTCAAAAAGATTCAAGTCCTCAAACTATAAATTTCACTGTTCTGCAGGTATGACGAGCTAAAAAAGGGCATCTTATGCTATTGGGATTCAATTTTGTGGAACCAGCTTCTGGATGAAATTTGTGCCATCTCAATGGCTCCATGAGGCCCACGATCAGGGTCAGCTGAGGCGAGTGGGAACTTTTCATGAATACCAGGGCAGCCTCTCTCCTGCTATCGGGCCTTCCTTTCCTCTACTTCCTCATGTTGCGCCATCCGGCAGGTCTTGCTGTGCTGCTCGTTCCCTCTGAACACCAGCCTGTCAGGGCAGATGGCTGCCAACCTCAAGCTTTGGTCCAATACCACCTGCTCCCTGGTACAAGGGATGCTTTCCCCTTGACTACTTTTAGTTACAGGTGTTTTTCAATCAACTTTGGACCTTGCACTGTGAAACCTCATTGTGTTAATTTGTATGAAAGGGGGTAGTCACATCAACAGGGGTGGTCTTTAGGTGCATCCAGTCACAAAAGCATGCACCAGTCATACCCGCCTGCTAATGAGTGAACTAACGCATTTCATTCAGCTGATGAGAGTGAGTGCGATGTTCGGATGTGAGAGGGAGGAGGTAGGGGAGGGTGGATTGAGGGGCTTGGGGGCGGGGTGAGGGGTGGGGGGGTGCATAATGACAGCTAAAGAGCTTTTCTGTTGAGCATTAAGCAGAGAGAGCTTAGTTTGCTGTGTAAGAGCAGGATCAGCACTCGCATCCAGCCAGCAGAGAAAGTCTGTCACCACTCTGCTCATCTTGCACTCATGCATTAAGGGGAAGTGTGTGTGTGTGTGTGTGTGTGTGTGTGTGTGTGTGTGTGTGTGTGTGTGTGTGTGTGTGTGTGTGTGTGT
>JASSRZ010000252.1:0-13901 GCA_032164315.1 Malacoctenus gilli | reverse complement strand
GTGTGTGTGTGTGTGTGTGTGTGTGTGTGTGTCTGTCTGTCTGTCTGTCTGTCTGTCTGTCTGTCTGTCTGTCTGTCGGGGTCTGTTTTAGGCTTCAGTGTGTGCTCAAATGCGCGTGCATGTGTTTCCTTATGATTGTTGCTCGTGCCAGAATCTTTCCAACTGTATTCAACACGTCATCGTGCCCGCGCACCGCTCCAACGGGCGTCAGCATGACAAGCTGAACACTCACTTAAACGGCAGGTGGCGCTGCCGTCGCTGTGAACCGGAAGAAAGCAACAGAGTCACGTGACGCACAATCCCCTGCCGTACTGTGCGCGGGCACTGCGTAATGCAGCCCACCGATGTCCGACTGGAGCTGTTATCGCCCAATGTATCGCTGTTCAATGAGCAAGAAAAGAGGCGTTCACGTCCCGGTAGACACGCGCGCGCCCACCTGAGATCAAGAGGTGAGTGCACGCGCAAGGCGTGTGACACAGCAGCGAAAACCGTCAACGAACTGAGGACTTTTGGTGTGTGTGTCTTCTGACATCCAGCTTCTCATGTTTCAACACACACACACACACACACACACACACACACACACACACACACACACACACACACACACACCTAATGACAGCAAGGGCACTTACATAAACCTGTGTTTGTTTGCAGTTTGTTGTTTAAATTCCTATGAGACTGGACAGTTATTCTTGACTTTGCAGGAGATGGCCTGAGAGGAGGCCACCTGAGAGGAGGCCACCTGGGAGGAGGTCAGGATGGCTAAGCGAGGCCTCCAGCTGAGCGAGGAGAAGTTCTACTGTTGGCTGTGTGAGGAGCTGCTCAGGGACCCGGTCACCATCCCCTGTGGGCACAGTTACTGCATGTGCTGCATCAGGGAACGCTGGGACCGGGAGGAGCAGGAGGAGGTGCAGGCAGGCTTCAGCTGCCCTCAGTGCAGGAAGGTGTTCAGGCCCCGCCCCGCCCTGGTGGAGAACAGCATCCTGGCGGACCTGGTGGGGGAGCTGAGGAAGACGGGCTTGCAGGCGGCGTCTCACCGCGAGGCGGCAGCGGCGGCGGGGCCCCAGGACGTGGCGTGCGACCAGTGCACGGGCAGGAAGCTGAAGGCCAGCCAGTCCTGTCTGCACTGTCTGTCTTCTTACTGCACGCTGCACCTGCAGCCGCACCAGCACTCGTCCCACCGGCTGGTGGAGGCATCGGCGGTGCTGCAGGAGAACGTTTGGTCACACCAGCACAAGGTGCAGCAGCGGATCCAGCTGCGCCTGAAAGATGTTGCGGTGCTGCAGCAGGAAGTGGAAGCCATCGATAGGTCGGCCGACGCGGCGGTGCAACACAGCCAGGGCGCCTTCGAGGAACTGCACCGGCTGCTGGAGCAGCGTGGCCGCGAGGTGGAGGAGCGAATTCGCAGCCAGCAGCAGGCGGAGGTGCAGCGGGCGCAGGAGCTGCAGGCGCAGCTGCAAGAGGAGCTGCGGGAGCTCCACGCCTGCGGCGCGCAGCTGGAGGACTCGTCTCGCGCCGACGGCCACAGCTCCACCCTGCTGCTGGCGCTCAGTCCGCCCAACGACGCCCCCTCTGCGAGCTGCCGCTCGCCAAAGTACTTTGAGGAGGTGAAAGTGGCGGTGGCGGAGTTGCAGCGCCGCCTGCAGGACGCACTGAGCGAGGAGTGGAAACACGTGTGTGTAAGCGAGCTGGACGTGCTGCTGACGCCCGCCGAGCCCAAAACCAGGGCAGAATTTTTGCAGTACACCCGCCACATCACGCTTGACCCCAACACCCTCAACAAGAGGCTGCTGCTGTCCCACGCCGACCGCAAGGTGGTGTTCGTGGGGCGAGCGCAGCCGTACGTCGATCATCCCGACCGCTTTGCCGACCGACCGCAGGTGCTGAGCAGCGAGGGCTTGACGGGGCGCTGCTACTGGGAGGTCCAGTGGAACGGCTCGGTTTCGGTGGCCGTCTCGTATCGGAGCATCAGCCGGTCGGGCCGCGAGAGCGGCTTCGGTCACAACAGCAAGTCCTGGTCCTTGTACTACCACATCAACCAGTTCATCCACAACAGCATCACCACCCCGCTGACTGGGGCCTGGTCCCCCCGGGTCGGTGTCTACCTGGACCATAAGGCCGGCGTTCTGGCCTTCTATCGAGCGGACGCCATGGTGCTGCTCCACCGGGTCCAGACCACCTTCACTCAGCCGCTGCACGCGGGACTCTTTGTCGGTTTGGGATCCAGTGCTGAGATCCTGTAATGATGTCATCGTGTGGGAATACTAACAAGCACAAACTGTCTATTTGACAGCTTTATTTCAGTTTCAACCCCGCCCGCTGTAAGTCCCGCCCCTCAGATGGGTGCTCATCAGCAGATGAAAGAATTGGATCATGAGATGCTGCTTCGTGTGTGTGTGTGTGTGTGTGCGTGCGTGCGTGCGTGCGTGCGTGTGTGTGCGTGTGTGCATGTGTGTGTGTGTGTGTTGAGAAGTCCTAATAAATCAATCTAATCACAACGGTTTTGTTGGTGATGTGTCCTAATAGGAGCATTTTTAAGACCTCTTGGTTCTCTGCCTAAAAAGAAGTTCTTGTGGATGGCACAGCTTTGGTGATTTGGGTTAAAATTTCATAATCAGTGGACAACACTGTAAATAATTAACAAGGAGGACAGCAACATTTGAAGCAGGCTTCGGTCAGCTCAGGTGAAAATTCACCTGCAGTGCCTCAAGTGGCCAGCAGGCAGCGCTGCTACAGCCCCACCGAGTGGGCTTCGCCCCTGAGATGAGCTCCTGCAGAAGTTTGTTGTGTGTCGTTGAAACATGAAGAGAGTGGATCAGCTTTTTCTGTATTCATGCCGTGACCCTGAATGCGCAACGGACCCATCACCGGATCCCAACTGGACCTGAGTTCATTGAAACCTGCAGGGACCGAAACCAGAAGCTGAGAGACAGCAGCAGCTGTGTTTGTGTGTGTGTGTGTGTGTGTGTGTGTGTGTGTGTGTGTGTATGTGTGTGTGTGTGTGGTGGGGGGAGTATCCTCATATAGAACCTCCTTCCTCTGCCTCACTGAGTCCTCTGTTGGTTCTCAGTGGATCAGCAGCAGGTAAGTGTGTTTGTGTGTGTCTAAAGGAGTTAAAGTGAGAAGCTGAGTGAACTTGCAGCTTCGTGTTCTGTGCATCTAACCTGTAGATTGAGAACAGCAGCACAACATCTGGAAAGACAGACCCTAACAAGTGGAAGGCAGCTTGACGCGTCTGCTGGCTGGATACAAACATCTGGACTGGGAGGAACAACCATCCAAGGAACCTTCTTGAGGACAGTTAGGATGGTTCTTCTGTACTAGTGGAAAAAGCTTTTGGTTGAGAGAACTGCAGGACAAAACAGCGTGAAAAAAATCACGGGGTGTCGTGTGATCAATCGATTCAAGGAGGGAACTGGAGTTCTGTTGGGTCGGAAGGAGTCTCCCGTGGAGAGAGGAATGGGAGGTGCTGTGTGTAAGGAGGAGGTGAAGGAGGAGCAGAGAAGAAGCGTGGGCAGGGAGGATAGTCTGACATCGGCCGACAGAATCCGCCGTTTCACCGTCAAACAGTTTGGATACAACGTGCTGATCCTGGCTCGCCGAGGACTGAAGGTATGATGGCGCCCCCGCCTGGAGTGGATCAAGTCTACGTTATGTAGACGCTAAGTTACACAAACAAACGGGCCATGTTACCATCGTTACTTCATCTATTCTGTCTCTGCTATCTGTAGAACAGCTGTGAAAACCTGACTGAAACAGGCCTGTAACCTGACTGTAACACAATTGGAGCCATTTAACCTGATTGTAACGCGGCCGTAATCCTGAAACCCGACTGTAATCCTGTCAACCCGCATCTGTTTGTGACATCTTAGGACATGGTCCAAAAGGGTGGGCTGGTCGAGGCATTAAACTGTGTCTTCGTGGGAGGGGCAAACTGAGGCGGCAGAAGATCATCACTTCCTTAGAACAACTCAAAGAATAAGATATTAAAGTGATGCTGATTGTGAAAATGGCGAGCTGCATCGAACTGCTGGTTTTTCGAGCTGGTTGTCTGGCAGCTGTGATGCAAATCTGCGCTGGGACGGCAGGACCCGTATCTTCTGTGTGAAGGAGCTTTTCGAATGCCTGAGTGTGTTTGCTTCTCCTGCAGGAGGCGCCGGAGGAGCTGTGGGAGCTCCCGGAGATAGAGAAGCTGAATCTGTCCCTGAACAGTTTGAGGATCCTCCCCCCACAGCTGGCTCTGCTCTCCAACCTGGTGGTTCTCAACCTGTGGGGGAACCAGGTGATTGCTCATCGTCTCTGGGTTTAATGATCGAACATTCAGTTTCTCTGTCTGAACAAGAATTTTTCATTCTTCTGAACACTTCTGTAATCCCCCCGAACCCTAAAATATAAAAAGTGGGATTAAAACAATGAGTCAGTCTCATCTGAAGGGCCCCTGGCAGTAGCTCAGTCTGACTTAGTTCTCATGTCTCTCAGCTGATTTTTCGGGATGAAGGTCATCAGTAAAACGATCTGCAGCTCGCCATCGTTAGGAAACTGTCTGTGGCCCTCCAGCATGGCAGCCTCCCCGTGCCGTGCTCCTCCTCCTCCTCCTCCTCCTCCTCCTCCTCCTCCTCCTCCTCCTCCTCCTCCTCTCTGCTCTCCTTTCGCTCCCTGGTGTCTCTCTCCTTCTCCTCCATGTTGTGTCTCTGTTCCCTGAGCTCCTACAGCAGCTGCTCCATGTGAAGGAGAAATTAACGTTGTAATCCTCACAGTGATCCAGCAGGATCCAGTTTCTGTCCTTCAAATTCACAAGCAGCTCTGAGAGCAGTGCGCACGACAGCGCCCCCTGCGGGCCGCATTTGGCTAACTCCTGGTGTTGGTTTGCAGCTGAGCAGCCTGCCAGCAGAGATCGGGCAATTGAGGAGACTCAGAGTTCTGTTCGCCTACAGAAACAAACTGAGTGAAGTTCCTGAGGAGCTCGGAGCTTGTACACAACTGGAGGTACTGCAGAAAGTACTACACATGTGACTGCACATACAAAGGGTGGAGCCGCCGGTCTCAGGGTTGCTTCTTGGTCATCATTGGGTGTTTTGCAGGTCCTCAGTTTGGCGAACAACCAGCTGTCATCTCTGCCGGTGTCCCTCGGCGCTCTGACCCGCCTCAGGAAGCTCAACCTCAGCCACAACCTCATTGCTCACCTGCCGGCCTGCATCTACAGCATGAAGGCTCTGGTACCGCCACGCCTCTCTCGTGCATGTCCATCAGAGGGCGCTGGACCAGCTCCTCACTGCCTACCTTGCAGGTGTTCCTCCACCTGGCCTGTAATCGTCTGGAGAGCCTGGCTGAGAACATTCAGGGTCTAGTGGAGCTCAAGATCCTCATCGTCGAGGGGAACAGCCTCCACACGCTGCCCAAAGCCATCTGCTGCCTCACCAGGTAACCTCAGCCATCCAGGTTGCGTCTACCTGGAGAAACACTCTGCTAGATTTGACGCCTTTAATCTGAAACCAGGTTGGAGTTGCTGAATCTGGACTTTAACAACATCAAGGACGTCCCTCAGGTAACTACCTAATCGCATGGTGGTGGTGGCAGCCTGATGAAGGTGGAGGGTGAAGCCTGTGGTCCTGTGCTCCAGGAGCTGCACCACCTGTCTCGGTTGGACAAGCTGGCCTGCCACCCGTTGGACAAAGGACTCCACATCGTCCACAACCCGCTGCTCAAACCCATCAAGGAGGTGCTGGAGGGCGGGCTGAGTGCACTGTACAGCTACCTGAGAGCGACGTAGCGCCGGGTGGGCAGAGCTCCACCTTCCTGAGAGCAAGAGAGACTCGTTTGTGAAGCTTTTTAACCACCAGCGTTTTGGGGGCGTGGTTTTGAAAGGCCCTTTTCAGGCTAAGTCTTCCATCTGCTTTTATCTTCTCCTGATCATATATGCACTGACAAAAACTGTTGTCATCGTGTGATGAGCAGAAAGCCACATAAAAGCTGTTTCAATCAGATTAAATCACCTTCAAATCAGATTTGTGCACATGTGACCCGAGTGTGGACACATTTCTCAGTGGTATCAGAATCTGGTGGCAAAGACGCTCAAGTAGCGCTCACGGCGACGTGCCATGTTTCACGTCCCTTCCTCTTTGTCTTCCTGTTGGTTTTTGTAACCAGGTAACATGCTGACACCTCTGTCGTTGCCATAACAACCAACGGACGTGAAAGTTTGGACACATCAAATCTAATTTCATCTCGTCCATCGTAGAGCTTCAGAAGTCGACTTGGGAAACAAGTCAGCGAGTCCCAACTGAGTGGGTGCTTTAGAGAAAGCTTTCAAAGTCTGCCTGACTCAGAAAAACTTTAGTTCAGACAAAATAAAATTACTTACACCTCACCAGTTATTGTCTGGCCAGTTCAGTTCGTAACACAATATCAACAAACAGTGACTTAGAAAGTTAGAGTTTTCTCTCTTTCACTTTGAGTTTTGACTTTCCCGCCATGATGTTGTGACATCATTGGTCGCGTTTGTTTCCTGACTCGTGTCTGGCGTCTGTGGAGGCCGAGCCGAGCCAGGAGAGAGTCAGCTCTCTGAACATTTCACCGAGATGGACCGGATCCCTGTTTCAGTTCCGACAGAGAGAAAACATCTCAGACCTTCGACACCAGTGAGGCAGTTCCTGGATGGAGAGCTCTCAGATCTTATCGGGGGCTGAGCTGGGGATGTTTTTGTGATGTTTGTACTGATCGAAAACAGAGGTGACATCATTAGCTGTGTTTCCTGTTGTGTTCTGTGTTTATGGCTCCACACTGCGCTGACGCAGTGCACAGTCTCACCTGCAGGGGGCAGCAGAGACGGAGAAACCGCGGAAAGAAGGAAGACTGGAGCTGTTTGTCATCCAGACGTACACACACACACACACACACACACACACACAGACGAGTGACCTTTACAAGCGCTCCGTTTCCTCCTTACAAGCTCACCGAGAAGAATAAAATGTTGTTTGGACACACTAACAAAGAGAAACGCAGTAATCACACACATACAAACACAGACACACATTAAGAGCACAAGTCACAGGAAGGAAGGAAGAAAGGAAGACAGGAATGTAGGGTTGTTCCAACTATGCCAAGATGAACCCTTTATGACGGCCACCATTAGCCAGCAGGGGGCGCAGTTAGCACACGCACACACCGACACACGCACAGACACAGACAATCGCACACGCACGCGCGTAAAAAGTCACGCGTGTACAAACACAAACACATTTGCAAGTGAAGAGTGGTGAACTACGTGGCTTTTACAACGACTTTATTTGTCTCCAAATATGAATTCGTGTTAATACACGAAATATAAATTACTGAGTAAATAATGACGTCAGAGTGCAGAACCCCAAAAACAATCCAAATTAAATCGTAAATTATTTATTGGACAAAAAACAAACAATCTGATGGACTTTATTAAAATTAGGAACAAACGTGAAAAAAGAAGCAACCTCTTTAAAACTTTACGTTGATCGGTAGGAAAAAAAGACGCAGGAGCTTGTCTGCTCTGTCTGGTGTTTAGGAGCCTCTGTGAGGACACGCGCTGAAGCCGCCGTTGTTCTGCGGTTCTGGGTCACAGCTCCTGTTCGGGGCGTGTCGGAGTGTGAAACTTTGAAAAGAAATAATAAAAACAGAGCCGCGGAAAAAAAAAACTTAAAAAAAACTTCAGTCAGACGCCCCCCACCCCCACCCCCACCCCTTCTCTCTCTCCGCCGGTCTCTCTCGCCCCTGTGACGTAAGCAGGGCTCGGTAAGCGGACTCGGTGAGTCTCGGTCCTCCGGCAGAGACACGCAGATCCGCGGCTGTCCGCGCGCTCCTACCTGCCGCCTCACCTGATCTTGTGTCCGCGTACGTGAGTCCAGCAGTGCAGAACGGACAAAAGAAGAAGAAGAGGAGGAGGAGGTGGAGGAGGAGGAGTAGGAGGAGGAGGAGGAAGAAGTGCTGGGAGTTTTGCGCCGCGCGCTCTGGAAGCTCGCGCAGATCATGGACCGAAGTTTCCTGCTGCACGCGGCGCTGCTGCTGATGTCACTGGGACCGACGGGCGCGCGGGCCGACACCTTCAGAGGTAAGCTGGACCACCGGGGGACCGGGGGAGGGTCCGGGTGTCCCCAGGAGTTTGTGTGTGGGGGGCATCCAAGTTTTCAGCTGGAAAATTTCCTCCGCCTCCTCTTCCTCCTCCTTTTCCTCCTCTTCCTCCTCCTTCGGCAGAGAGTCGCAGCTGACGAACCCCACAACCAGAACCAGAACCACGATTAAAACTAGAACCACTTGAAAACATCCAGAAAAATGTTCTGTTTTTTCCATCAAGCTGTCAGAATACCAGACAGGAGGAGGACGGAGGAGAACTGGAGGGGAAAAGGGGGGGAAGACAGGAGGGGGAGAACGGAGGAGAACAGGAAGAGAACAGGAAAAGGAGAACTGAAGGAAAAAAGGTGAAGACAGGAGAAGGGAGGGAGGAAGAGAACAGCTGGAGAGTAAAACAAAACAGGAGAAGGAAGAGCCCAAGGGGAAAAAGAGGAAAACAGGAGGAAGACATTGGGAGGAGGAGGACGTAGGAGCAAAGACCAGATCAGGAGGAGAAACGGGAACAGGAAGTGAGCGAGAAGATGAAAACCGAAGGAGAAAAGGAGGAGGAGAACTGGAGGGAAAAAGAGGATGACAGGAAGAGGGAACAGAAGCAGAAAAACTGCAGGAGAAAAGACAGCAGAAAATTGGAGGAAAAAGAGGAGAAGAGAGGACAATTGGAGGAGAACAGAATGAGAACAGGAGAGCCCTGCTTTAGTTCCTGTTCGGATCCTGAGGAACCGAAGCACCACAACTTCTTGGATGTGTTCTGCTGCGACATGAATCAGGAACCCGAATGTTCCGTGGAACCGCAGACGGAATACACACACACTGAGTTCTCCTGAACCTGTGAGACGTTCCAGTGTCCAGCTGCAGAACCGACTGGTTCCTGTGTCGTCCTAACGGAACCTGAAGGCCCTGTGGGCTTTAAAGACAAACGCATGCATATAACGCTTTGTGCCCGCGTGTGTGTGTCTGTATGTGAGCGTATGTGTATTTGTGTGTATGTCTGTGTGTAGGTGTGTGTCTGTTTGTTGGTGTGCGTATTGTTTGTGTGTGTGAGTGTGTGCCACATATGTGTACGTGTTGGTGTGCATGTTTCGTGACTGCATGTAGGAGTATGTGATGCGGCTGGATGTCTGTTTGTGTTTGTGTGCGTGTTTTCAGGTGTGTTTCTGAGTGAAAGAGTGTGTGTGTGTGTGTGTGTGTGTGCGTGCGTATAGGTGTGTGTTGGGTTTGTGTGTGTGTTTGTGTCTGCAAGTCGGTGTGCATTGTGCATGTATTTGTTGCGTATGGATCATTGAAATGGTGGGGCGGAGCTTTGCTACTGGACAGCATCTTACCTGCAGTGGGTGGAGCCGCAGCATCTGTGAGCTCGACTCCAGGCAGTCATTGAGACGTACAACAAATGTAACAAGACAAGCACACATGCACGAATTCACGTCTGTATGCGTGTTCTCACACGCACGCACGCACACACACACACACACACACACACACACACACACACACACACACACACACACACACACACAGAACTTCCAGAGCTGATTGAGAGTTTCTGTTGGTTTCAGATAAACAACTGGACACATTATCTGACCTTGACGAATTCTTCCTGAAACGTAAACTGGAGGGCGTTGATGGCCACCAGGCAACAATTGCTGATTTTCTGCAACGCAGTGACACAGCCATAATTTACCCAGAAGCCCCAGAGGAAGTGGTGCGACTAAGCACTCCAGAAGCTACTGGCCAAGAGAACGAGCACGGTGAGCATTGGAAGGTGGTTGGTATGATGGTCATGCCGATGAAGACAAGTATGATGATGCTGACGATGATGATGGTGATGATGATGGCTGAATAGATGAGGAAGATATCAATGGCATTGGGGTTGTTGAGGGTTATGAAGACAATGATGATGATGATGATGATGATGATGATGATGATGATGATGATGATGATGATGATGATGATGTTGGCTTTCGAGAAGCTCCTCATATTTTCCTCATTTGGCCTTTGACCACAGAGATGGCGATTGATGCCACTGGTGACTTTGCACAACTGCTGACATGTCCATACTGCCAGCGCGGCTACAAGCGGCTCTCATCGCTGAAGGAGCACATCAGGTACCGCCATGAGAAGGAGGGCAGTGTTGCCTGTCCGCTCTGTGCTGACACCTTTACGCACCCTGCCCAGCTGGAGCGTCATATGTCCATACACAAAGTTGCCACTGATCAGGTGAGCCTTCCTCCTCCTCTGCAGACTTACACACTTTGCCTGTCGTCCCTGTTTGGGTTGTTGGGTTGTTGTCACAACGTGGACATTCAGAAGGTAGGTGCCGTTGTGTCCCCCTGCAGACTGGCATCTGAACATGAGAGTTGCTCCTCTAACTGCCCTCCCCATACCTGGCCAACAATCAGGTCAACAACGGCAACATCATCGTCCCAATCTTTGTCTCTGTGCAGCCACTGCCGACCAATGAGGCTGCGGGAAACCGGAAGTTCAAGTGTAGTGAATGTGGAAAAGCCTTCAAATACAAACACCACCTGAAGGAGCACCTTAGGATCCACAGTGGTGAGTCATCGCACCGGTCTGCACTGGTCGGAGACGTCTGCGACCATCCGTCTGCTTGAATAATAGTTGCAGACATCCCGTTGTAGGAAAAAATATTTGAATGAAAAAATCACACAGTGAATCAGTCCAAACTTGACAAAAGAACCTGAGCCCAGGAGCACTCAAGCAACAGTCAACAGAGGTGGCAACGGATACAAAAGCCACCACCAGGCTTGAAAGTGATGAGATCATAGTCAAATACATACAATTAACCTGGAAGAGAGTGGGAGTCGGCAGTTGTCCGAGCTCAGCGTCAGTCTGACAGAATTTGGATTTAACTGCGGAACTGTTGAGTTTTTTTTAACCCCCTCCACGTCTGTGCTGTGTTCATGTTGCAGGTGAGAAGCCCTACGAGTGTTCTAATTGCAAAAAGCGCTTCTCGCACTCCGGGTCCTACAGCTCCCACATCAGCAGTAAGAAATGCATAGCCGTCAATGGACGGGTGTGCAACGGAAGCAGTGGGAAACCCTGCTCCTCCCCCAACTACATCACCTCATCACCTGGAAGTCCGTCTCTCACCCAGCTTCGCAACAAGCAAAAGAACGGGCAGCAACACAGCCTGCTGGAACCTCAGGGTTCACTGGACATAAAAGCTGAAACACTGGACTTCAACGAGTACCGCATGCTGATGGCCTCCCAGCAAGGGTTTGGAGGCCCAGGGATCTTCCTGAATGGCCAAGACAACAGTCCGATGGGCACCCACAACCCTGCCCAGAGCTCCATTGAGCACCTGGGAGGATTGGGGATGGATTTCTCAGCACTGAGCTATGCTGGACCTTTTGGACACCACCTGAGTGATGTGCAGAGGGTGCTGCAAATTGTGGACAACACAATGTGCACACAGAATTTGGAAGGGCATCCGGAAATCTCCAAGCTCAGAGCCGACATGAAAAAGCTGGGGGCCCAGATGGAGGAGCACAAGTTTGGCTTGCAGGTGGAAGGTGAAGGGAGCCCTCGAAAGAGCATCACCGACTTCAACCTGGAGAGGGCCAATGAAGCAAAGGGCCTGACTGATGAGTCCAAGCGGCAAGTGGACACCAAGAAGGGCAAACCGAATCACCTGGTGGAGCTTAGTGAGGACAACACACTCTCTGCCAACCAGAGCCACTTCCTTTCATTCTTCTGCCAATTCTGCGGGGAAGCTTTCCCCGGCCCGATTCCACTGCACCAACATGAGCGCTATCTGTGCAAAATGAACGAGGATATCAAGGCGGTCTTGCAGCCAGATAGCAGGCCACCGAGTCAGCACAGTCCAGTGACCTCTGAGCCATCCAGCAGTGAGAGGATCCCCAGCCCCATGAACCCCTTTAAGAACTATGTGTCTGTGCTCAAAGCTTACTTTGCCATGAATGCAGAACCCAACCCAGAAGAGTTGCTCAAGATTTCAATTGCTGCTGGCCTTCCTCATGAGTGTGTGAAGGAGTTGTTCAATGGGTGGAAAAACCAAAACCACCACGATCTCAGAAAAAAATCCCCCACTTCTGACCGCACTGGAGCAGACACAAACAGAAGCTTGAGCCAGTCTCCTGCTGTGGATTTACACACAAAGACCAGGCAGTTTTTAGACCCCAGGCAGACCACGGCAGATAAAGCATTGGACTCTTTGGACCACCTGAGGACAGAATCCCTGTCACCGCTTAACCTTTCCTCCATGTCCCCCCAAACTTCTCAAAGTAGGTCGTACACTCCAAACAGCCTGGTTTATCAAGAGGCCCATGGAGATGTCCCTCTTGATTTGTCACTCCCCAAACACATGGCGAAAAGGTTCATGCCTGCAAAACCCAAGGTCACACAGCCCAATGGTCTTCCCATTCAGTACAATGGAGAGGTTTCAGGGAGAGAGCAGATCCCTGGATCTTTAGATCTGGTCAACGTCAAGAAAGACCCCTTTGGCCCCGATGGAGCAGAGAAGTCTGTTCATTTGCGAGAGAAAAGCGCAAGTCCTATTTTTGGGATTAATCCATTCACTGGGGGTCCCATATACACCTCCCTGACACATCATGGGGCTTTTCCTCCACCCACCCTGATGACTCCTACCCAGGCCGCCATGCCCAGCCTCAGACCCTATGCAGGCTTCGACCCCATGGGTTTCTTGCCTCACATGGCCTTCACCTATGCCACCAGGTCGGCCACATTTGCAGAAGTGCAGCAGAGGAGAAAGTATCAGCAGAAACCTGGTTTCCAGGTAAAAGCCAAAAGCATTTTCTGTAACTGATTTTTTTTTTCTAACTGATTGATTTCCTTGTTTAATCCAGTCAAACATGAAGTCTGATCACAGGCCTTCGGTTGAGAGAGGAGAAGCCATCTTTTTTCCAGCACACAGCCTGAAGTGCAGTCCACTTCCTTTGTGTGCAGCACAGCTTGAAGAGCTTCCACTGAGTGTGTCAAGAGCCACCTAACCTTCAAAAGACCTCGTCTATCCAAGCCTGCCCGATCAGCTCCAGCTTTTCTCTCACTCTGAAACACTTTGTTCCATTTTTGGCTTTTATGGTGGACCATGATGGTATATTTCAAACCCGTGACAAAATATAGATATCTCTTTGTGTTTTGCACTTGCTATTGCACATGGTACAACACTGAAGTTACAAGTACTACTCAGCTACTAAAGCCAATAATGAACAGTTCCCATTGTCTGTTCTGCTCCCACGACCTGCTGAACACCTGTGAACTCTGTTCCTTGGCTGTAAAACCACACGAGAAAAAGCTCAGCTGCAGAGTAACATCTCACAGCCGTCAGCCACTCTGTGCTGTGATGGCACCACCTCCAGTTGTTGGCAACCAAGTTTTTCAGTGTGACAGTCAGTTGACGAAGACGACGTATTTGATGTTCAGTCGAACTGTAAATAACGAAGTTAGTGGTGTGACTTGGTAACGCAAAGTTGTGAGGTGTGCTATGTTTGTTGCAACTGTGCATTGGACTGGCGATGCACACACACACACACACACACACACACACACACACACACACACACACACACACACACACATCCTCTCTCACCCCACTGTCCCATCTGTCCCCCCTTTAATAACAGATGAGGGGGACTTACTTTTAAGCCCTGTCCAGACGTGGGATCATGGAGGCAGTGGGGGGTATGTGGATGTAAAGCGCACAGGTGTGAAATTAATACTAATCAGTGCTGTGTGTGTGTGTGTGTGTGTGTGTGTGTGTGTGTGTGTGTGTGTGTGTGTGTGTGTGTGTGTGTGTGTGT
>JASSRZ010000250.1:2380-13903 GCA_032164315.1 Malacoctenus gilli | reverse complement strand
CGCACGCACGCACGCACGCACGCACGCACGCACGCACGCACGCACGCACGCACGCTCCTAAAGTGACAATTTTGTGTGTTTGCTACTTCACTTGTTTCAGGACGTCTCACAGTCTATAAGATCTGGAAGATCTTTGTATCCTGACTTAAGGAACACTAGTCACCAGCGTTTTGGAATATTTCAGTCCAATTAAGGAAACAACGATGCACCCCATAACACCTGAATTAGACCTCTGCACAGCAATCTGAGCCATTTTATTTGGAAACTCTCAACCTTCTCCTTGTGACGCAAAAGGACGAGACACTTCACCACAGGCTAAATTCTTTTTATAACTTGTCTTGATGTCGTAACCTCACAACTTCTCTCAGGAGGTAACTGGTGAGAGGCACTGAAAGAATGTTGATCCTTTCAATTACCCACTCGACAAACCCCTCTGCATGAGAACTTCCTTTAAGAGCTGTTTTTTTTCCAATTGGATCTGCAGATGTAGTTTGCTGTAAGCAGTTTATGATCAATTGGTAATACTATCCTGTCATTTTTAAAGTGCAGCAAAGATGATAGGATGAGTAAGAGCACTCACACAATATTCACATTAACATTAAGCACGCAGAGCTTCTGATTTGCCTGTGTGTCGCATTTTTTAGGCACTTTGTTCTTGCTTTTGGCCAGGGAAAGGTTGTCAGCGGTATTCGATGAGGACAGAGCGTCATCGTCGAAAAAAGTTGCAGAACGAGCCGGCCTCACTTGCCAGCTTTATTTGCACTTGACACATATGAGCTGTTAATTCCTCCACTCTCAACAGTAACAGACAGCTCGAGAATCGTCTGCGCTCCGCCTGACATCACACAAAGCGAGGTCAAGCTATTGGGTGAACACAAGCTATGTTTATTCATAGAAGCTAGGTTCGATCTGGTAATTACAATGAGGATCGAATGAGAGCATGATGTTGGGC
Organism: Malacoctenus gilli; assembly: GCA_032164315.1. Lineage (NCBI taxonomy): Eukaryota > Metazoa > Chordata > Actinopteri > Blenniiformes > Labrisomidae > Malacoctenus > Malacoctenus gilli. Next base: position 12,951 of record JASSRZ010000250.1, on the reverse strand, counting down.
TGGTTGAAAAGGACGTGATAGAACGCATGCACGCACACTACGAGCTGGAGAAACACACTCACACACACCACTCGGGGCAATTAAGGGGTCAGCGTCTTGCATAAAACCACTTTGGTACCATTGGTATGGTTGTTCATGTGCAAGTGCAAGAATATACTGTATTTCCCCCAGCAAAGCCACACACAGTTGAACAGATTACAGTGCTTGCATGGAGACTCCAAGGTTGCAGTCGTTATTCTCGACAAATAAATGAAAAATAATTATGTGCTCGTACAATGACCTGCATCAGCTCCCTGACGCCATGAGTCGCTGTGTAATTTGCAGCCGTGTGTGTCCCGCTCATGTGTGAGAGGCGTCAGGAACGTTCACGATGCAAAGTGTGAGAACGATTACAGTCTTCCACAGCAAAAGAAGCAGACGCCCCCTCAGGCCAATTCAAAAGGAGATGCATCATCGCTCCAATTTTTATCAACATCAAACCAGTCGCATAGCAGTTAGGCCCACTCCGAATATGAGATTTTGACCTTTTAATTACACGTCCCCATTGAGCCAATGAGTGCATCTGCAGTAAATGCCAAGAACACAAACACAAACTGTGTCTTCGTGTCAAATTGGATGAACAAAATATGATTTGTTGTGATGATTCAGTGTTTTTTTCGGTCTATATACATTGATCTATTCCTTTTCCACAATATATTTTTAAGAGTAATTCCAACAAGCGAACAATCGCTCCCATTTTAAAGGTAAATTAACCTTAAAACAAAAGTGTTTTACTGCAATGTCTTCTAGGTGTGGAACTTCCATGGCCGCTGCCTCCACAGAATGAACGCTGGCCTTGTGGAGGGCATTTCGCAGGTCCTGTTGCTTGAAAAGAGCATCCTGGTGATGGGCTGGGAAAGGTGCGTGCGTGTGTGCTTCTGTCTGTGTGTTTGTGTCTCTGTCCTTTTGTGTCTGTATGTGTGTCTCTGTGTTTCTCGTTTTATTCATGTTCACATGCATTAATTTCACTGCTGAACATCATTAGATAATGCAATATGAGATGTAGCGTTGTCATAAAATCACTACAGAGTGAGACCACTTCAACCTGTAACTGCACCAGAAGAATAAAATGTGTGACTTTATTTGACTTATCGGAGGTAGAATTACAGTAAAAAACTCTGTGTTATTTATCCACACCTCACTCCAAGTCCTATCACATAATAGGACACTCTTACCGCAGTATTTTCCAGGGAACCCATAATCTTTAAGCAGTTTGTGTATCTTGTAACTCTTGTTACTTTTATCTAGGATTAAAATAAGATACCTGGATTTGGAGTTGACATGTGTACAATATATTATGTTAATGACAGTCTTCAGAAAATAGCTTTGTGTGTGTGTTTGTCTGTGCTTCTCTGTCCTTTCTGCTCTGTCTGCCTGCCAACATGTCGGAGCCAACAAGACATCTGGACCCTAACAAGTTCAGAGCACTCCAGGGTGCTCACATTCACTTTCCTGTCACTACCTCATGATTGTGTGTTAGTGTGTGTGTGTGTGTGCGTGCGTGCGTGCGTGCGTGCGTGCGTGCGTGCGTGCGTGCATGTGCGTGTCATATCTGCTCTTCATCCTCATCATCATTGTTTCACACCCAGCGAACTGAACTCTAAATTATATGACTCCCTTTGTTTTTTCATCACAAACGCACACAAACATGCAGGAAAACAAACGCATGCGTGCAGTCACACTCCTACGCTCGCATGCGCTCGCACTCCTGGTCTCCGGGATGTCGCAGTGGTAAAAGAGAACATAGACAGCAGATCAGTGTCAGTAAAAGAAAACTGGTGAGCTGAACCAGTAGAGCGCTGCATCTCGTGGCAACTAACTCAAAGCTCTTTTTAAGTTCTGCTGCTGAAACGGTGTCACGCTGGCTGAAATAGCCACATGCCACCGACAAATTTGCTCCCCAGTTTGACCCCCACATACTGTTCTCGCAGAATAATAACAGGTCAAAGCGGTGCGACTGCGTGCGACATAAGATGAAAGAATTGGAACTCGTTGCAGGTGTGCTTAAAAGGCCTCCTGAAGATAATGAATATTAAAGTGATGCATATTCATGACTTGCCCTGCAGTCGTGCCGAGAGGAGGAACGTCCTCCATGTTCATTACAAACATTTGCCTTGATGCTTCACAGGTGTGACGCCGATTTTTAAACACGCTGCAAGGCAAAAAATAAAAAGTATGTTCATGGAATAAATTATGAATGATTTAATAATGAAGTTCAACACAATAATGTGTAATATTTGAAAGTGGTAAACATAGATATTTTTAAAATCTGACTGAATCAGTAGTTAGGCGTTCATTTATGGGTTTGCATGAATCTCTATAGGTATCTTTGGAGGAAGCCTGAAAGCGGACCCTGTTGTTGGTTGTTTTGTCAACAATTTTCATTGATTTTGTTTCTTTTTTGTGTCCTTGTTGTTTGTTTGGCACCTATAACACTTTCAATTTGACAACTTTCTCAGCCCATGCATAATTCTTATCATTGTTAGGCTCTGTCTCCAGACACCTATAGTGTGTAAAGAGAAATGGGCATTCACAGCTATGCAGGAAATGAAGCCAGAGCATCTTATTAACCTCTCGTGGCTGCACTGTTGTGAAATCCTTCACCTTTGTTGTTGAATATGACAAGAACTCAACAAGAAAGTACGATTCAACATACTTCTTCAAGGCCTAGAATAAGTGGGCTTCTTCACACCAGCTAAGCCAACTGATGAGAGGTCAGTTAGTGCCCTAGACATGGCAACATGGTTATGGAAGGCCCTGTGAGCGCAGTGATGGGGTGCCACCGGCAGTCAGAAAGTTTCGCTGCCGGGCTTTGGCTGCACCGACGGACATCTGAATTGACCTGAAATCACAGTAAGGTGCCCAAATGCCGTTTGTAGCAAAAGTTAGTTGCTGAAAAGTTTAAACCTTCTACAGAGATGCCCGCTGATTTTTATTCTCGCAACAGGGTCTATGTATGAAGACTGAATACAATTGACGAATTTATTATGAAAGTCAAACCTCTCCAATACTCTATACAGAAAGGGCCAACTGACTCTGTCAAAGGCCTTCTTTGCATCAAGGCTTACCAGGGCCATGGACAGATGTTGTTTTCTTGTTTGGTCAACAACCGTCTGTCTAATATTGTTGTCTTGCAATAATGCATGTGAATAATTTATAGTCTACATTTAGTGTAGAAATAGGACCATAGGATCTGCAGCATTCTTTGTTTTTACCCTCTTTTGTGATGACCGATACTCCAACCTCTTATCAAGATGGTGGTGTTGCAGCTCTGTTGAACGACTAGTTTAAGGAGTCGAGCAAAAAGGGAGAGATGTTTGTTTACTTATTGCAGAATCCAGTTCTTTCTTTGTTATGGGTGTGGGTAAAAGATCGTCTTGTGTGTTTCCTATGGATGGGAGATCCAATGTCAATAGGTACTGCCTAATTATTTCCAACTTTGACTGTATCAGGTCATCATTAGAGTGATTCATAGTAGTTTGTAAAAATTTCGTGAACATCATCTGGGTCTTGGATAAATCTGTTAGTTACAGGGTTTCTTACACCATTAATTGCATGTTGCATGTTTTCAGTAAAATACGAGAAAGCTCAGCATTCAGCTTAGCAACACCTGCTGCTTTTGCGAGCACAGCCACAAAAGTAAATGAATAAATAAAGAAGTGATGACCTACTCGTTTATATAGGTTTCAAGCTCTTACATGATCAAACTGAGTTGACAATACAAATGCGAACTGGCTAAGTTAACCAGAGCAGAAGAGGTGTACATGTAAATGTTCTGAGACATACTTTTCAGCGATTGGTTTAATGGGGGAAAGGGAGGGGCTTAGCAACAGGAGTTTGATTAATGGCTCAGGTGTTTTATTGGTGATGGAACCTATGAATACCACAACAAACACAACAGCAACAACAACAACAAAATATAACATCACATTGTTGATTACTGACTAACAGGATCCACATTGATTTATGTGAAAAGGCTGCATGGAATCCTGATGAATTCCAATTAGATTCACACAGGCGAAGTGTTTGTACGTACAACTCTGACTTCTCACCACCTCCGTCTCGCTCTCTCTCTGTTCCCCTCCACAGGACGCTCACAGTTTTCCGTCTGCACTCGTTCTCGCAGCCTTTGGTTGAGCCCTCGGAGTGGAAGGGGGGCATTCAGCATAGTGGGGACGTACTCTGCGCTGCCTTCCAGCCCCCACAAACTCTTGCTACAGGTGTGTGTATTCCTTTGAGCGTCAGACATGTCTTTGGGGTTAGACTGCAGGAAGAGCAGATGCATGAGATTATATTTAAAATTAGGGATGGCCAATATTGTTGGCCTATTGATATTGTTGTCCGATATTGGCCTTAACATGAGGTATCGGAAAGTGCTGGAATCGGTTTTTAGATCGATAATTTTACAAATAAAACCTCTTGGGATTTCATTATGAATCAATTAAATCTCGTGAGATCTTGTTCAATTTGCAGCGGCTGAAATGCTGATTTTCATTCATAAAAATCTTGCCCTCACTCAAATGGAACAATGAAGAACTGACAGGGACACTGTCATATCACCCAGTCTACATCAGTCTTTATTTGACTTTAATTTGTTCCCCCTAAAAAGGGAGAATGTGTTCCCAGTTGCTGTCGGACGCAAAAAAAATATGGCACTTTTTTCATAGCTTAACTTGAATTTAAGTTGTTGTCATATTTTGCGTATTAAGCGTGATGTTTACTCAATTCTAAGACAGGACATGATACTCAATTGTATCATGTTAGTATGATACAATTTGTCTTGTATATTTTCTGGTGGGTAGGGGGCGATATCGGTATCGAGAATCAAGAGTTGAATAACATCGGGATATCGGTAAAAATGCCGATATCGAACATCCCCATTTAAAATGGAAGTAAAAAAACACTGCTGAACTGATGCTGCAATTTGCTGTCTTGCTTTGTGGTGTCACAATGGTGCATGTGGAGAAGGAAGAAGTAGATGAAGAGAGACAGAAGGAAAATGAAAATGAATCTAAGATAAGCTTGACAGAAATGTAAAACAACTAGGAGCTGTTGTCCACTCCTTAAAGTAAGTCGTGTTGTTATCTAAGGGCTGAAGCACCGCATTTGTAATCTCTCTTTGCTTGAAATAGCCCCATGTTTCCAGCGTCCATGCAGGCATGTAGGAGGAGAGCGACTTGCTATATTTCAGGACTCAAAAATACAACTCCACGCGAGCATGCCTGGATGTTTATTCATATGCTCGCATTCAACACCTCAAAGCTTTTACCATGTATTTGCCCAAATTGAAGAATCCTTGTGTTAGGAGCACAGTTGAATTAGTCGAGGAACAAGAGAATTGAGAGAGTTAATTAGAAACTCCTTGTGTGGTTTTAACTCTGTTGGTGCACAGAACCCACTCACGTTGGCACTCTTTTCTGTTGCTTCTTGTTAGACACACAGATCTGAGCTGCAGTGGTGAATTTTATTTAAAATTTCTTTTTAGTTTCAATATTTCTCTTTGATAAATTAGTGTTTCACTCCACAGAGGCCTCCATTTTTCCACCATTGTGAGCCGACATTTGCCTCTGCCGCTGAGCGTGAGAGCCAGTGTGAGCGCCTGTTAATTTGCTGGCTCCATCCTAATTAAATTCTTAATTAGAGCTGTAATAAAGGCGAGTACACTGGAAAGGTCACGGTGTAATGAAAAAAAAAGCCACGTGCCCTCACACGCGAACACAGATGCACACACACATTTTGCTGTGGTTAAAAAGTGGATTTATCTAATAAGACCGAGATCTATTTCCAATAAAACTTCCCAAACACTACATACATGTACACTATTTTTATGGTATCTTTCATTTTATACACACAAAGTAATAAACTGTAATGAAGCACCAACCCGCAGCGCTCACAGGAACAATTACTCAAAGGTTATTTGTTTTGGAGTAATGTTGAAGATAAGAGAAAACCCACAAATAAAGTTGTATAATGCGGGAGATAATCTATTGTTGCAGTCGTCATGAGCAGGCCCAGGATCAGTTGTGGGGTCCAGCAGGAGGGAATGGAACTGAATCACTCACATAAAAATCAGGGTCCTAAAATCACACCAGCACTTTTTAAAATGCAGAAACACTGGGCGCCCCCGGAGCAGATTTTTCTCACATTTCCTACTGCCCAGCCTGGTGACATTCAATCAGATAGGCAAACATGCCACACAAAAGCCCCGAAAAAACTGTCACATGTCATGAAACGAGAAATAAAGAATTGGCTTGTAAGTCGTTTGAAAGAGGCAGGCCAGACCCCTTGGTGCTCAGCACGTTCCTGAAAGGCTCTGCCCTCAGGGTCGAACTGGCCATCCTCCACTCCCGAGTCCCCTTCAATGACCATCAAACTATGGACCCAATTTGCGCAAGTATCCTCTCCAGTTTGCAAAGTTACATCACTTATTGAAAGTTCAGCTGCTGTTTAGCAGCCTGTGTGAGATCTTGCAGCATAAACAGCAGTGCTGCCCACCCCTGAGTCAGGTATGGAGAGCTATAAAGTTTGGGATGGAGGTGGAGTATGAGATAAGGCGGGTGCTCTCCAAAGTTTTGTGGAGCATTGCTCAGGAAGGAAATGCATTGTTGTAGCCTGCACAAATGCACATGTCAAGACCTGCCTGCGTTCATCTCCTCTCCCTACCTTTACCCCTTTCTCTCTCCACAGCTAAAAAAAACCTCCTTATGTGCATCTGTTATTTTTTTTGTCCGTGCTTCTTAGTTCATCCTGCTGCATATACCCCTTGGTTTACACCAACGCACTGTACCCTCCACTTCCCATTTAATCCAAAAGCCCATTTTAAATGATGTTTCTAAGGACTCTCTCAGTAGGAGTCAGAGGAAACCTGATGGAGCACCTTCTGTCTTTCAAGCAAAGCAGACGTTAAAAAAGTCGGTGGACGCAACTCATAAAGCAGAGGCTTTAACTGAATGCATCGCCAGTTGTATGTTTGCAAGAATCCTCCCCCCCTTAATCTGCAATGTCCTTTTTGTTCTTAACCCGTTGTCACTCAGCCAGTTGTTTGTCTCAAGAGGACTTCGTAACCTGTCACACTGATTGTAACTGAATCTTATCACATAATGGAATTTTATAATGTAAGCTACAATGCTAATGTCTCCAGAAGACAAAAACCCTTAAATGCCTCGCACGGACCAAAAAGTTGCAACCCTTGAGTTTTTGGGAGAGTTCACTGTGATCTAAGATGCTGTGCGTCCACATCAGCTAATGTCCTGTCTAAAAGAAATCATAAAAGGATGCAATTCATTCAGAAATTCCTCCTATGCTTAAAAATCCCGTGAATAGATAGTTCCCCTGGGCTCGTATATATTCAACTGAATTTCTGAATCACATTTTACGTCCTGATTTCCTGCCTTTTCGCACTCAATTACGAACAAGTTGAAGAAGTGAAACGTGCTCGTGGACTTTCCCCTTTTCTTTTTCCCTCCACTGGCGTACTTTCTTTGGCAAATCCACCGAGCACAAAGACGGCATCTCAAAAGCAGTGGTGCATTCGTTTCGGTTGGCAGCACGTTCCTCTAGGTTTCCAGCGAGTACGGTGATGCTGTTTTCACATCAAAGCGCGCAACGCTGCCAAGTTATGCGTTCGTGCCGCCAAGTCATAGCAGCGGTGGCTTCGCGGGCACCGATGACAAAAAGTCATTCGAAAGCTTCTGTTTGGATGTGCGTGTCTTTCTCTGTGAGGTTTTTCATTGTGTGTGCATACGCGCACTTGTTTGTGCCTCAACTTTGCAGCAGAACATTTGGCTGATGTGGGACTCCAGTCCCCTCATCCATATTCAGCCTCTGCTATGTTCCGCTTGACTTCTCGTATACCGACAATGTGACGCACGCACGCACGCACGCACACACACAGCATCAGGAGGGATACATGCACACATGGGTCCTGTACGCCTGCCTCAGCCCACCCCGCTTCTTTTTCTTTCTGCATTCCTTTCCCGGATCCCTTAATCCTCAGCGGCTGAACACCTTCCAAGCATGTGAGGACGAACTAATTCAAACTATGGCTGGCAATCAAAACGTTCGACAAACACAAGTTTACTTGCAGCAGTGGCAGCTTTTTTGACTGAAGCATGGACCTATTGCAGTGTGAGCAGCATGAAAACAGATGAAAACCTTTACAGAACTGTATCACTGAGGAGAAAAAAATCTTTTTTTTTTTTGTGTAGCCATAGAATAGGACATTATATGAACCCCACATTTTGCTTGTCAGTGATAAAATGTCATTATATATTGTACCTAGTTATGTGTTGAAGACTAATCTCAGTTCATGTGGAAGGTACTCGTTTAGACATTTGAAAGCTACTTTACTAATCTTGCGCTCTCTCAGAGGTACGGGTGAATGGAAGACTGTAATACATAGTAACCCCCCCCCCTACACACACACAATATTTAACCATTGTTTCAGTTGACATTACTGCACACTGATTACCAGATAAGATGCAACCAATAATCCAGTGGTTGCCTTTGAGCCAACGAAAATCCCTTCTCCTTTACGTTTGCATTCCTTTACCTTACACTTGTGTTGTTCCTGTCAGTTAGAACAAATATAACAATCAAATTGACATGGAGTGAGAAGATTTGTGTGACTGTCTGATTTGTTGTCTGCTTGTTCTTCGTTATTTTCTGCCAGTCCTTAACAATTCCTTCAGGTGGGGAAGCCCAGCTGTAGCTGCCCTGTTTTGGTGCCGAAGAGGTGAAGCTGTCACTTGATAATGATGTTTCTTGATTGCTGTGAATGGCTTTGGACTGAGGTTGCCATGGATGTGGAAAACTGTTTGACCGCTCCAGTCTATGGTGGCCTTGGGGCAGATGTTTCGGCTAAACATCGAGGGAGACAATAAATGTTGTGAATTAAATGCGACACAATGCTAAACACACAACTCCTGCTCACTTGGGGAGTAACTTCCTCAAATTCCAACCAGACCACATGGTTTGAAGGAATAAGTTTCAGAGGAGTCCTTAAAAGACGTGATGCTATTACACTTGGAAAAGAACCCAGAAAAGGCGAAATTCGCAAAATATTTAGCTTTTTGCTTTTGCAATGATTATTTAGTGTAATTGCGCCCTACAACGGTGTAGCTTCTATCTTCCTTTAGCATGTCCAGAAGTTTAACTTTTTCTGCGATATTGGCATCTTCCTCTGTATTTATGGTACGTCCGCAGGTGCTTTTGTTGGTGCAGAACGTTTTGTTGGCATCGTGGGTTTGGAAGAGACTTTGGAAATGTAAATTGCCAATCCAAACGCATTCTGTGCTGGACAGAGACAAAGCACAGAGGAGATTGATAGACATTGGCATGCAGTCCCTTAGCCATTCACAATGCAGAACACGATGCACTTTCATATACTGTAAAAAAAAAAAAAAAAAATAAAAGACTGCTCTAAAAAAATCTGCGAAGCCACAACAGGGGAACTGCGATATAGCGAGGGTTCACTGAATTTTGTCCTAAAGTATGTGTAGGCAGACACAGAGTTAAAGTGCCCTGCTTAAGTATAATATTGTCAGTATTTGTACTTTGTTACATCCACCACTGCATGGGAGTAAACCCACAAAAATAATGTATAGGGAGAGAGAGTGACTGAGAGGGTATAATCGAATCTGTAAAACTATTTCTATCACTACTGCATAATTTGGATCCCTTTTTTATTAGTTTCACTGACAGCAACATATGTGGGTTATAGCAACATATGCTCCAACAAAGCATCCTGCATGATCTTGTACCTGCAGCCTCGCGTTTATTCTGTGTCTGTATTACGGCCTATGCACTACGATGTGCTGCTGCTGTGTGTGTGGGTGTTCGGCCCAATTGGTGCTTTGTTCTTCTGAGCACTTTTGAAGGCTAATGAGGGTAATTAAACCATCTGCATCATAAAGCCCAACATTATGGGGGTGCTGCGGGTATGTGCACCTTCTCATTGCTCCGGTCCCACAAAATCTGCACGCGAGTGCACGTCTGCACGCACAGGACACGATAAAAGTTAGTTGAAGTGGAGGGCTGCATGAATAATGCAGGCGACCCACACTCTCGTAAACTTTATACCTCCTATCGCTCACACTCACTCACCTACCACAGCCGACACACTCCTCGCATAGCTCATCGAGTCCTGCTGTTGAACCATCTGATGAGGTCCGTGTTTTTATTTGATAAACGCACGCACGCACGCACGCACGCACGCACGCACGCACGCACGCACACACACACGTACGCATGCTGTTTTATGTAATCTAAATCACTTGAAGTGCCCTTTCTCTTGAGGTGTCAGTTAAGTGTTAAATGTGGGAACAGATGGTCATTTGGGGCATATGTTTAAAGTTTTTTAGTGGTTGGCTTGTATGATAAGAAGTTTGCGTTAAAGGTTGACATTTCCTCTGAAAGTGTATACTTCTTTTTCCTGCATATGCTTTATATTAGTCATGTGTAGGACATTTGGACTGTGTTTCTCTGATGGGACTCTGTTACATTTAGGGTGTGATTCATAACATTGACTGAAG
>JASSRZ010000249.1:0-13912 GCA_032164315.1 Malacoctenus gilli | reverse complement strand
TAAAATGACTGTTTATGGCCCACAGAAGCTGTGGGAAGTTTCACTTTCGCTGCTTTCCTTTTTCTTGTGATATATGAGCGCGATTGCAAATGAACCAAAACTTAAAGGGAAGCGTCAAGCCGGAGTTTCCTCCTCCCCAGTGCGAAGGCCGTGTCCACCGCTGGCAGGTTGTCGCTACAGGTGCAGCAGGTGACTGTGCTGCTGACAGACGATTAATGGTTTCCTGATGGGCTCGCTGTTGGCCGTCAGAGTACCTGCATATCTGCAGGGGAGGAAATGCACATCATTGATTGCACCAGTGCTGACTGTGTTTTCTTCCTTATTCGTTCTTACTTTCCCATGAAATCTTCTCTTCCTTAATCTTCAATTTTGAAAAACAACTTCTTTTTTATTTTTTTTTTTTAAATTTTTACAATTTTATTTTTTCCCCCTATTTTTTTGTATTTCCTTAATTTTTTTTGTAGCTTTGCCTATTTTTTTTCTTTTTTCTTTTTAAATTATTTTCAGACTTTGTAGTTTATATCCAGTTTTTTTCCAATAAAATATTTTTCTTTTTTCTTACCTTTTCTTTATACCTTCGGTAAAATAGTTTGAACCTTTTCCCGTGTGTTCTCTCTGCAGCCTGACGACATCTCCACCTTCACGTCCGAGCCCACCCTCATCTCCTTCGCAGAGTTTTTCTGTAAAACTTCGGAGGGAACGAAACACGTACGTTTTACAAAGTCACAAAGAAAAACTGAAACATTTGACACACATTTTTCTTTTTTTTCCAAGTGTTCTCGTCTTCTCTTTTCAATTCTTCTGTGAGGGTTGTTGACACAAAAACACTGGAGATTTCTGCAGGATTCTGGAAACGTTTTATTTCACAACTTCTGCAACATGTTTGGCCTCATTGCAGCTCCACTGGAGAGTTTTTATCCCAAAGAAAATAAGGACTAATGTGAGAGAGAGAGAGAGAGAGAGAGTTACATAAAGTCAGTTAAAGTGTTGTAACATTAACCGAGCTGTAAATCAAATCACTTGGTGTGTTGCGTTTCTGTTGTTGTGAGTCTGTGTGTGGCCGCGTTCGCTGCAGAACCTTTCTGCTCTGCTGCGTCTCGGCTCCAGTCGCCTTTTCGAGGCTGCAGGCAAAACACGGAGACGCCTCAGCCTGCGTTCCACGCATCAAAATAAACATATTTACATTCGCGCTGCTTTCCTGCTGAAATCACACATCCTGATTCAGCGCCGCTTCAGGAGGGAGAGCTGATCAGCCTCCGCTGATCTGTTTACCGTTTTGTGGACAAACAAATGTTCCCAGTATTAAAACGTAAACAAAGTTTAGGGAACAAACCATAAGACCCAAATATGGGACATTGTGGTGGAGACATCGTAGATCACAGGAATGTTATTCAGACAGGAAACACGTCGCTGTGCTGCACTTTTTCTCCCCATGAATATAAATGAAGTATTTAAAGCACAGATGCATATAAATGGGACTGAAAAGTAAACAAAAAGAGAGAATTTCATGGTTCAAACTTGGTAAACAGGCCTCTGTGTTTGAAGTGATGCTTCTGTTCTTCAACCGGTGGTCCGAAATCCCCCTTTTATTCACTAATTATTCATTCATTCATTCTGTCACTCATTTATTTACCTTTTCACTCACTGCCTCACTCATTTGCTAACTTGCTTGTTCACTGAATCATTGTTTTTATTCACCCACTATTTCACCCTGAGATTCATTTCCTAGTGATTTATTCACTCATTCATTCTGATGGATTTACTCTAATTTATTCACTCTTTTAACCATTCGTTTATTCATTTGCTCTTTCATTTAGTCACTCAGTTTTTCAGTCACTCATTCATTCACCCACTTAACCATTCATTCCCTCACTGATTTTCTCATGTAGTAAGTCATTCATTCATTCTCTCGTACATTCACTCACTCACTCATTCACTCACTCACTCATTCATCCATTCATTCAAAGTAAAGATGAGTCTACCACCCATTTTTGGGGGTTGTTATTCTAGTCATTCACTCACGGGAACAAGAAATTTAAGAAAAAGTCATTTTTTCCCGGTGAGGCCGTTAAAGGGTTAAAATAGTATAAATTATCTCGACCGTGTTCGATCTGTTCATTCGTCAACGCGCTCTTGTCTGGTGAGGCTGCGTCAGGTTAATGAGTGAAGCTGCTCAGAGGTCACCGGTGTCGGCGTTCACGGCGAAACGGAGCAAATGTAATCACGCTGGAGTGTAACATTTTGTAATTGAATTTAATACGAACGGGAATCATTTCGTTTATCTGCGCAATCACGCCGGCCGGGCCGGCTGCTCTTTAGCTCCGCCCGCCCCCCTCTAATAAGAACCAACTCGATATGAGAAGCCGGCAAGTTCTGTTTTGTGGCAAATAATCAAATCATCGTGGCAGGTTTTTTTCCCTTTAACTTGCCGTGAAATAGCACGAGATTCAGACCGGCGAGCGAATGAATATTGTTTTCGCCAATTACAGCTGAGATTGGAAGGTTTGTTAATATGTTTAATGGCCTGAAAGACGAAAATAGATTCAAATTTACACACCTGCGAAGATTTGTATGTTTTTCCATCTTAAAAACTTATGTTACGATTTTTAATTTAGACATTTGAGCAATTATCACTGAGTTGCAGCTTGAATCTTCCTTGTGGAAGTTTTAAGACCTTCAGCTCCCTTTATTGATGAATCACATTAAAAACACTGAAGAAAAACGCCAACATCAGCTCACGTCTTCACTTCCTGCCGCTGTTTCTGCAGAGAGACGACTCGCTGGTGTTCTCGGCGATGCTCTACGAGTGTGTGACGCAGGAGTGTCCGGAGATGTTGCCCACCTACATCGCCGTGGAGCAGGTAACACCCGACAGCTTCAGCCCCGAATGACGATAACGTCGACGTTTCAGTTCATTTCAGGTCTTCAGATGCGTTTGAATCCTGAGCAAATCCATCGTTTGCTTCACAAGACGTTTCGCAGAAATAAGAAGCGTCTGCATGTGTGATTAAGTCACGATTCTCAGCAGAGTTCTGCTTCTGTTTCTTGAACATTGTCTTTTTATAGTATGTTGGTTATTCAATAAGAAAGCAGAGTTTATCCGACAGCCAAAATCTGTCTCCAGGTCAGCAGACGATTAAAGATTGTATGTTTGAGTTGTGTTTGAGTCGTGTTCTCGCCGGCGTCTGGCAGGCGGTGCGCGCTCTGCGTCGGGGCGACCTGCTGCAGACCTTCCTCCTGTGGCAGCTGCGTCTGGTGGTGGACTTGTGGGACAGCCGGATGCTGCGGGGGGCCGGCCGGCGCCGCGACACGCTGCTCACCGCCGAGTTTCTGCCCGTCATGAAGAACGCCGTGGACGTGGCGCTGGACGGCTGGCTCAGAGGTGAGGAGACGAGGGCGCGTGGGAGTAAATCTTGCCTAAGTGAGCTGCAAGGAATGTTCAAGACCACCTCAGAGAACATGTGAGTGAGTTTTCACCTTCAACAGGACACCGTGTGACAGTTCAGACTCTGATCAACAAGCGCTTGCTTTCAAGCTTCGTTCAGAAACGTCACCGGTTGCAAAGGGTTTTCACCGTGACGTCGCGCTGCGCAGCAATAACAGCGATTCGTTTCTCTGGCTGACAACATGCGACACCACCCAGCGTCGCAGTCTGAGCGTCTCGCGGGCATGTGATGGCTTGTTTCCCTGCAGCCGGCTGGAACGCGTTAATGTCATAGTTTAGAAGTTAAACACACCGTGTATACACTCAAACAAACGCACATTCCTCGCCACTCACGTGGAAGCGCGCGCACACACACCTACAGGAACAAACACACACACGCAGGAGGCGTGGGAAACGAGTTTTGCAGTCGGACGGCCGCGTTTCAAGCGTGCCTTCGCTGTCTTGTCTGAAGCCCGCGGCGGACAGCTGAAAGGAAACGAACTGAGCTCAAACAGCAGGAATGTCACTGCTGACTGTAACTGACTCATCAATGAAGTATGTCCACATTTTATTTTCCCCTCACTGTAAAAAGAAGAAAAAGTCTGAAGTTTTCTCCCGTTCTCCTCCAGTTTTCAATGTGCCGCAGATGTTTTCCAGCCGACGCCACAAATATTCCGCGTTCAGAAATTGCAACAGAGACTCAAAGTCCTTTTTTAAAGGTCAAATATTTTTCAGTTTAGACTGATTTTTACTTGGAAAAACTAGCAGCTTGTTTACAGCCTCCAGCTCATGAGGACCCGCCGCAGAAAAAAACCCCCGACCCTGTCGAGAGTTCGACGTCAGAAGACGGCGGGAGGAACAGAAAGTCCCGAAAAACGCTCCTCCAGCTCCTCCTGCGTCTCCTCTCCTGCGCGGAAGGCCTCAGTATAAATGTGCTCCGCATGCATTCAATCAATATGACCGCGGCGCCTCACATGTTCAGCCATCACTCTCCTGCCGTCTTATCTTAAAGCGTCCTTTTATGGCGGCACTTTCGGTACAAACGCACCTTCAGGAAATTGTGCGGCGCTGCGAGCGAACAGACCCGTGACCTCGTCAGCAGAACAAACAGCTTCTGTTGGACGTCCTTGACTTTTAGGTGCCCGACCGACTTCTGTCGGTGATATTTTCAAAGGCCCTTGGGCCTGTTTTGCTCACGTCGTCCTGCTGAATCTTGTTTTTGTGCTGATTGTGTATCCGTGTGTGTGTTTTATCTACAAAATACCATCAGAACAAAAGGAAATCGAGACTATCGGGTTCAGACGTGACCGTGAACGTGGACATCATGAGACATCTGCTGCCGGGAAGGACAATGACACCTCGTGACTCCTCTGTTTTCCTTCCAGACAACAGCGCGGTGGTGAGGTCCTACATGAGGGGCGAGACCCTGCCCAGGGACGCCCAGTCCATCATGCTGGCCTGCTTCCTGGTGTATCGCTCCATCCCGCCGGCGAAGGACTCGCACACGCAGATGGAGGGTAAGACGAGCGCACGCAAACAAACCGATCCTGTACCTGCGTGTCTGGTTGTAAGCAGAGACTGCGTAAACACCTGACAGCCGCGGCAGCCGAATGCAGCGACGCAGAGACGCTTCGGTCTCCGTTTCCTGCCGCTTTTCACTTTCAGCAGAAGATAATCTGACGCTTGCATCTGTGGTTACTTTTCCTGTAGTAACACGAGATTATTTACCTTTCAAGGCCTCTTCAGAGAAACTGCTGGAGTGACTTTTGATGTTATTTATTCTTCCTGGTTCTCAGAGGAAAATATTTTAACTTGATTGCGGAGAATTCTTCGTGTTTTTTTGTCTGTATTTACAACAGTGGCATCAGCTGAGAAGCAACAGGCAGAAATGTGTCTAAAGTGCCATTTAGGCCCATTCACACCAGGACAGAATGAGGACTGGGTCCGATTTGGTTCGATTTCATTCTCTATATTTTAAAAGCAGCTCAAACTGCCTGAAAAAAGTCCTCCAGTTACACAAGCGGCTCATTTTGCAGCATTACTGCTTAAGCACCCACAAAGAAGAAGAATAAAGCTGCTTCAGCTAAACCAAGAAGAAGATCCTGCCCAGTTTAACCAGCACTTCCTGTCTTTGGTCCTGCTGGATGGTCTGTTTCCCCCTTCACACTGGAAGCAAACCAAACAAGGGTCCAAGAGAACCGATATTCTATGAGTTTTATGACACTCTTTGAGTAATTCTGTGTCTTTGTGCTGGTAAATTGTTCATTTTGAGTCGCTGATGGATCCGTCTCTCCCTGCAGGCTGCAGCTCGTTCGGCGAGTTATTATCTCGCAGCAGCCAGCTGGGGATCCCTCTCAGAGACCTGCTGAGTCTGGCGCTGCTCCTCCACACTTCAGCGCCGGGCCTCCCTCTCCTCCTGTAGCGCCGAGACTCACCGCCTCGCCACCGGCCCGGAGCCTTCGCCTGCACGCCGGCGGCCTCGCACAGCAACACGGACAAACTGCAACCCCTCGACACGTGGCGTCGGCGCCGCGTCGCTGCGACGCCGGCTGTCTTAGAAGGACTGTTTCAGAAATACGGACTTCGTTTCTTCGTCACCTCCTGAAGAATAAAACAACTTTTGTATGATATTTGTATTTACTGTTATTTTCCAGCATAAAAAGGGAGGTTAAGGCGCTGGAATCATGTGCCAGTTTTGCGGTCCAGAGTGAGGACTTTGTCGGTGGTCCGCTCGTC
This sequence comes from Malacoctenus gilli, assembly GCA_032164315.1. NCBI lineage: Eukaryota > Metazoa > Chordata > Actinopteri > Blenniiformes > Labrisomidae > Malacoctenus > Malacoctenus gilli. Next base: position 7,752 of record JASSRZ010000249.1, on the reverse strand, counting down.
ACTGAAAGCACGACTGCAGGCTGCTTTTATGTCATTTTTTTGTTTGTTTTTTTATTGTTTTGTTTATTGTTTGAATAGAAAATACCTGCACACCACATGAAAACTGAGTTTCCTCTATTGTTTCTAAATATTTGTCTGAGTTTCCAAACGGCCAGCGCTCGGCCACCCGTTGCTTTCAACCTCTGTGTCTGTTCTGGTTTTTCGTCTCGACCACTAAAAAGAGGCTCCGCTGCAGCGTCCGTTCGCTTCCTGGGTGCGGCACCAGTCGAGGTCTTGAAGCTTGCTGAACCTCTCGGAACTGCACACCATTGTTTGTGTTCTTTCATCGCTTTCATCGTTTGTTTGTCGTGGCGCCAACGTTTCATCCCTGAAGCCCTGAGCGAGGTCGTTTAGAAACGAACCGAAGGTCAAACTGAATCGTTTTAGATTCCCTGCGTCTAAAAAAGACTCTAACTGGTACTTTAAGGGTTTAACTTTCTTCGTGTTGGAGAGAAAAGTGAATTTCAGCTCTGCTTGGCAAAGTTTTGTCCATTACGGTCGAATAAATTTGAAATTGAAGCTGCGATCCGACCTGCGATCGAGCTGCTGGTCTCAAACTTCTGAATTTTTCGAAAAGTTTCTCTGAGCTGCGGTTCGTTTCGAGTCTTTATCCTCTGTCGTCACGGGTTCGCAACTCGGGATCCGACTGCTTTAAACTGGGGACTTTTCGGGGATGATTTGCACATATTTGACCACAAATACTCGTGATAGAAGTAATCCGAGTGGTCAAATAAAACTTCAGAAGTCGCAGAAAGGCAGAGAGCAGATGTCCACACCAACGCACAGCTGCCGGAAACATCAGCGGCACAGAAACGCCGAAGAGAAGAGCCGCTGTCTGTTTTCCTCCTTGTTGTTTTTTCGGGATTTTCTCACACTTGCATTTATCCAAAAAAGGTTCAAACCCAACAACGCGGGACTTTCCTACGTGTACATGAAGCCAGCAGTGACACTCGAAACCGTTTTTTCATTGGAAATCCCAGCCGCTGATAGTCAACAAACCGTGTCTTCAGGTGGTTTCCAGTCGGTCCAAAGTCGTTTTTGCCCCTTTGACCAGGCGGGTTTTTTTGTACGTTATTTGACCAGCTGGAATTCAAGTCAATAGCACAAATTGGACAAAGTGGTTGGTAGCGATAAGTTCATGTTCATAAAGAACAGAAGAAGAGTCATGCAAGAGGACCAAAAGACGAATTTGTCCACAAAGACATCGAGGCCACCTTCTTTCACACAGACTTCTAATAACACTTTTCTTCTTGTTGATGTAAATGAGTATGAAAGGAGTCTTGAGATACTTGAAGCTACGAAACCGAGGGAAAAATGAAGGCAGAAAAATGTGATAATTCACGTGCTGGTGGTGGAGCGGTCCGCCTGTTGGTGCGTCTGCGTCCCAGCCCGGTCTGGGAACGTTCATCTCATGTTGTCGGCATGTGGGAGGAGGTGATTTCAGCCCCGAGTCTCCGATTATTGGAGCTGCGAAGACATTCCAGAGCAAATGGAAAACATCCGAACAAACAAACAGCCCGCGCCAGCTCCACGCGGAGCCACAACACCCGGAGCGGCTCGTCTCGGACGCAGACGTATTCGGACGACTCGACCGTCAGAGTCTCGCATCATCTGCGCCGGAAAATGTCAAAGCCAATATTGATTTCCATCTGTTCTTGATGTGGCCCGAGCTTAAAGGCGGCTGATGATAATGCACCTTCAACACAATGGACCGCTCTCCCCGTTCCAACTCTGCTCTTTCTCAAACCGCGTCTGATCAAAACAAAGGACACAAACCATCTGTTGAGCCGCAAATTAGCCGGTCCACCCACGTTTAATGTTATTGTGTGTCCGGCTGCACATAATACTTTCGTTTAAACTGGGAAAAATGAGCTGGAAATAACCACCAGACGAGCTTCTCAAGGTTTTTATGGGTGAGAAGAAACTTCCAGGCTTTCATGGACTCATTTGTGGGTCCTTGTGTTGTGTATTTCCGACATATTTCCCAGTTTGGGGTGTTTTTTGTTATCATCTCTCTCAACTATTTGGGTGTGAACTTGAGACAGCTCCCGAATCCACCAACACATGATGTTTTCTCTTCACTGGGGTGTGTGTGCGTGCGTGTTTGTGTGTGCGTGTTTGTTCGTGTGTGTTTTCTCTGGAGACACACCATAATAACAGTAATACTGCAAGTAGACTGGAAAGCACTTGCAGAGCGGCTCCGTTAAACTTGATGTTTGTTCTGTTCACACTTGTCCGGTTAGGCTCAGTTGAAATGGACCAAATGTCAAATGTTAAATCCACGTCATTCGCAGTGATGTCACGGAAGTTACGTTGCATTATTATTGCCCCACGCTGTCATTTAGTTCAGCTTTAAATGATTCCAAAATTAAGGAAGGGAAGTGTGAACGTGTGACGACAAGACTTGAAGAACGTCGTATAAAGATCTTCCTGTCATACATGATACACAAAAGGGTGTCGCCGAGGGAAACACCCAAAGAGCCACGTCAAACACGAGCTTGTAAGTTTGGTGCTATTTGACGTGAGACGACCAATACATTAACAGAAACAGCTTCGCCTATTGGTTTTAACCTTTTGGTAATCCATTTTTTAAGGTTTTTCCACTTTAAGTTCTTGTTTCATTAACTGTTTTTGTTCATTTTTCAATGAAAAGTGAATCAAAACCCTAAAAAAAAGTGCTGAACAATGACAAATGACTTTAATAATCTCCGAAAGCGTGAAATTTGGAGCTCAACGATGTTCAACAGTCCTTGTTTTGGGGTTTCTTTGCTCCTGCAGTCGTAATAGATCATTGAAAGTGAAAACAAAGAAGCAGCGAAGCTTCATCTCCGAGAACCGCCGATGCGCTCGGTGACTTTTGTCCCCGTGCACCAGCAAGCTCCCTGCGCAGCGTTCAGTTTCACACGGTGTATCTTGGACGCGCCGGTGTCCTGCTCCGAGGTTTGGCTCATGTGGTTTCCTGGAGACACGTGTCGTCTCGGTCAACACGCCTTCACAAACATTCCAGGGAAATGTCACATGACCATCATCCGCACGCGGTGCCGGCAGGAGCGGCGGCGGCAGCGGCGGCGGCCTCCGGGTGTTTTTCAGATGATCAAAGTCTGCTGGCTTTTTACAGTCCTGCAGGCTCCACTGATGGACGCCAACGGGACTTCTGTCTCGCACTCGGAGGAGCTCGTGTGTCCCTGTGATCTTCCTGGACTGCATGTGGTCCCATTAGAGGGCAGAAGAAGAAGAAGAAGAATCTGCAGGACGCAGCTTCCTGCTAACTAATAGCTCATCCTGACGCCAACCTTCAGTTTTGGTTTTTGTAAAACGCAGGCTCAGTGTGTGTGTGTGTGTGTGTGTGTGTGTGTGTGTGTGTGTGTGTGTGTGTGTGTGTGTGTATGAAAACCACTTCTCAAGGTCTCAACAAGCTTTATGAGGTTCTCACTTTCGTTTTCAAACAGCAAAAGCAAAAAAAACATCTCGCCACATATTTTCAATCATCCATTCATCGTTTATAACTCTGTCACAACTATTACAGTGACGCCAAACACCAAATTTCACCAACATACCAAAGTAAATCTTTAAATCTGCTCTTGATTCTATAAAATGTTTTGTTTTGGTAATATTTGGGATGTTTAATGCAGATTTTTCCAGGTGAACTTCAGGGCACCGGTCCCCCCAATGATAGAGAATCACTGCACTAAACCACAGTGATGATGAATCAACTCTGGTCCAATTGTTTTCAACAGGTCCCAGGTCAGACGATCACTTTCGCGAAAGCAGGAAAAGTTTGTTGTTGACGTGCAGCCAACAGATCAGCAGCAGTCGTCCTGTCGGAATATCAGAACGAACCAAAGCGTTACTCGGAAGTATTCAGCGCTTCAACAATGACGCAGGTTGTGTAATAATCCCGGAGTCGTGTATTGTCCTTGACTGCACTGAAGCTCGTGCTGGGAAACGCGGCAGTTCGAGCTGAATTCAGCCCTTTGTGAGCGCCGACTGTTTATGAAGCCTGTGGGAAAAAGTCGCGCTGCCGCTCACAAAAAAATCCCTCCCGTGTTTGTTTCCACAACAAGCCAATCTAAATGTGTCACGGCGGACACGCCCTCCGTTCTCACGTCCTGACTTTACACAGAGGAGCACGGAGGGCTCCGATGCTTTCTGTTTTGAGCTCCGCGTAAACACTAAACAAAAGGGCACTTTCAAGGACTGAGAAGCTCTTCAGCCCGACGGTGGACCACCGAGGAGACAAAACTGAGCCCACTCGGTCACGTAATCACACGACAAACGTCCAAAAACTACAAATGCTGCTACCGTTGATCTAATTGCATGTTGAAGCCTCATAAAACCTCACTTTCACAACGTTTTTCACCACTTTGTTGTACTACAATGTCCACTTTGCTTACGAAAAACAATGTGCTCTCAGGAAAAGCAGCTGCACTTGGAGGGAGGTGTCCACTCGTGACCCTTTTCTTCTGCGAGTGTCTCTGCGGTGGATCTTGAGATGAGACGGCTCTCGCGTTCGACACACCTGGTCTTCATAAAAACCTGCTGCGGCGACTGATAAACTCATTGAAACGAGCTGCGTTCACAAAAGCTTGGTGCTCGTATTGGTATTTGTCGCTTCGTGTGAGTAGCCGCCACAGGAGCGACCCCAGTGCTGAGCGTCGCGGGAGGCCGGTGCTCCCCTCCAGTTAGTCTCCAGGGCAAATTCGAACAAATAAGATCAAGAAGATGTCATGATGCGAGTGTGGAAGTTGGAGAGCAGGTACGAGAGGCCGACGTTCGTCCAGAACACTGAAACCGTTTCATCGGCTCAACGTTTTGAACGCGGCAGAAGGCAAATGAGTTCATTTCCTGATGAACTCGACGCAGCACATCTGTCTGTTATGGGAGGGGTTGCTGACACAACACCACATCTGCACCCCCCCTCCCCCTCCCCCTCTCCTTCCTCTTTCTCCTTTGATTCATGTCAACTTTTCTCTTTGTTTTTTCCAAAGAACTCCTCAGTTATTTCGCCGTCAGCAGTTTTTTTTTGAGTCATCTGAACGGGGAAACTTCTCATAAGATGCAGAGTTCAGCAGGCTCGTGTCTTCCTTTGAAAAAAAGGTCAGTGTCCATATGAGGAAGTCATCATGTTCATCCAGATGAAGCCATGAGGGGAGACGCCAAATACGCAGAGCGGCGAGAAGGACTCCCTCTCCGCTCTATTAATAGAGGACATCCACCTAAAGCGAGACGAGAGCGAAATGGACCGAGCTGTCGAGAAGTCTCCCTCGGCTTCTGCTTTCACTTCCTCTCTATTTGAGTGCTCATGAAAATTGGGCGAATTTCCCTGCTGTTTCATGCATCGCAGATTTGAATATATCTGCATGAGTCGTTTTGCGCTGCTCTTCACCTTCTCAACCTGTTCTGGGACCCCGGCAGGTTCCAGGCGGCCGCCGTCCTCCCAGATCGATGGGACGGGTGGACGGATGAGCGTCCCTCAGCGCCACCATCAGGTCAGGTTTGGTCTGGACACTGTTGGTGTTTTTGTCTTCACATCGAATGTAATTCACGCTTGCAGACTTTCTTGCAAAAAGGTCATTAAGGTCAAGGTAAATAAAAGAAAGAAACGATTGTTTTACTCTAAAATTTAACGCTTGAATCATTTCTTTATTGTTATTCTATGAGAGGTGCTGCTGCTTTTGAACCAGTGGGGTTGAATCAGGTTTTAGGTGATGAAACACGTTGCATGTTACGACCGGTCGTGTTGTGAAAAAAGGAAAACGAACTCAAATTCGAAAAAAGCAGTTTTAACAGGAAGTGTAGAAAAAAAGCACTTTGTGGTCATGTGTGTTTTCCATCTCGTGAAACAGTGTCACTCTTGTTTTGGTCCATTCGGGCCTCCGTCCACACCGGCAATAAAAGAGTACCTCTGTTTCCCTGAGATATGCCTCAATGTCAGGAACAGTGTCTGTCCACCAGAGACCGCCGAACAAGCTGAATGTTGTAAAATAAGGAAACAGATAATGACACCCCCCCCCCCATTACCACATCTATGGAGACAAACTCAACTGGCCAGTCACACTCGGAGAGAACAAATCTCCACAAGGTTCCCGTTCAACTATCCCTCTTGCACACTGGACTCTCTTAAAGCGCCACAAACTCTTTTCTGTCTCAGGAATCCTCATTTCTTTTTCTTTTTATCATTTTAGGTCACTGGAGGAGCGGATCACCTCCAAAATGTAATCACTGTTTCCCTGCACTTCCCTTCACTCAGCCTGCAAGTTTCTTTGAAATCCGACAAGAACTTTCTGAGTTACTCCGCATTCAGTCAGACAAACACAGGAACCAACAAACACTCCTGGAAACACGACCTCGTTGGCAGACGTATTCGATGTTTCCCGGCGGGAAATAGCAAAATCATCTCTGTTTGAAAGGAAAAACAATAAACCTCAAATCCAAATGAAGAAGTGAATCTGCTGGTTAGTAAATCACAAACTTCATCCCGAGTAAAAGTGAAAATCAAAATATTAAAAAGTAAGCTTTGTGACAACTTTATATTTTTTTCTGCCACCTCATCGGTCACTTTTTGAAAACCTTGAGCCCCCCTTCGGAGATTTCTCTGGATCCGCCCCTGGATGTCATAAACTTTCCAGTATAGTTTTAAACCCAGCTGACGGAGACTTCCTGCGTCCCTCCCGGTGAGCACATTCCGCACACATTGTTCATAAAGGTCAGGCAGAGGTGTGTTTGTACCTCGGCGCATTGTGTTTGAAGTACAGTTTGTCTCTATGTGATCCAGTTTGAATTCATTCATAGCGAGAGTTGCCCCGCTGCTGCAGCAGAGGGGAGGGGAGGGGAGGGGAGGGGAGGGAGGGGAGGACCGACAGCTCAGAGGGGGGTGTGTCCAAATAGCACGAAAAGTCACCCAAGTCTGACAGCCTGCTCAGTATGAATGGTGGAGCGGCGGCGGACAAGTCTGCAGCGGCAACGAGGGGAGAGTCAGAGAGAGAAAGTAAGACAGAGCAAGAGAAAGACGCGGCGCTCACGCACGGGCCGCGCGCGCCGAGTTCCTTTGCACTTTGCTGTCTTAAAGTTGGCTCAAGACAAGAGAATGCATCAAGTCACACGGATGCAACATGCGCGCCTCAAATATGCACTGGCTGAAAAACCCCAAAACCGAAAGACTTGCAAACTTTGCGCCCGAATCCGCAGACGTGCACCGGCCAAGTTCTGGTAAGTCCGCAACTCAACATCTGACTTCATGACAAAAACGCGCAAAACTCCGAAACTCTCCAGAACCGCGCTCGTCGGGCTCGAAATGAGGAAGCAGCCGCGCCTGAGTCTCAGTTTGGGGGGGAAACCGTGCAGCCATTGAAGCTGAAGTAACTTGCAGCGCGTCAGCTGTTTTTCTCTGAGAATTCGACCTGACAGATGTTTGAAGCGCTGCAGGGCGCGTCGAGGGCTGCGCCAGGCGCACCTCCGGGTGATGGGCGGTTTGCACCGAGACAGAAGGAAGTTATGTGGCGTCAGACTGAGATAGTAACCCGCTCTTCCTCTTCCTCTTGTGTCATTTAAAAAAATAAAGAAAGAAGAAAAAAAAGTTACTCAATGACTTGACCCGAAACTTCCGTATGACATGATTTGGATGAATTGTCTTTGCAAAAAAAGTGTGTGTGTGTGTGTGTGTGTGTGTGTGTGTGTGTGTGTGTGTGTGTGTGTGTGTGTGTGTGTGTGTGT
>JASSRZ010000248.1:0-13913 GCA_032164315.1 Malacoctenus gilli | reverse complement strand
TGTGTGTGTGTGTGTGTGTGTGTGTGTGTGTGTGTGTGTGTGTGTGTGTGTGTGTGTGTGTGTGTGTGCGTGTGCTGAAAGTCAATGAAGTACAGTACACACAGATAAAGTAAGATAAAAGTGAAACAGACACACACGCACACTCACAGGGGATTTACTGTGTATATCTTCTCTCTTGAGTTTGTCTTTGATATTTAGAGTTCATGATTCATAGATGAACTGTTATACAAGCGTAATGGAACACACTGCAGATATGTGTGTGCACAGTGTTGTTTTTGCATGTGTCCCCATATGTGTTTGTGTGTGTGCACATGTGCCTGTGTGTGCATCTCTTGAAAAGGTCAGGTTAAGCAGTGGTGTCGCATCCCAACTGGCACGCACACATGGAACAGTCTTGAATACCTGAATCATCACACCCAAGTAAGACACGCAGTGAAATAGAGGAGGGGTTGCGGACATACTGAAGAAATACGGGAACACATAATTGTACTATACACTGTATACATTAAAGTGGTCCCAAATGATGGGGGGGATGACCAAGACAAAAGCTCTGGGCAGTGAGCCAAGGCTCACCCACACAGAAATATTAACATGAGAAGATTTTGTCATAAATCAGAAGCAGAGCACAGCCACACTCAAGCTGCTCAAGTCAGGAGGAAACGGCAGAATGTGTACAAGTGGTCGATCACCTGGAGAGTTCATCTGCGGGAATTCTCCAGGCTATAAAACAGTTAACCTCCATTAGTCCACCACAACAACTTCCTTGAATACTCCAAGACAAAATGACTCATTTGCAGTTAGAAGACAGTGTCTGTGTACAATGACTCCACACTTATTTCCCTGAAAGCCCCAAAACTGCCTTTGAGTGTGGTTTTGGACCACCTATGAGATCGGTCTTTGATTTTTCCAAACATCAGAGGGAAGCCACACTCTGGTGGGCACACCCAGTCTCATTAACATCCAACAATAGGAGCCTTCAAGATTTGAGTGACGGGCAGTTTTATCAAGTCTGCCCTTGACAGTAGAAACTACCTTGTTTTGTGTCTCTCTGAAATATCCAATCTACTTTAGAGTACATGAGGGCAGACAAAGGAAACTGTAGCCCAATGGTATCAAAAAGATCCAGACCAACTGTTTGTATTCCAGTCAAAATGTCATCTTCTTGATCACCTTCAAGCAATTTTGACGAATGGCACTGTCAATATTATGTAACTGCTGTTTTTTTCCCCTTTGAATATAAATTCTGCAATAACATGACATCAAATATTTTGAAATAAACTTAGTCATGTGATTGAACTTCACAACCATCTATGTTTTCACACATGTATGCAAACGCTTTTTGTCTTTGTAATGATCTGATGCTGTGTGCAGAGAAGAAGCTCCACTTCTGAATTGATATGTAGAACAGAAACTCAATAGTTTTGGTTTTTTTAACCTGATGTTCAAGTAAAGTATCTGAATTTAAACCACTGGTTTCGCTATTTTCACTGCCATTCACACCATCATCACCTATTCATATTTGTTGATAGAATCCCACCGAAAGTCAACATGTGTCAACACTATGAAGTGTCAACAGTTGGATTCATAGCGTTGTATCAACACAGTGCATTTTCTTACCTTCATATACAGCTTTGAAGCCCTGTGCACTCACAGCAAAGTCTGTGGTGAACCATAAGGCCAGTATGGATCCACTGCTGACTATAGGGGAGGGCAGCATGAATCCTGACAACCTACAAGACAGGAAGAGGAATGTTGGAAATCATACATTTTTGAAAGCTCTGCAAGAAGGTACACATCAAATCTGACACAATAAAACAAATACAAACACAAGTTTGTGATAAATGGGTTGGGAAGTGTTGATTGTAAAGGTTGCGGCTGGACTCAGAAAGATTCCTGCTGGTTGATTCTTCATCTTCTCTATCTTTGCCTGTTTTCACTCTTTTCTCCCCTAACCAGCTTTTTATTCAACTGATACAGAATGGGGGAAGGGGGGTAATTTTCCTTTTAGTGCACCATTAAGCCACAATGGACAAGATCCACTATTTATGAAACCAACCATGAATGTAGCTTTTCTGAATGGTTGGTGGCCTGAATCAAGGACACTGTGTTTTTTGATCTCATGGGTTGATTTCTCATTTCCCCATTATATCCATGTTCCTCGGTACGCCCACTGAAAGGGAGTCCATTGAGCTATTGAGGTTGGTGATTTGATCTGGATGCCTGCAGATGGCTCCCTGTGGAGGCATTGTGGACATCTCTGACTCTACAGGAAGGAGGGTGTACGTACACACACACACACACACACACACACACACACACACACACACACACACATATATATATATATATATATGGCCAGGTTCAATCTGACCTTACAACTCCAGGGCATCCCCCAGGAGGAGCAGAAGAGGATATCTTAGGTGAATGGTCCTTGGCTAGTGTTTTTACATCCATATATCAAAGTCAAATAGACAGTTACCCGATGAACAAATGAGTACATGTATCAAAGATTGAATCGGCAGAATGAAAACGAGTTTGAAAGCCATGAAACGACATTTTTTTCAAAAAAGTAATATGAATTGTGAAGGTGGGAAATGAGAGGACAGTGAGAACTAAATAAAAATGATAAAGCTCATAGCATCAAAGCAACAACATTGAATCGTGTGTTTAGCCTCAGGATTAGCCATTCATTTTTCATTATTCCAAAGGTGAGCTTGGCTTCCAAAGAGAAGGTGAACTGACCCAAGACAAACTGTAAAAGAGGCAATGAGGAAAAGAGGTTTAGGGGAAGTGTGAGAAAGGTGGATGGACTGAAGGGCAGGAAATGGCTTAAGCCACTTTAAACTCCTGAGCAACTCAGAGGACAGTGCACAGAGATTGGTGAAAAACTGAATAATTTTAATTTTCTGGCCTACGAGCAAGAACACAAAGGACAGACGAGAACGGATGAAGGGAGCATACAAAACTCGACAAACAGAGAGGGAGAGCTGCAGCCATGAGAGGAGAAAAAGGGAGAGAAGGAGAGACTGAATTGAGGTACAGAGAGATGGGACACAAGACAACAGCCGAAATGGGAAGGAGAAATGATTGTCTTTTAGAACTGAAAATTCACTCAACATTAGAACCTTAATTTATACCTTTTTTTGGTCAATCTTAGAGTCAGTAATGTTGCTTTTGTTTAGTTTGAATTCTATTATTTACCATGTCTAAACAACGGACTCTGTTCCTCAAATAAAAGCTGTGTATTTTTCACAGTAATGCAAATGCAACCTCAACAGTGTTGAAAACTGGGTGAGTAAACCTGAGAAATTGACAAACCCAAACTTATTAAATGCCATTCTGCTTCATCAAGTTGAGTCTATTACTAATCCTAAAAGTGCCTTAACAGACGTACAGTCTTTTTTTGTTTTTCTAAGCTAAAGAAAATTGATTTTATAAAGACACAGATTAAAGATTGTAGGCCAGAAACAAACATTCTTGTCAGCATACAGATGAACAAATCACATCAATTATGTACACTGTATGTGAGAAAGCCTTGGCTTTCATGCGTGTGGAGTAAATTTCTGAAGAGAGCCATCCAGCTTCCCTCAGCTTATGAATGAGATAAAAAAAAACCTCGATTTATCATGCATTTCATTATTTGAAACTGATAGGAGCAAAACTTCCTTCAGTAGAAGACCAGTATGGTAGAATGTGAATACGGCATTCACACCAGATTTAGGACAAACAGCCCACTGTCGAACAGCTGAAGGTTGGTGCTGTAGAAAGCTTTAACAGCATCTGAAAAATGCTACAATCAAGTTAAATATCAACTTCTTACAAAAAATAGTTCTAAATTAAAAAAAAAAAAAAAGAATAGTCAGAAACATAAATAAGATGAAATAGGTGATGTTTTGCCAACCAGACACATGAACTTCCTAAAGTGACAGGATCTCTGTATATTAGGGTTTTAATGTGATGTCCGAGTCCAAGCAAGAGGAAAAGAAGCAGCATTCAACAGATGGGTGCTGATTCTCTCCTGATTCCAGAACTTTCAATCAAACCATTTTGTCTAATTGAGACTCAAAGATCATGAAAGTTAAAAACACCTGTTTTAATTTACAAAGATGCACACCTGAAACATCTGCAAACTTTTTGTCCAACAACAAAAGTGTTCCATCTCTTCTTTAAAAGGACTGAAAGTTCTTGCCGTTTTGTTAAAGACCTGGAACGGCCGGCAGATCTGTCAGAAACCAGCACAGTTCTGAAAACTCCCCTGCAGAGTGGGGAAACTCCAGGTTTAGATGGTTATCCTTCTCAGTTTCATGCAAGAGTTTGTGCGCAGTCTTTCATGAAAAGGACTAAAGATCACAGTTTGTTCTGAACACATCGCTGGTGACTGCATTAGAAAGAAAGGTGAGGTTACAGAGTGCTGTGTTCCAGGCATTATCTGCGGATACAGGCAACACTTTCTGAATGAATGAGTGATCTTTACAGGCCAAGAATAAGAATGTAAGCTCTGAGGCTTTTAACAGTTGGGATAGCTTATGTAACAGTTTTAAAAACGCCTTACTACTTTCTGTTGGTTTAACATCTTGTTTAGCCTTCATCTTAGACATATTGTTTAAAATGATCTTGATTTCAGGTGATTGGTAAGTTCTTTTCTTTCAGTGCAGTGAAATCTTCTCTTTCTCCTGCCTGTTTGCCACATTTTCTGTGCTCTCACTGATTTTTTCGTGGCCAGAGAATGAATTGCTTGGTCACAGGCTACAATAAATCACCTTGGTGGCCCACAGGGGACAACAGTTGCATTGTCACATGAATATTTCACCACTCAACAAATAAGAAGGTGAACAAAGTGAAATGGGTAAAAACTAATTATGAGGAGCATGCTTTGCTCCGTCATTTCTAATTTCATGGGCATATGAATTTTGAAAGACATTTTGCTCGAGGCCAAGGTTAATTTTTGCCACTGGTCAAAGAATGAGTGGGAGGTTGGCTTCATACGGGACTTGTATTGATCATAAAGGTCCTGGCAGCTGCACACAGGAAAAAGTGGCTGAAGAGAGCAAAAGTAAAAACTGTTTGTAAAGGGTCGAAAGCAACACTTGAATGAAACCTCCCTCAATGAGATCAATTAATTTGGTTTGTATTGGCAACATCACAACGCCCTTGGTGAATGCTATTACTCCATACTGTCAGTCTTGTCTTCAGTTATGTCATTATTATTCAACAAGGCCACTGTGCACTCACCCCTTCGGCCAAGAACAGTCGCTTGGCTCCAGCAACCGAAGATGCAATGCAACACATTACACAGAGGCACGACAGTAGTCAAGTCTCACATATAGTAGAATATGTACGCCATCATCTGAGTTGTTGCCTCGGGATCAGTGTGGCCCAATAGGTCCTCTCTTGTTTGCCATATAACCTATCTGAGCTTGCAGTGAGTTCAACAACGGCTTTGTTATATATCAGTCCTCAGAATCTCTGGCTGTTCATTACTTCAGCTCATCGTTGTTCCACAGCCCACGTAACATTGCCAACCATCTGATACCTGAATGGAAAATAAATCCGTAGAATAGCAGATGATCTGGCTCAAGGTAAATACTTCAAGATGCATATGCAAATATTCTACCTGATACGAAGAGAGAGGAGTGGGTGTGAGTGTATGTGTGTGCGTACAAACACTACATCAGTCAACTAATGAGAGGTAATTGTCTTGCTGATGGACCCATGTGACCCCCCCCACCCCCTTTCTCTCCTTCCAATCAGGCAAACACACTGAGTCCACGGCTGTTTGACATTTGTATGAAAATTGGCAATCCTGGTTTATAATATTTGACTGTTTATCCAGTTGTCAACAGTCCATCCAATCAACCAGCTTATATAATCAGACAGCCACTCAGCAACTCGATCTATGCTATTCTTACAGTCAACCAGCCAGCCAGCCTGTGTGCGTGCTTTTCTGCTGCTTTGTCCATCTGTCCAACTGCCCATCTGTATCTCTCTCTCTCTTTCTGACAGTCAGCATGTCATGTTGACAGATCCTTTTAATCTCTTCCAGATTACTATTCAGAGAGGAGGGCAGGGCAGTTAAAAGGAATCCCACATTACTGGAAAGCAGAGCATTTTGAGCCAACAGATTCTGACTATTTAGGAATGAAAAGGATGGAAGGAAGTCCTCAAAAACTTGGGAAACACTGGAAAATGTTGAGAGCCCACAAACTCCTTCGTGGTCATCAACTTTTAATGTGCTGCTCCTGTCTTGTCGCATGCCCCTGTGATACAAAGCAAGGATATCTGCCAGGAAAAAAAATTATCCCACCAGTGATGCTGTGAATCTGAAGAAAGAAATAAAAGACTCATGGTGGTGCAAAGGTGAGAAAAGAGTCACAAACAGATGGGAGCTTTTATTCAAATGAGTTAGCTCAATGAGAGTTGTTTGTGGTGGGTTCGGAGGAAAAATGTTTTTCTGCAGGAGCGTTTAAAATAACATGCTTGTTTCTCTCTCAGGTTGGTTCTTCTACCACTGAGGACCTTTATCTATTAACGATAACAGCAGGTGCACCAAGAAACACTCTCACTACCTGTGTGACTAAAACGTGGATTCAAATGCACGACTAAAATAGAGCTCAGCCTCCAATTACAGCCTTGTTACAACAGTATCCACAGCTGGGACTGTGAAGCTGTCATTTGTCTATTTATTGTTACAGACCACACTTCTCTCCTAAGAGCTATCATCAGTAAAATTATACAAAATAGCTCAATTTAATGTTGCCTTTTCAATCTGTATGTATACATTGATATCAAAGCCATGTGACCTTTACTCTGTCCTTGCAGTCTTCTAGTAAATTTGGCTCACAACTAGTCCACCGAGCAGAAAATTTCAATATCTTTTAGGCTTTTAAAGTTGGTTCAAACAGCTTTCTGAAGCTCCTGCTATTTCAGTCGGCCAGCTCAAGTGGAATAGATTATATGCGAATGTAGAAAATATACGGCATTGATGTGTGGTGTCTGGGCTGTGACCTCGTCACTCCCCGCGAGGATGCACCGAGTTGGGAGTGCTGCTTTCAAATAGTGAGAGTCACATGAGCAGAGTGGCTGCCAATGTGCAGTGCAACAGTGAGCGGAGCAGTGACAGTGTTAAGTGCACGCCATGATTAAAGAGTGCAACGGGTAGCCACTGCAGTGAGAGCGGCAACGCCATGTGAGTGTTGGTGGGAGACTCAGGTTGAACACCTGAACTAGCTCTCCGGCTTTGTTTCATTTCAAGGAGGCTAAAGAGGATGGAAATAGCAGGATAACACATTTCAGAAACATAAATGCATTAGTCAGTGAGTGAAATCCTTTTACTTACACTCGACACTGGAACAACATTCTCATGGATCACATCCATAACATAAAGCACTTTCTTTGCCATTAAGCAAAACGGCTGCCTGTGAAATCAAACTTGCAAGAAAATATAATAAAAACAAAACTGTGACATGAAAGGCCAGCAGAGGCTGATACTCTTCAAACTACTGGCCTCATTTGTTTGTATTAGGCAAACCGTGTCTCTTAATGCACGCAGTATTGAACTATCACTTTCTAAATGTGCCCAATTCATTAGGGATTTATGTTTGATAGCCAGAGCTGACTTTGTACGGCTCTCGTGCACTGTTTTCTCATGACAACTTGTATCAATCACACCTTAACAACGCCAAATCAAGAGTGATGCTGGCAGCCTGGGGACTCAAACACCTCGCTGGAGGTTTCATTC
This sequence comes from Malacoctenus gilli, assembly GCA_032164315.1. Taxonomy (NCBI): domain Eukaryota; kingdom Metazoa; phylum Chordata; class Actinopteri; order Blenniiformes; family Labrisomidae; genus Malacoctenus; species Malacoctenus gilli. The sequence continues at coordinate 6,175 of JASSRZ010000248.1, read as the reverse complement.
AAAAACAATATTCGTGCCAACGAATTGTTGCTGGTGAAATTTCAGCAGGACTAAATCCTGACAGCTGCAGTAAGGAAGAGGTTGTTTTAATGACCAAAGTGATGTGTCTCACGTGTTATAATATGAGCGCAAAATGAAGTGAAAGAGTAAGTGGGATCCCACCAACCCGCGTCACTTTTCCAGTGACTCGCTGGCAATATTCATGAAAGGTTTGAGTATCTAAAAATGCACACCGTTTATGTGGTTGATCAAAACACATGAAAAACAAATAGAATTTTTGTCCAGGTTGGGGCTTTAGCTTCCTTAACAATGCAGCGTTTACCACAACATGACTGAGAGGTATGTTTTAATCCAATTGAAACACCTAAAGGATGTTGTGTGTCAGTTCACTGCTTGACACGTAAAATGTGTGCTTCAATAGCACGCGCTTTCTCTGTAATTTACTCTGAAACTCAAAAAATCGGCACATTTGTTCCTCCCTCATCCTTAAAAGACCTTCAAAAACTGCTCCGTGAGCTTGAAGTTTACATAATATGAACTCAGTATAATCTATGACCTTTGGAGCCATAAGCATCACCCTCCCAGCATTCATCTAATGTTAAACAACACAGCAGTCAGCAGTGATATATATGAGCTGTTCTTAATCCCCCAAAACTGACTTTCTTCAGAGATAGGAGCCATTTGTATTTCTTGCTCCTCATAAATCACCACGAGATGTGACATATAAAGAAAAACAGTCTGTCACATACAAACCAGACCAATGCAAACTCATAAAACAAATATCACAATGTTGTGCTGTAGTGTTACATGGTGTTTGGCTCTGAACTTGCCAGGACGGGATCCCCTCCAACGCCTGTGCAGTAGATGTATGTGCCTAGCTGAGACGATTTGTTTCGACCGTCATTCTGAAATGTGATCCATTTTTTACAAGATTGTCTGCTGGAACACTGTTCTATTAGTGAGACAAAGCAGCTCTGAGTGAATGGAAAGGCACAAAATATATACACTTGCAGTAGAGAGCATAAACAGAGAGCAAATCAGTGAAGAAACTTTAGAAAAAATATAGGAAGATTAAAATATTTATTTTGCTTCATTTTAGAACATGGTTGTTAGAGGTTAAATACCTCTAATTAGAATGTAAATAAAAATCTGAGTGGTTGAAATTAAACTTAAATGATCAAATTTAAATTCCGGTATTGTATTTTTTTTTCTGGAACAAGATTGTAGTTTTATAGATTTGCGCAGCCAAAGACTGAAACTCACTGTCGATGAAAGAAGGGGAAGAAATGAAGAGAAAGGCCCGAGGCAAGCTTGGCTTTTTCCCCCTTTTTGTAACTTCTCAGCATGTTCACACTTGATACACATTTACTATCGTCTTTTGAAATTCTTGCAACTTCAACTTGCAAACCTCTCAGGATGATACTTTTTGGGGTGCTTACCAAAAACAAGAAAACAGGGAGGATCGAGAAGCAGGCAATTCAGATGGCAATAGTGATGGGAAAAAACCAAAACAAACAAACAAACAAACTGAAGAATAGAAAAACCTAAAAGGTATGATCAAGTTTATAATTTTTATAATAACTAATTTTCATTTGTGGTCTTTAATGAAGAAATTAAGTTGCATTCATAGATAATAAGTTCTCTGGCATAATTGTGGACCCCCTGGCTATGAAATAGTTTTGACAGTGTACCCAAGGCTAGCTGCTTTTGCCTCGAGCAAACTCTTTTGGTGGGAAAAAAATGGTACTTTTGAAAACTGGTTCTAAAAGCATCACTGAGATGTTCAATGCTGAGAGAAGAAAAAGAAGAGAGAAGTCAAAATTTTAAGAAAGCTTTGTTTTTCGCTGCATCGAGGACATTTGATGCGTTCAAGCAGAGAGACAAACACATTTTATTCTGAGGAAGAATTACAGTTCTTTAGCCTGTGGGAGCATCGGTTACCCACTGAGATACACAAACACACACAATCACACAAATGGAGGACCACACACAGGAAAAACACAAGAAATGATAAACACACCCATCATCTGACGGATCTGTGTGGCAGCACTGCTGCAGTGTTGTGAGGAGTCAAGTGCCTTGCTCAAGGGCACTTTGGCAGTGGGCGGCAATTGATGTGCGTGATAAGAGAGTGAGAACCCCGCTGATGCTCCGGTGTCCTCGAGCAGCACCTTGCTGTGTAGTCCCCTTAAATTTAAACTGGGAACCCTCTTCCCGGTCTGTCAAGCTGCCCGTCTGCTGGAGTTGAGCTCTCTGTAGAGGACTGTGAGGATTCCTGTGTCACAACATTTGTGCATGCGTGCGTGTGAGTGCGCGTGAGTGCGGGTGTGTGTGAGTGCACGTGTGTGTGTGTGCGTGGTTGTGTGTAGGAACCACATCATCTCCTGCAATTTCTAAAACATATATCTAGCATTATTAGCCTTGAACAAAAACATTTAGATAGAGCATTCAGGAATCATGAGTAGGTTATTGCCCTACTAACACTCAAATGGTATTCAGATGAGTAGCAAACTGATGCAATGTTTTGACATTAAGTTAGACATCAATGAAGACATTTTGCGACAAACTGAACTTAAAATAATTTAAAGAGTTCAGAATCCTTATTTATTCCGGAGTTCCCTTTGCTGACACCAACTGAAGGTTCGTCAAATTCATAAGTAAAAATCTGAAAGAGGGATGTTTTCCTCAGCTTGACCTTTGCTTTCAAATGAATTCAAAGTTTAGGAGACAAGAATTTCTATAAGCCTTTCTGTGATCTGCAATATGCTGATCAACAACAGGGATTAAATGTGGATACTTCTCAGACGCACAGATACAACCCACAATCCCCTTGAATTCCATGAGTGTCGCCTTTTTCCTTCCCTAACTTGTAATTTGCACCCATTATTACAATCATATTGCAAAAATAGCATACATTAAAAATTCTAATTACTTTACAGTTTTCGGGGTGAGAGTCACCATAATTTTAGGTCACAATAGGTACAAAAAAGCTCCTCTAAATCCCAGAGGGACCAATTTGTCTGAGCTGTGGTTAGAAACAGGGGCAACAAGAAGCATGCTGGCAAGCTGCCACATTTCACTGGGTTGTAGACCAGCGTTTTTCTCACCGAGTCTGGTCCCACCATGGGTCACTGTTTGCTTCAAGCGGGATCTTGCAAGATGATGTTTTCATTGGATATGAATATCAGGTTGAAGCAATCATATTATGAAAGGAGGTTCCCCCTAATAAGAGTAGTGATTTTCTCTTAGATGCTGCGATGAGAGAGGACATTTAGTCAATGGACTGTAGAAAGAGTAGATGCATTTCTAGTGAAGAATAGTCGAGATGAAGTGTAATTTTAAGGTCTTAAAATGTAGTCTAAGGGTACCTCAAGAGGACGAATGGGCCAATTTTGTGCTGAGTCGCAAAACTGAACTGAATTTAGTGGTTTTGTTGAATACGGAAAAAACACGCATATATTCCAAGTTGAATTGAAAGCTATAATCATCTGTTAATTGCCGAGCAACTGCCGGTGCCAGAATACTGAGTGAATGCTCAAAACTTGTACAAAAACAATGCAATTTGACATAATCATGGTTGTGCAGGAAAACAAACTATAAATGTGGCAACAGAGGTGTTTGCTGTTTTTTTTTTTTAGAAAAGCCCCTTCTGCCCAGCAGCAGCATTTGCAAGGGTTTGTGGGTATTCAGACTGCAGGCTGTTAGCCAAGTCTCTAGGTTCTTCAGACTAGAGTGCTTTCTCTCTCTCTGTTTCCGTCTCACATATACAAACACACAAGCGCACACACAACCTTGTTTTGCTCTCCAGTCCATTGTGGTGTGATGCACAGCACGCGCTTACAGACTCCTGAACTGTGTGCACTGTTGCAACTACACAAACCTGAAAACATTACACACCGATCTGAGGGCTTGACTGATTTGTTTTAGGCGTTGACTGATCTGATTCAGGCATTATGAAAACACAACAATTAACTTACAGGCCAACAACTACCAAAAAAGTATTTGGCATGTAAAATTGTGTTGAGTAAATTAAATGCAACTGAAGTTTATTTATACAGCAGTTTACTCTCATAGGTTACCAAAGTTCAGATGCAGCACCATTGTGAATGGAGTGAACCATTTTCGCTGGTGTGCTGCTCCGTCTAATCTTACATCCGATTTGCTTTAAGCCTTTATGCAATCACGTTTTGTTTATGAATCACCTTCAATAACTTCAGGTTGACACCTGATGTCTAAGAATCTGTCAAATGAAAACTCAGTGCAAGTCTTTGCTATTATCACATAATGTATACCCACTGATGCACATAAGCCAGGGTCGAAAACTGAGTGCAAAGCTGGCCAACAGCCTGACATTGGCGTTTTTCCATTGGTAATGTGGGACACTTGGAACACAAGCCCAAAAAAGCTTAAAGTTGTGAATATGAGTTATGGATGCGTGCCAAACACAGGGACTCTTGGCAATTCTGTTTATCCTTCTGAAAGAAGAACTCAGAAAATTGTAATTAAATAATATAAAAAAAAACACACAGCGATGCATCTCCCTTGGAGGTTCATAGAAATACTGCCAGAAAAACTCAGTGTTGTTGTTTAGCACACCACTACGCACAGTTGTTGACTTTGAAGCACTAAGCAACTGGTGATTTTCTGATAAATGTATATAGTCCATGAGTGTCAACAACATCACAGTGAATTCTATGGGATAGAGTAGGTATGAGTACAAGCCTGCACATAATGAAACGAATGTTAAGTGTTTCAAGAATGTATTGTGAAATTCCAGGCAACTGACTGTGGTAAAGTTCCAAACTAAAAACGGTAGTTCAAACTTTAAATTACTCAACCTGTGTTATGTGTTCATCCGCTTGAGAGCAGACTTGATCCTCCTCAGTATAAAGCAGACAAAACATCCATACATGTTCCATTACTACGTGATTATAACAGTGCAGCAGAGGGGCAAAAAGTGGGCAAAATGCTGAAGGGCACCAGTGTTGCACATATTTGTGGAGAGACGTTATGCCAGTCTGAAGTTTTCTCAAATGATTCTCGTCAGCCAATTTACTGGCAAACTGGGATCATCCATTTAACTAGTTATTTGGTATCATCACTGTTGAGCTGGTACTGAACAGGTATCCATGCAGCCATTGTCACTTTGAAAAAGATGCTGTTGCTAAGAGATGATACTGTTGTCAGTGTTTTGGCATCTGATGGCAATAAAGATTATTGTTGTGAACCGAAACAAGACAAAAACCTTCAGGCATCAAGACCGAAGACCATCACACTAAATCTTTCCCCTTTTTGATATTTCCATGCTCTCTGATCCCTAAACTTTTTCGGATTTGGGTATAAATGACGGACTTTTTCACTCTCGGCAACCAGTTTTACCTGACATGTAAAATCAAGTCAGCATAGAAACAAATAGAAACATTATGATAAAGAAAAGCATGTAAATGTACAAAGGAGACCAACCGTATTTTTCATTAGTCACCTTTGTATAATTTTCTGCCCTCTGTTTGTGTCTCCTCAGACGATTTGCCTGCTTTATTTTCTCTAAAACAACAACTCTATTGCTCTCACTTCATAGTGAGGCAGAGTAAAGTTAAATGCTATCCATCAAAATGCAAACAGGTGAACTACCATTACTGTTGGACACATACACACACATGAACACACACACTACATCTATGGCTGCTGTACTTGAGATATATTGCGAAATCCATCCCACAAATACATACACACACACACACACACACACACACACACACACACACACACACACACGCACACACTCCAAGGTGCTTCAACCTTGACTCCTATCACACTATTAAAGCCATTTTACACTCTTAGTCCCACACAAAGATTGGTCATAGCTTGCCTTGAGGATCAAGCGAGTGAACGCCTACACGCGTATATAGACCCACATTTACACGTGCGAAAACATACAAAAACTAACCAAGGCAAACAAAAAGACCCACCTGAGAACATGGATAAGTGGGTGTGTAAACAGAGGTATTGATGGAAAAAATTGTTAATCCAGACAAACTACTGTATGTAACACACACAGAGGCACGCACGCACACACCACACACACACACACACACACAGAGGCACGCACGCACACACACACACACACACACACACACACACACACACACACACACACACACACACACACACACAC
>JASSRZ010000247.1:0-13915 GCA_032164315.1 Malacoctenus gilli | reverse complement strand
GTGTGTGTGTGTGTGTGTGTGTGTGTGTGTGTGTGTGTGTGTGTGTGTGTGTGTGTGTGTGTGTTGTGTGTGTGTGTTGCGGCCCACCAGCAGGTAATCAGCCAGATTGATTCTCTGAGCGGCGGCAGAAAGAACAATTCCTCCCTGAGCACTTGAGCGGCGCCTGGGCTGTAATCACCAGCTTCATCACACTGAGTGCTCTCTGAGTAATACTGCAGCATCAGCGGCTTTCTGCCACGTCCTCCACAAACAGCCGAGGAAATGTGTTGGATGTCACCCACGACATCACCCCCCCCCCCCCCCCTTGGCTTCAGGAGCGAGGACAGGAAGGATCTCGGCCACCTTTCCCGAAGGACGCCACGACCTCGTCCCTCCAATCGAGCCGCAGGAACACTCAAGTGGATTGAGGCTGGTGTCAAATCACAGACAAGTGATGCTCCACGTGCTGCTGACGAAGGGGGTTTCCGAGAGGTCGCGCCTTTGGTTTCACGTCATGATTCCTGGAGTTCGGACGCAGCTTTGAAACATAAAGATAAAAGCCTTTGCAAAGAAGTCCGGCGCCGCGGACTGAGACTGTTGACCCGACACGAGAGCTGACCGCAGTAATCACTGGAAACCTCCGGCTAGGATTCCTCTGGGACCATTCCGAGCGATCCCAGTTAATGCCACATCGTGCCTCGGGGATATTGTGGCATTAAACGGAGAAGCAGTCTGAAGATGGTCACATCAAATATTCCATCCTTTCTCTAATAACATCTCTCTCTCTCTCTCTCTCTCTCTCTCTCGCTGCGCGCTTTTCCTCTTTCCTTTGCCGCCGTGCGACCGCACTGGATGTTTCCAGCGCGTCAGCTTCGCCCCGACTACATTTTCCAGAAGGCTGGAGCCGAGAGGTGGTGAGCGAAAGAAGGCTCCGCGTTTTACCGCGATGACTTTGTGCGACTATGACAAATCAAAACTCCTACACGTCCACAACAGGGCTGCCTCAGCGCAGAAACCATTCAGGTCAAGATTTAGTGTTTTTTTTTCCAAAGATGACGACAGGATCACTTCGTTACAGACATAAAGAACAATCACGAAGGACTGGCAGCAATGATAAACGTTATTACCCCCAGTTATTCATCACTGAGAGTTATCGAAAATAAAGCACCGAAATAAAAGAACCGGATAATAAATCCTCCAGTTTAATTCACGGCTTCGGGAATAAACGCCACCGAAATGTGCGTCTGAGTTCCGACTGAAAACGCAGAGAGAAGATTAGGTGAGATAACGGAGTGAGCAGATGCTTCGTATGTTTGTGCCATTCAGGGCCAAACAAGGCAGGAGAATTAAAGACCCGAACAATAAGGCGCATCCCGTCTGTTTAATGACTTCAGCTTTGCATTCACAGGCGAGAGATGGCTTTTTTTTTTTACTACGTATTAACTTGCACGGACCAGCTTTGTGTGGCTTTAAAGCCCAAACAAAGAAGAGCCTCAACGTGTCTCAAGAGAGCTCGTCGTCGTGCGTCTCCGAGAGCGAACGGGAAAAGCTGCAGAATTCCGATAACCCTCCCCGAGCCTCGTTCCTCTTCGCGGCCGTCACGAAAGACGCGCTCTGCTCACTTTCCTGAAGTGAGCCGCACCTTTTACGAGGGAACGAGAAAGAGGAACTTCCCTCCGATTGGACGAAGAACAAAAGCGTCTCGGCGCGGGACGCGGCTGGAGGATCTGGCCAAGCGGCAGACAAAGGGATGCCCGCAACCCCGGCTGACAGTTGCTAGGGAGGGCTGATGGTTTACAGCCCCGCCAAAGGCCAGCGAGTCAAGCCCACCAGTTAATCAATGACTGCCTCTCGCCGGGCCGAAGCCCACCAGACGCATAACAGAGGGAGATACGGAGCGGGTTCGAAAAGGGAGGAGGAGGAGGAGGAGGAGGAGGAGCAGGAGGCAGCCGAGGTCTGACCTCCTCGCGCTCCTGTCATGAGAACCAAAGGGTTGGAAAAGAAGCGACATGAAAGCAGAAAGGATCACATGTCGGAGGCAGGCCGACGCCAGACGCAACGCCACGAGCCCAGATATGACGGGAGAGCGCTCGCTCCCGGCGACCCGCTTCGGAGTCGACGCCGCGTGGCGAATTCAATTAGGCGGCGGGTCACATGGGGGGGATTCAGCCAGTGGGATGCGTTGGCGCCACGGCGAGTCCGGAACAGAAAGTTGGCAGAAATGTATGCTTGCTATAAAAGAACGCCTTCGGCTGGTGTGGTTGGGAGAAAAAAACGGGTGAGATTCATCAGAAGAAGAATTTACAAGGTCCCTTTTGAAAAGACACCACATCAAAGCACAGCCAGCACTTTGACATTTACTTTGAAAGATCTCAACAACGTTTACAGAAAGCGCTTCGAAGGCCAAAACACGCATGTGATTTTTGGTTTATTCTGCATTTAATTTGGCAAGTCGAGTTTTTGGGACAAAAAATTGACAATTTAATTGTCCTCTCTTCAAAGCTGAAGATTGGCGGTTCAGTCCCCCATCTCGCTCTGCCAAAGTGTCCTTGAGCAAGACCCTGAACCCTAAATCGCTGCCAGCTTTGAAAATCCACTTTGCACATTCTCCTGCTCGCCTTATTCCGCTTGTGACTCGTTTGCATCGTTCTCCGCGATCACGATCGGCACTTTCATTGTTCCCCAATCTCGCCTTGCGATCGCTCAGCTGAAGTCTCGGCATATAATTAACCGAGTGCCTCCTAATCAGATGCCGCCGCTGCTCACAGCGTTTACATCCCACCGACCAGATGCTCGGATCCAGCAGGCCGTCAGCTGCCGTCTCCGGCGGCCGCTCGTCACCGCAGCGTGTCGGAGGACGGTCACAGCTCGTCCGAACAGATGTTCTCTGCCTAAACACCCCCCTCCAGAGCACAGTGCTTCCTCCTCCTCCTCCTCCTCCTTTATGCCACAACATGCCCCCTTCCCCACACACACACACACACCCTGCAGTTAAACATGCGGCAGATGGCCGCAGACTGGACGGATGATCAATATCAGGACTAACTGTGTGATCCACACGTGGTCGCTGCAAGTCGACGAGCTCATCAAAAGTCTTTTTTTCCACCGATGCGACAGATTAAAAAAATGTTTTTTCCTCGAGTGACAAGTGGAACAAAGTCCTGCCGTCATACAGAGCCGCTTCTGTGGTTTGTGACGTGACCCGTCGGGCGAGTTCACATCAAGGTGTTTGTTTTCGTGAAGGCAAACGAGCAGAACTTGCCAGACCCTCACTGGGAGCGCGAGTGTTGGTGGCACTGGTTGTAACCGCCGCAGCCCTCGTGCCCGTTTCCCTGCAACGTGAACACAACGTCTGTCTACAGAAGGTGCCGCTTTGTTTGTAGTACTCTCTCTTTGCGACACAGCGCCTTGACCCGGGTGCGTTCAGAGGATGTGTGGTCGAAGGCTGTGTCAACACACACACACACACACACACACACAGAGCGTCCACACTCCAGCTGCTACCAGGGTCTTTTCCTCCCTGAATCCCCCCCTGAAGTCTCCCAGTACATGCCTCACCAGCCCTCAGGGGCCACTGGGAGCCCACATCAGTCTGATGAATTTGCAGAGGGAGGGCGGGGGGGGGGGGTCTGTTCTGTTGGGACCGCTCACATCTTTTCACATGGGGGGCAACGTAATATGTCACAGATGACAGATGTAGAGGAGCGGCTTAGGTTGGAGGAGAGGGGACGGCCACACTTGTGGAGCGGGAGGGACTTCTCGGGACCCTGACACAGCCGGAAGCTGGGGATCCACTGGTGATTGAAGTGGGGGGGGGCAGCACCACTGTGACAGCAAGCTGAGACCCCCCCCAACCCCCCTGTAGAAATATCATAATATTTCTACACAAGATTAAAAACTGCATCTCATCAAAGTGCCTCTTTTCACTGCTTTTCGCTGCTCTGGCCTGTTTGCACTCTGTGTCTTGGTGCAACCAGCAGTTCAGTTCTGGGTCTCAGTGTTGAGTCCTGTCTGCTAATGAAGCAAATTGAGGCCATTTAATAATATACATCTCATGTGTAGAGAGCCGAAAAAGCAGTTCAAAAGGTCGCCGCGCGGCCCCCCCATCGGACCCTCCGGCAGGCCGGCCGATTTTGGCTGGCGTGTGCATTTTTGACAGGCCGGGTTGAGAGCGTCCCCTCTGTGGCTCCAGCAGCATCACCATCAGCACATTGAATGAAAGAGAGCCTCTATTCTATTCCAGTTAGCAGCGCTGGTTAGGTCACATTGGCACCCAGGAATAGCAGTGTAACAGTAGACAGACACAGTGAGGTCTGGTCATGCCAGGCTGGATGGGGGGGGGGGGAGTGGGGGGGGTTTGGATCTGCAGATCTGGCAGACTTGTATATGTTTGTAGTCTATAAACAGAACTCACATGGTGGCAGGGGAAGCTGGGACTCAGTGACTGGGGACAGCGACGTCAGAGCAGGTGCTCCTGTTGCCCGTCTGAAGCGGGACACCAAACTCCCTTCAACATTCTGCCAAGCTACAGCCTTCTTCGTCCAACGAAAGCAAAATCGAAGACAAAGCACAAACTAAACACTGAAATTGTGTCAGACGACTATTGGCAAGAATTCGGCTTTCATTCTAAACCTAAAAAGTTATTTTAGACTTTAATTCTAGAGTCACTTGCACACCTGGAACCGCTAAAACACGGTGAAAGTATTACCTACTAATGCGCAGGAAAACGCCTAACAAAAGTACCTTTTCTGACTCGGTGAGTGATAAAAGTTTGCTGTGTGCAAGCCGGAATGTTCATAGCTTGATAATAAATCACGGCAACTCATTAAAGATGTAATCCATGATTCTCAATGACAGGAAGATATCAAAATGAAAATTTGGGCGGAATTCAAATGAAGTTTGGCAGGAGAACGAGTTCGGCTTTAAAACTCATTAATAACTACGAGCTTGGATATTCTCACCGTCAGCGACGTTTCACATTGAGAAAAGAGAGCTTTCACCAAGTCGAGGTTCAGATGAAGTTCTGCTCCTCCGTCGCGAAGCTTCATGACACCGATCCGCCAAATTGCAGCCACATTTAAAGCGCCTCCGCGGCCCCGCAACCGCCGCAGCGGCCACTTACTTTAACCCCGCGGAGTGAAACTCGTGCGTCCCTCCGCTCCGGTCATCGCCGCCTCTTCCCCTTTAAACGCAGCCACGTGCTTTTTTTGTCCGTTTTCTACGAATTATTATGGAGCAACAAGCACAGGCGCGTTTGTGGCTTCTTCCTCCTCTTCCTCCTCTTCCTCCTCCTGAAGACGGGACGCGCTTTTGTTATGATAATCCTTGTTTAAAAGAGAATCGCACAGCCTCCTGGATGTATTCCGCAGATATCAGAGAGTTCACAATGGGAGCTGCTGTCGGCTCTGCCCACGAGTGAGAGCACAGGCTCGTCCGCGGCTGCGTTGGTACATCCCGGCTCATTCAAACCAGTGCGGGAGTTTTTCCTCCCTTTCTTCCCTCGATCCAGTCATTGTGATCGCTGCCTATTGTCTCCTGCTGCCGGCACGCTGCAGCCGCGTACTGCAAAAAAAAAAAACAGGGGGGGGAAAAAAAGACGCGGTCTCCCTCCTGCTGCTGCTGCTGCTGCAGCGCGAAAGCAAAAGAAACAGCTGTCTCACAATCTTCTCTCAGCCTCGCGGGGAGACCGGGACTGTCAGGGAGGAGGAGGAGGAGGAGGAGGCGGGAGGAGGGAGGAGGAGGAGGAGGTGGAGGTGGGGATCATGAGTCAGAGTGAATGGGAGAGGCATGGCAGGAGAAAGGAGGATGGGAGGGGAGAGAGACATGGCGACAGCACTAAAGTACAAGAACTTCATCCATCTATACCAGTAAAATACAAGCAAACTTGTAATTAACACACAATTCCTCGTGGAATAGGAGTTCATGCATTCGCCCGTATCTCCACCTTGATCACTGTATTATAGAGCAAAGGCTGGCCTGTAGAATCAGCAGCCCTTTATTGTAGGTTGTAAAAGACTACATTAAAGGGCTCATCCTGCCAAAGAGCTCCCCAGACGAGCGTTATCAAAGAGTGCAGTAAATACGGCCATACAGTCTGTATGCATTGATTGCTGTGTGGCCCAGTCTGAACTGCAGATCTGACTCCAAGCCAGCTGCATTCTGGGGGAAACGAGTCGTGAAAAGGAGCTCAAATCGTGAGCACTCAGACACTCCCGGTAATCGTGAGAGTTGCTTCAAATTAGGACAAGGTTTCGTTCGCTGGCCCGATCTCTGAGCGCGCCGTTTCGTGGCAACACGCAACTTGACAGCCAGCACTCGCTTTTCGACCCTCTTGAGCCTTTGCCAGCGACAGGAAACCGCCACAAGCTGAACATCGTCGTATTTATTGAGTAGACAATAAAGCCGGAGCAGACAGCGCTCGATTACCTGTGACGCAGGGCGGCGTCTGCTCATAGCCTGCCGTGATGCATGGTGCGGTTGCCACAATCGCCCACTCCACTTGAGAGTCTCGTAATGGATTACTCACGTTATACGCGTAACGCCGGGGAGTGGCGGGGGAGCAGTAAAGTCTGAAGTTCTTCCTGCTCTAAATTAGGTTTCTATCAGCATGAAGGAACACGAAGGGGAGCGACGCCACGCGCTCAACTCCCTCAACTGTTCCGCCGGTGAACTCGGCTTTACCCTCACACTCGCTCTCCAACCCGAAACCCCCTCCGGGGCTAAAGCGGGCTCTGTCTCGGGAAGAGGGGGCGGTATAAATAGCGCCGTGTCCCCACTCAGGTTACCCTGCCATGCGGCGTCCAGGTCCAAACGCTAATAGACAGAGGGACGCACCGACGGACGACGCACGTGTTCTCCGACGCCGCGCGTGTTTGAGAGGCCGAATATGCCTGCGACATCGACTCTGTGCGCGTCAGACTGATTAAAGGAGACTTTCTGAAACAATTGTCGAGACAAAAGCAAAAGTTGATCGATGAAGCGGCTTTATGTCGCGACTCGACACTGGTAACAACTTCTCTCGCCAGCGACGTAATTGATGAATCCAATCCATCAACCAACAAGTCCAACAAGTGCAACTGTTAGAAGACACACACATTTATTTGACACATTAGCGCCCTGATGTATTATTACCAGCTGTGAGAAAAGGCCGGAGTCTGAGCACGAAGCCTCACCAGTAAAACCTACATCTCATCTCCCAGTATCAGCTGGTTCATGGCTTTTGCTCCCCGAATTTGACCTTTGTAGAGGTAATGAGGTCATTTCTTTAACGTCAAGTCGCTCCAGGATTTTTTTAGGGTTTTTATTCACGCCAGTTTTTGTTCCGTGTCTTGATTTGTTCGTTTTGAAACAGAATGGAGACACGTGGGATGTTTGAGGAGAGCCAGCTTGCAGACGTTCACACCGAAACCACTTTGTTTCCTTTCTGCTTTGCGGACTTCATGCAGAGACGACAAAGCTTTCTTCAGTCCGATTTGGGCGAGGACGGTGTCCCACTTCAACAGATGTGGGAGATAGGCCAGGAAATGCACTCTTCCCTTGCGTCCAATCACGCCATTTATCCCCCAACACACACAGACACACAAACAATGGTTTTTTCTGGTGTGAAGCAGTAGAAATCAGCATTAGCAGCGACACCTGCCTCTGTCGAGACCCCTTTTCTTCGGGGCAGCATTCAAACCTCTGTCTACAAATGCAGCAGCTTCTCCCTCCAGTGTGTGATTACTCAGCAGTACAGAGTGAAGCTCACTTCCTCTGAGTCAGGGTGAGTCGCTTTCCTTTAACTCTGACACTCTTGTTTGTTCCCTCCGACGTGAATTCCCCTAAATTAAAGTGAAACATCTTCGTGGTTCCCGGCTTTATTTCCTCAATCTGCTCAGACGTCGAACTTCAGGATCGCAGCAGAAGGTCGTCACGCAAACCGAGTCCGTGACCGTCACTTTATGGTTCTTGACGTGGCCCCACGTTGACGCGCTGCTCCCTCCGGGCCAATTTCACCGCGTAACTAAGCGATAACGGTGCGCAACGAATGCACCCGCTACTTTCGCTCCCATTATTCGCCGTGTTTTCAGCCTCCCTCAGGTGTCCTTGTTTTCTATAGGTCCGATCGGAGCTGCAGCAGATTGAAAATCAATCCAAGGGTCCCGCCGGCTGCTTCGATATCTACGTGCCTGAGCGCAGCAAAGCTCGCTCGCTTAACTCATTAACACAGAAGCCCCGGGCTGCTCCTTGATCAATAGCTGCTCCGAAGCACCGACTGTACAATTTGTGGAACGGGCCTGCCGGCTCTTGCGCTGCATTTTCATTGAGCAGGCACAGAGCTGATGGATTGATTTCTGGTTTTCGATAACTACGCACGCACGCACGCACGCACTGCCTGCGCTCACACAAACTGCAGCTGAGCCAAGTGGAAGAAGCCGCTCCCGAGCCTCGATTTCCTCCCATGTTCAATCTGAGGCCTCAGCTTGTGTTCACGCAGCTGGGGGTCCCGAGTGAGCCATCGATTGCTACCTTGCGACAGGCGGGTGGGCTGCTTGATCTGAAGTCCATCGACGGCGCACGGGTTTCCACAGGGGTGCAGCACGATGACCCCGGACCTGTTCTCGATGAAGCAGTGCTGGGCCGCCACGCCGGGGCCCTGGATGCTGATGTCCAAGGGGCCGTGACCGAGGGTGGTCCGACCTAAGAGGAGAGAGGCGTTTGAGTCTGGGCTGAGTCCGGGGAGACCACACAAACACTTGGCAGGTAGACCCACGAGCCATCCGCAACCAGCCGGGACATCTTCATGGGCCACTGCACGTTTCACTTATGCGTTTAACTTAAGTTTATTCCGCTGATATAGTTGAATTTCAAATATTACAGGAAAAATTGAATTGGTGCATCTGAAAAGTCAGACAATTAGATGGAATTACATCTGGAAAATATGGAGGATTATACACAGCACCAGAGTAGATCAAGCCTGCACCGTCACCACGATGCTACACAAGAAAATCCGAGAAAATTGTGTTTGTCTCGCCTGATTTCCACTAAATTGTCCCATTTTTTAAAGAATACACGTCTGTTTAGAAGCAGAAGGAGCAGCTGCAGTCCAAACAGTGGAGCCGCCTGGTCAGAGGCCAAAAAACACCAAGATAGTGTCACTGTCTAGTGCAGTAAATGCAGTCTAGCTGGTAGAGAGAGAGAGAGAGAGAGAGAGAGAGGTAGAGAGAGAGAGAGAGAGAGGAAGAGAGAGAGAGAGAGAGAGAGAGAGAGAGAGAGAGAGAGAGAACGAGACAGAGAGGAAGAGAAGGAGAGAGACAGAGAGAGAGAGAGAGAGAGAGAGTGAGCGAGAGAGAGAGAGAGAGCGAGAGAGCAGACACGCAGGCAAACAGAGGAAAAGGACATCAGTCTGACAGACAGACCAAAGGTCAAGAGGTCAGTAGACTCACAGACAATAAAACCTGCCTGTTGTTCAAAGAGACGCACAGAACGAATGGGCGGCTCGGAGCTGATAACAGGGTCGGGTCACTTCAGCTATTACTTTGTGTGTGTGTGTGTGTTTGTTTTACTCTCTTCGTGGGGTCCAAAAACTGAGAGGAGATGCTGCAGCAGTGGGAACCGTAATGTTGTTGTGGGATTGAGATGTGGTTTCGTGTGACTGGTGGTGTGTGCAGAGGTGTGAATGTGCATTTGTGATTGTGTGTCTCCCAGTGTTAAGCTGGGATGACCTCCTGACCCCAGATGAATGGATGAATCCTTCCGTTGTCGATCATTGTCACTCGAGGAGTTCCTCTCAACACAAAACCGCGACTTTGCTCCTTTTCACCCCAAAGGTTTTTGGACTTAATCGTCGAGAAACACAACGCGCGGTCTCACCCTCGGGCAGGGGCAGCAGGGTGATGGCCGTGCTCAGTCGGCCGCTCCCCAGGCTCACCAGGTGGGGGCGCTCCGCTTGGAACTTTAGCCCCTTTCCGGTCTCGATCAGGTCCAGCGGGGTGCTCTGCAAGATGACGCACAAAGGACGGACTGTGAGCATTTTGAAACAATTTCGTTTATCGTGTGAAGCGAGAGTCAACAAAGACGCAGCAGTCGGCCTTGCTGTCTTGCTGTCGAAAAAAACAACCTGCTCGCAGGCTGGTTTTGGCTTGCGGGCCACGTGTTGGACACCTTTGGTACAGAAGCTTCACTGTATCAATGACAAATTGTCGTAAGTGCAGTTCGCAAGACAATTGAATGTAATTGAATGTAACCTTTCAAATAGCCACTGTCACTGTGTTCATATTTAGGTGTGTGTGTGTGTCTGCTTCTCTCTCCGTGTTGCAACTCACAACACTGCTTTGTTTGGCAGATATACAACAAAGCTGAACGTGCAAAATCCAACACGCAGCGTTAGAAATTTATTCAAATATTAGACGCAATCTTCCGGTTCGACCCAGTTAACTCACAGCTTTGTAAACTAACTCCAGTGTAACGGCAGCAAGAGGTCGAATCCGTCCGCTTGTGTTCGCACGTCAACAAGAGGGGCGTCGTTTCCACCCAGAGCTCGACTGGCTCTTCATATTCCTCACACACCGAACCACGTCTGAGTGTGTGTGTGTGCACGTGCGCTCTCCTTTGTAGCGGTGCCTGAAGCACTGCTCTGTGCAGGCTTTGGGCTCAGCAAGGGGGGGGGGGTGGAAGGGATGTCTCCATGGCAACAGCACTCCGCAATTAAGAAACATGAGGCAGCTAAAGGGCATTCAATGGGCTCGCTTGTGATGGCACACCTGAACGTCAAGCAGCTTCATCTCATTGTTAGACTGCTCAACGTTGTCTCCGAATGTGTGTGTTGACTTGTTGGTCTATCTTTGTGGGGACCTGAGGACTTCTTGAAGACGAGGAGACACGAGGACAGGCGGCTGGAGGTGAACTGGTCGCGGAGGTCATCTCTGTGAGCATTTTCAAGAGTCACTTTGGAACTGGAGTTGAATGTGCTTCTGAGCTCAGCGACTGGTCCTTCCGGTGCCCAAAAGTCCTCTCATCCGTGAGGGTGACACTCCGAATGGAGGGGTGTAGCAGAAGTGAACATCAGGGTCAAATCAGACCGAGTTATTGTGCAGCGATGGAACTGTCTTAGTGGAAAAGTCAGATGACATCCTGAAAAAAAGCCCCTTTTCTTTCTTGTCTTGACAGGCCGGGACTCCTGTTGTCTCCCTCCAGCTGATGATGCTCAGTGCCGGCGGAGGTGTTCGAGGAACTTGGGTCTGGACCCCATCGACGACTCGGTCCCTCAAAAGGCAGCGGGATCCTCGCTGGAAGCGCCGGGCCGACACGTGAATGGAGGCGCCGATGGGCACGCCGCCGCGAGATTCGTGCTCATTCATCTGCTGTGCGCTGCTGCTCCCATGTGGTGCAGCCGGCAGCAGCGAGCTGCAACATGCGAAGCTCCACCCTGAAGGAACCTCATGCACCGTTTGTAGTAACAGGATCAGTGATTGTTAGGAAGTCAAAAGGTTTCAGGTAAGAATTTGCCCGTCAATACATGTCTGTATTATTTTGTGATTGTTTCCTTCCGTGAACCAACAAAAGCAACGAAAAAAAACACTTCTAGTGGCAATAACACAAATATAATCCCTTGTTACGCCTGACGTCTGGTCTGTGCATTGTGCTTATTATCGTGTGGCTTTTATGAGCTTTGCCGATCGACAACAGACCGACACGTCGTCAGCCGCGCCGCCCGATCGCACCTGCGGCCTCGTCACTCACTGACACGTTGGCCTCCCGCTCTGTGTTCACCATCCACGGCGAGCCTGAGTGCCAAAGATCTGTCACGTCAGCCTGCGTGGTGACATTTCCAAACAGTGGAGGCAGTGATCAGAGGAAGAGAGAGCTCACTGT
Source organism: Malacoctenus gilli (assembly GCA_032164315.1). Lineage (NCBI taxonomy): Eukaryota > Metazoa > Chordata > Actinopteri > Blenniiformes > Labrisomidae > Malacoctenus > Malacoctenus gilli. The sequence goes on along the minus strand of JASSRZ010000247.1, from coordinate 2,083 downwards.
GCCAGAAAGAGCGCTGGAAACATGGAGCAGAAGCGGCTCGCCGATGACACGACCGCCAAGGCCCGAACAATCAAGTCCTCGTCGTGTGAGGACTCAGTTTTCCACACACGCACGCTGGCTCACCTGTAGAACCTGGTGGGATTGCCGTCCACACTCGGGCACGTTGCTGTTCAGGCGGTCCATGTCAGCCGAGCTGTCCGCGGCTCCCTGCGACACATGAAGGTCCTGAAAGAGGAAGCGAGACAGAGAGAGAGAGACCAAGAAAAACACGTCAAGACTGACTTCATTTCTTGAGTAATGACAGAAGGCGAAGGGAAAATCCGAGGCATTTAGTCACAACGCGGTCGACCTTTGAGGCGATCGCATCTGGGAGGGGAGCTGAAGCCTAAAGCCCAAAGATAACGTGCCGCGATGACCACATTTGATGAAAATCCAGCCGTTTGGACTCCCCGTTTACTCACTCCTACACGCCACTGACGCGTCAAGGTGATTCATTCTGCCTGCACACGCACACGGAGCACAGGGCGAGAAGGGAAACACGCAGGGAACGTTATTTGAGAATTTTGCTGTTTCAGCTCATTTTTTCTCCGTCGGACTGAAACGTTTCACTGCAACTTGTATGAAGAGCCGCAAGAAGAGTCCAAAGACAGTCTTGCAGTCCTTCCTGTTTCCTCATTGCGAAAGTGATGTTTTCTTTGGAACAGGACCCACAAAGTTGCCAGCTATAACAATTTTATGACAAAGTGAAGCATCCAGTGAAATTGTTCCATTTCAATCGGTTATAAACGCCAAAGAGAGTAAAAGGCTCAAGTCAACACAGAGCAAACACTGAACGACTGAGGTTTGGTGTCAGTTCGCAGCTACAAGTGTAAAGCAACCGTGAACTCGTGTGATTATCTGTGCGAGAAAACGTTTGCAGCCGTCGTTCGAGACGCGAGAAGCGCGCGGCTGCGCGGAGGCAGATTAGAACGAGAAAAAGAAGCACGTGGGAAAAGCTGGAAAACAGATCATTATCCGGATCCTGCAGAAACACGGCGTTCCCCGAGTCGTTTGCATGCCTAAATTATCGTGCAGCAGCGATGGAAACTGTGGTTGTGATGTGCTCTGCCCCCAGGATACCAAAACACTGCGGCAGAATCCTCATGTTTGCTCTCCTGACAGACCCTGTGAAGCCATATTCAAGCAGAGACGCAGCCTCCAGCTTGCCTCAAACTGCAAACGACAAAACAGCCGCAAAATAAAAACAAATCTTTTGAAAAACTCCTTCGTGTGAGAAAAAGACGCCAGAAAAAAAGTGTTTCTTCCTTGCGACCGCGATATTTACCCCTCTCCAGACGTCCAGCAAAGCCATCGCTTGCGTGGCCCGAGCCGCACCTGGCTGCGACTGGCTCAAGCGGATCGGGGTCAACTCGTGAGAAGAGGACAGCTCGTCGGCCGTGAATTCAGACGGGCTGCTTCACGCCGCTTCGCTCCGCGTAAACTCCGATTGCGTCTCCGTCTTTATCTCCGTCCTTTGTCTGGAGCTACTGGTGCGACACCCTCCGCAAACTCCCATTCAGGAGGTCAGACCTGTTGCTGCTTGCTCCACTAAACCGAGGCCAACATTCCTGACTGGCAGCACCAAAGGCCCAGATAACAGCCAACGTAAGCGGGGATCAAAAGGCAGCAGCAGCAGCAGCAGCGGGAGGAGAAAAGAGGAGCGAGTGACGAGTGAAGGCGTTTGATAAAAACAAAGTTCTGAACTTGTCCGATCTGGAAAGGAGGAGCACAGAAATGATGCAGAGAGATGGAGAGAGAGAGGGAGAGAGAGAGAGAGAGAGAGAGAGAGAGAGATAGAGAGAGATAGAGAGAGAGATAGAGAGATAGATGGATAGATGGATAGATAGATTGACAGATATAGATAGAGATAGAGATAGACAGAGATAGACAGAGATAGATAGATAGACAGATAGATAGACAGATAGACAGATAGACAGATAGAGAGATAGAGAGATAGAGAGATAGAGAGATAGAGAGATAGAGAGATAGATAGATAGATAGATAGATAGATAGATAGATAGATAGATAGATAGATAGATAGATA
>JASSRZ010000246.1:3777-13916 GCA_032164315.1 Malacoctenus gilli | reverse complement strand
AGAAGAAGAAGAAGAAGAAGAAGAAAGACATGCCGAGGAGGAATGCGAAAAAGTGAAACTGGAGTCAAAATATGCAAAACCCAAAAGTTTTCCACGGAAACGCCGCACGGAGAAGTCAGAGGGAAGTTTTAAGATCATCGTTCTTCGACACTCGGTGAAAAGTTGCCGCGATGACCCTCGAACGCGAGACAAGAGTCGCTAAAACAACATCGATTCCTCTCAGTTTGCCAGAGAGCTTCACTCTGCCGCCCTGAGTGTCGTCTGTCAGGTTACATCAGTCGATGAGGACTCGAGGACGAGGCGCCGGCGGCCCGAGAGACTCCGAAACGACAACTTCTTGTTCTCCGTGTTATTCGTTCAAATGAAGCTGATATTTGTCGAAATAAATCCGAGAAAAGACGCAGCAGACGATTCTGATGGCAGTAAAAAAACGCACAACAATAAAAAATAAAGCAGCAATTCACAGCCGAGACGACCAAAGAAGAAGAACAACAACAACCAACAACAGCAGTAAATGACTGTAATATAGCTGTAACTCTCTACTGCCACCAAGAGTACAAAGATTGCATTACGGAAATGTTTTGTGCGGCATCTTTAAAGGTTCTGTTCACTGGTTCCAGTGACGGAGTTGCCTGAAGGTTTCAGGAAGTAAGTGAAGAAGTGGCAAAAAAAAATGGGAGGAGCTAAAGTTGAAAAGCAGCGCTGGAAGTTTAACCCTCGCACAACCGGAAATAACTTCAGCCCACCTGGACTGACGAAGATTTGTCGGAAAAAGCCGGAAATAAGGAAGTCCAGCTTTCGGGGTTTGACGCCAACTGTGACGATGGCGGGAGCGGTTTCGGAGCAGCGAAGGCACGGCGAGTCCTGAGTGTTATAACAAGGAGGGTGTGTGTGTGTGTGTGTGTGTGTGTGTGTGTGTGTGTGTGTGAGAAATCAGGAAACGGTTTTTAATCACTGTTTGCCTCGCCGTGCTCCCTCTCACCCCCGGCCGTCCTCCTCTCTCCTCCTCATCCTCCATCTGTCCTCTTCCTCCTCCTTCCTCACGCTGAAGCACTAATGAAAAAAATCTCCCTTTTATTTCCATAGGGGACTCAAATGTTTCAATTATACTTCCACCAACACACACACACACACACACACACACACCCTTCTGTGTGTGTGAAGACGGCATCCTCATAAAAGGGAAGATAAGAGAAGAAGAGCGCGGTGAAGGAAGAAAGGGGGAAACTTTGCCTTTTATTCATTTTCAGACGGCACGCGAAGCCGAGCGACTGCGGGAGGATGAGAAGCTGCCAGGCAGATGGTTAACAAGGCACACACACACACAGACACACACACAGACACACACACACACACACACACACACACACGGTTGTGCAGCAGCGTTGGAACAGAAAAGCAGAATAATGAACTGCTCACAGCTGCTTTGCAATCTCTCTCGTCTCCTCAGACACTCGCTGCTTCGGGCTTTAACAGGAATACAGTTAAACTGGAGCCCCTCACTGGTCGCCTGACCCCCCCCCTCCCCCAAACCCCCCCCCCCCCCCCAGGATAATCACAGACCACCGTCTCCTTCAGAAACACATGTTAAAGTCACACCTCTACTTTTACCGACTGTGACAATGTCTCTTTACTTTCTTGCTTGTGTTCAACTGGCCCGAGAGCCGTCAAGCTGCTGTCTCTCAATGTTGCTTTAGTGCTTTCTCTCATGAGCATTAGCAGCTTGGAGTAGCGTTGCCGTCTCTTGACTGGAGCAATCTGGACGTCGCTCGTTCATCTCGGCAGTATTTCTTGCTGCTTATTGTTCAATAAATATTGATTTTCTTTCACTGCTCTCTGTCTTAGCGCCACTGTTTGCTGGAGCTCGTTTCCTCACTGTTACTATTTCACTAAACTCTTGAAAAGCGCTTTAAGGAGCGATATCAAAAGCAGGCCGGATCCATGGAAGCTGTGATGAGCATTAGTTTTCATCTTCCTGCTGCTGCTGGATGTTGGTACTTCCTCAGCTTTGTCGCTTCGTCCTGACTTTAAAAGGTTCTCCTGAACATCCAAATAGAGCATCTTCCTCCTCCTAAAAAAATACACCCGATACCTCGAAGACGGAACTCAGAAGACTGACCACGACTGAACATCTACGAGCGGCTTTTCGAAACCATCTTTGTCGTCTTTCTTCTTCTTCTTTCGACCTTTCGAAACTTTCCTTGTCCAAAAGATAGTTTCGAAGGGGCAACGTGGAGGTCGTGGCGCCACGGTAACCGGGAGGGAGGCGGAGCTGCAAGAACCGTCCTGCGGGTGACGCGAGGAGTCTCGAACAGCTGCCGCGCGAGCTGCCAGCCGCCAGGCGAATATCGAACGGAACCCGGCAGTAAATCAGCACGAGCGCGTCGGTAATCCGGCAGCAGCTGCTGCTTGGCGACGGCAGAATCGCAGAAGCGGGCGCGAGAGGACGCGACGACGAGCGGAGGCGGCGACGGAGACGCAGTGTGTCAAAAGAGGTCGGTGGACGAAAACCCTTCAGAATAAAAGCTGGAGTTTGAGGCTGTGGGGTTGAACGTTTGCAGACCTGCTCAAAGGCAGCGACACAGGGGACAAACGGTGGTTCTCAGAAGCTTTGGGGCAGGGACTCGAACCAACAACCTGCAGGTCACACATTCAACTACCTCCCTGTGAGGTTTTTGACCCCTCAAATTGTCATGAAGCATGAACCTTCAAAGTAAGAGCGGTGATTCCAAGCGACAATTCAGATCCTGCAAGACGTCTTCGTTTTTGACCACAAACCTCTTGACCACCTGCTCAATGGGGGTCTCAAACCCAAGAGGAGACCCCTCCTCGGAGACACATACATTCCAACATCAATCAAGCTGCTGCTCGCCAACGCCAACAGGAAGTTCTCCATCCGTCCCAAGGAGACCAGATCAGACCTTTAAAAAAAAGATACAGGCAGCTGGATCTGCTCGACCAACCGAGACTCAAAGCGCAGCGTCCAGCGGGAACGACCATCCCGTCGATACATCAAACAGACTTCCGGATATTTCCACCCGAATCCGGACGACGAGTCAGCGCAGTTCTGAGGTTCTCAGGTGGGATTCGCATGGTAGAAAAAGGAGGAAGGTGGGGGAGGTGGGGGAGTGACTCCCTCGCAGCGACAACAGCAGGGAAAAGATGTTCGTGGGAGGCTGTAACCAGGGGCGACAGCGCGGTAACCAGGGCCGCAGCATCATCCTGTCAGAGCGGAGGTGAGGCGGCGGCGGCGGGAGAAGTGGCGCTCTGCTTAATGAGCTGCAGCTCAAGTGAAACAGATCGCGTGTCGATCCTCATTAGTCAGCGGGTCGCTGTTGTCCAAACAAACGCGCGTTGAGGCGCTTAGCACTAACGAATGGCGGCATCAGGAACGTTTGAACGTTTAATGATGATGCACGAAGACGAACCCTCGACGTCGAGGTTACGGAAAGCGCTTAAACTCCTCTCAAACGTAAAGCGGATCGATAACGAGTTAAGATCCTTAAAAAGTAACTCGTCTCACGGGAAAGAAATATCGTAGTACGAAAAATGACGTATAAAAGTATTTAAGTCCAACCAAAAGTGTTAAAAGAGTAAAATGATATTTGGGCTTGAGCCTGAAAAAAGTACCTCTGAGGAAGGTTCTGGACCTTTTAAGGACTTTACAGTGAAGCCAAACACCTACAAAAAAGCAGGAGCCTCCAAAATAAAAGTATCTTGTGAAAATTAGCTTTGAAAAATTGGTTTCCACTCGACTCAGTCGCTTTAAAACGCCACATCTGGCGAGTCCGTGTTGTTCATTATGTGCTTCGCAAATGTCACGTCTTCCGTGCCGCCGCCGCTGCCGCCGCCGGGATCATGGCGGCGGCGCTCCACGCCGACCCGTCTGCCGAGCGGCGGCTCGTCGGAGGAGAAGTCGGGATTAAGCAGCAGCTGATGGATCCGTCCCTCGATATGAGCTGAAACCCGCCGCCGAGCAAACACGCAGCGGCTTTCCTTAAACCGCCGGCGCCGCCAATCACCTGGCATCGCCATGGTAACCCCGCCTCCGTCCATCGCTGCTACGGAGAGTTCGTCCTCGACTACGGAACGTCTAATTCGGTGCGTTTTACCGAGAGACGACGAAACGGTGCCGCTCCTGGAAAACGTTTACAGGACTCATCAGGTTTTATTTTGAAAATCCCGGACCAGCTCGAGATCACACTTGTTGGTAGATCTGTGCTTCATATCCTCCTCACTGAGCCGGTGTGAGTACATGAATAAAGGGATTAGAGGAAGGATTAGGCGTTCCAGGTTGGAGTGTGAATGAAGCCGACAGCCTGAATGAAACATCAGCACTTAAACTTCCTCATTAAGGCCAAACAATCAGCGAGAAACAGGAAGTGGAAGTGAAGGCCGGGTGGAGGGCGCCACGTTGCCAGATTCTCTCAATTATCCAACAAAACCCCCTCCCTCAGAGACGGATGTTTAATAACTATGAGATATGAAGGTTTATAAAGAAAGCAGGAAGGACAAAACATTGAGTAGGGAAGAGAAAAAAAGGAGGAAAAATGAGAGAAAAGAAAGAAAAAATAAACTATAAAAGGTCAATGACAAGAGAAAAGAATAAAAATGAGCAAAAAGATTTAAAAATAAGGGGAAAATGGTTAATAAAATCATAAGAAAAAATATAATATAATATAATAATATAATAATATAATAATAAATAATATAATAAATAAATAATAAAAAATGAAAAAAGATTTTTTTAAAAATAAAAAAATAAAAATAAAAAGTTGAAAACAGAAAAGAAGAAAAGATAATAAATTGCAAAAAAACCCATAAAAAGGTAAATGGTAAAAATAAAGAAAAAAATGAAAAGGTAATTGAATACTTAATAAAAAGAAAAAAAAGTAGAAAGAGAGCAAAAAATTAATTAAATATGGAAAAAATACGTTTAGGTGATAATATTGATCAAGCCGTCATCAATCTAAACTTTATTGAATCAGGTTTGACAAACAGCTCGCCTGAGAACACGGTCGGAGGGACCGAACGCCGTAAGTGCTGCTCGTTCATCCAATAAAACTCCCCCCAGTTGGCGCTTCTTCGTCCAGACACCCCCCTGGTGTAGCTGAACACACACCTCCCTAACTGCACACACACACACACACACACACACACACACACACACACACACACACACACACACACCCGTCGCCGGGTGTAATCTGTTCAGGACACAATGCGGCTCTGATCTCATCACTGTTTGTTTGCGCGGATCCTCCGGAGGGTTTTTCTGCAAGTGCCGGCGTGTTTGAGGGAGAGATTGGCTGAAAAGGTCACATCAGCGAGCCGGTGATTGCCTCTCATTCTGCTGCCGCCGCCGTCGCCGCCGCCACTCGGCCGCCGCTCCAGCCGGGAGAGTCGGCTCGGCCTGATTAAAGGTTTCGCTCGGTTCCTGATTGCTTGTTTGGAAGCCGTCGTTTCACTCCGGTCGCTTTGTTCCGTCCGAACGAGTCCGAGCAGCGCGTCGAGTTGCGCTGCTTCATTATTTCATGAGGTCTCGGGAGTAAAACTGGAAAGTCCATCACGTCGAGGACGGCGGACCCCCAGGACATGGGGGGCCTCTATGTTCTGCTCTTGTTGAGGAAACTTCAGAAAAACTTCTGTCAAAAATCTTCGAAATAAAACGTCAGTTCAGATACAAGTCAATGAAATAGTAAGAATAAAAAAAGACAGTGAGAAAGTAAGTGTTAAAAGTTGATGGTAAATATAAAAAAAGGTAAAACCTTGAAAGAAGATGGTAGAAAGAAAGGAAGAATAAGATGTAAGAAAAAGGAGAATAAAAAGTAGAAAAAAGAGGCAAAAAAATGAGTAAAAACATTTTAAAAAATAAATAAGAGATGAAGGTAAAAAAAAGGGAAAAAGGAGAAAAATAGGGAAAAAAGGCCAAAATAAAGTAGAAAAAAACCAAAAAAAAGACTAAAATTTTAAAAATTTAAAAAAGGAAAATTTAGGAGCAGTGGGCGGGGCTTCACCCACGTTGGGGTCATTTCGGAGGTCAACCAGAAGTGAGTCGATTCTGGAGCAAAGATGATGGAAAATCGATTCCAGCTTCATTTTTCTTTGTTTTTCTAGATAATCGTCCAGTTGAAGAGTTTCCTGCATCCCGTTTGTTTCCATTCTCCTCCATGAAACTGCGGCTTCGGGCTTCGATGCCGCTCGGCTGATTGTTGCTGCAGCTGCCGAGATGATCCTCACTGATCACCTGCGGCTCCTCCTCCAGAATCAAATGGTCTTTCGATCCAGCCGAGGAGTCTTTCTCCTCCTCGTCAGTCTTCATCAGCGGCGCTTTGAATCGACTCCTTGGCTGCTTTTCTCTCCTTTTCTTCTCCGCTCCGTCCAATCACTCGCCTTCTTTTCCACCTCAATGGAAACGGACGAACCGCTCGGATTACGCACAGATTCAGGTCCGGCTCGTAATCACGTCTTCCAACAACGTTTGTTTTGGAGGCGCTCCTGTTAATTTGCCGTTAAATCAAACCAAACGTCGCGTTTTCTTCCGCGGCGGCGTCGGGCTCTTTGATTTTCACACCTTGGACGCCGCTTCGGTCGGCTGCCAAATAAAAGTCGCCTGTTTGAACTCGAGTTTGACGTCTTTCCAGTGTTTTCTCCTCTTTCTATTGTGCGTCTGTCACACACTGCGAGCTCAATCAGCTCAAGAGGAGATCGGAGGGGATGAAGGAGGGATGAGGGAGGGAGGAGAAAAAAAAAAACCCCAAAGCAGAACCGACATGATTACACCGACATGGCGAGGGAGCAGAGAGTGAAACGTTAACGGGGGAGCCGAGAGGGAGGGAGAGAGGTGAAGACGTGAGAAAAGAGAAGGAGGAAGAGGAGGAAGAGGAGGAGGAGGAGGGGAGCCGCTAGAAAAGACCCGCTTCTCCTCCTCCTCCTCCTCCTCCTCCTCACACGGCAGCTCAGCGGCGATGCCAAGTGTGGCTCGACGGGGAAATCCTGCAAAAACGCGAGACGGACGATCGGAAAGTCAGAGAGGCGACAAAAGAGGACGTGAAGGAGTGAAGTCGAAGCTGACGATTAAATAAAGACAAAAGGAAGAAAAACGGTCAAATTGTGACCTTTTTTCTCTCAAAAATAACCATTTTCCTCAGGATAAACACTAAAAAATGTGTAAATATTGACTTTCGTTGCCTGCTTGGGGATTTTAACCACAACTAAAACTGTCATCTAACAGAAAAAAGTGACTTTCAGGGTGTGAATGTTTTTGAAAGGAAACTTTCCAGAACGCGAAGCAGGAAAAAGTCGCAGCCGAGGTGCAGGAGACACAACGGAGACTCGAAGGATCGTCAACAAAAATAGAAACGGGACGACCGGAGCAACAAAGTGAGTTAGCAGGAGGCTAATCCGATGAGGAGGGACGAAACGACGAGCTCGCTGCACAAACACAGTCGCGTCTCGTCGCCGGGTGGAGGCTTTTTGTTTTGTTTTTGTTTGTCAGACTTTGACGTGTGTAAACAAAGCTAATGACGAGGGAAAAACATATTTGAAGGATCGGAATTACTTCCTGAAGGAGGAATCGGTTCAGGAACATTTACATGGACGCTGTAGTTCCTACTCCAGGCCTGTAGGTGGTGCGTATACTAGAAACACAACTGATTACAGCAGAGAAACTAAAAAGAAGAGAAAGTCGAAGGAATTGAAATAAAACGAGGAAATCGAGCTCGATTTTAGAAAGTAGCGCACTCGTTTCTACGATGAGGAGCTGAAACGGCAAAAAGGAGAGAAAATGCCACGTTTTTGATGGAAAATCTTTAATTAATGAAAGATTTTATTGCGTTTTAATGACTTTATTGTAGTTGAGTGTCTGACATGATTTCTTTTCTCGCTTTTCTGGCTTGTGCACCTCTTAGTTTCTTAGTTAACTCGTTTGTTTACTACTTTTATCCACTTTAGTCTCAAAATAAACACGTCCTTCCTTTGATTTATAGTTTAAACCTTGAAAACACGGTTTGTTTTCTGATCGTTCGACTCTAAAAGCAGCAGAAGCTTCCACTTCACAGACGGTTTCCACCTGAGCAAAGTGAAGCGCTCGACACGCTGGGATTAACACGCAGGAGGAGGAGGAGGAGGAGACGGTCGGAGTGGGCGGGGCTTAAAGCGACTGAAGAACGAGTTAATCCACTTTGAATTGGCGCATGAATATGACCCGAAATGGGATTAATTTAAGAGGAGGAACGGCGTCTTTGTGGGAGTACGATTCCACGTCGGACTGTGGAGAAACGTCGGAGGCCGTCGCTTCGATTCAAAAGAGAAACGGAGCTGAAAACGCGACGAAACGTGGCGTCAAAATACAAGAAGCCGCAACATTTCCCCGTCCCTCCTCGATGGGAGACTACAGATGTTCCTGGGAGGAAGAATCTGCATTTTTGATGCAAAGTTTCCGAGAAAAAAGAAGGAAAAACGTGTTTTCCTCCGACAGGAAACCCCAAAATATCCCGACGGCGTTCGCTTTTCTCCTCGCCCGGCGTAAAAGCGGCTTATAGGAGGAGAATTGTGTGTGTGAAGGGTTTTCTGTGCCGCTCTGAGCTCCCGTTGGTTCCCGTAACGTACGGACGCCTCCGGAGAAAGAGCCCCGAACGGGAAGGGGGGAGGGGGCGGGGGGGCGGGATTGATTCCCGCCCAGCGGCGGGCAGGAAGCATCAGGTGAAGAAACGCGTCTTCAAAGGGCGTCTTAACGCGCCGCCTCTGATCCAAATCCGGACGACGAAAGACGCCGAACAAAAGCCGCTCCGATCCCTCGCCGCGGCGCTCCGCCCCCCCCCCTTCCCGCGAGGAGCCCGCTCGGGCGGCGTCCTTTCAGACGCTGGGCTGCGGCGGTCCTTTGTGGACGCCGTCACGGTCCCGCGGCTCAGGAAAGGTCAGCTACGGACTCCGTATTTTCAGGTGAGCGCTACTTTCGACTTCCGACTCGCCTCCGTCGAGCCCACAAATCCGCCGGTTTTCATCTCACACTGGGCTAAAAAACTGACGAAAATATCGATTCAATTTCTGTATTCGACCACCGACTCTGCGTATTTTTTACAGTGCGACACGGGAGGCGAACGCCGTCCTAAAACGTCGCCTTTAAACACCTTTTATTTTGCTTTTTCGCCAAGTACGGCGACACCGTTTGGACAAAAAGCTCCTTCCTGGGGTTTTCTGCCTCTTTAATCAGAATGTCTCCTCCTCGTCTTCCTTCCTTCCTTCCTCCTCCTCCTCCTCGCATTGTCCTCTCAGAATCTTCGCCAAGCGTTTTGTATGCACGCCGTTTGGCGTCGTGCTGTCGGTTCACGTGGGCAATCATCTAATGTATGCAGACGACCTGCTTTTCTCGCGGGCGGCCAGTTCCCGGGTTTTGCGCCCCGATATCTGCGTAATGATGAATAAAAATAGACTTTTCAAGCGCTCGCGGGTGGAAACGCGTGAGCCACTTTCAGCCACTGCGGCGGCGACGGCGTCACGTCGGACATCAGGTCGATGAAATAACCTTCACAAGGTCTAGAAGAAACTACTCAGTGCTTTTATTTTGAAGCTTTCTTGCTTGTGTTTGGCTTCACTGTAATTTTTTAGCTCAGGAGGCGGTTCTTCTTGGAGCCAATAGGAGACGAGAGGAGTCGCAGTAAAAACAACATTCGAAAGATGCTGCTTGAGTCTTTTGTTTCCCAAACAAATGTTTTACAAAGAGGAGAAAAAGGAAACAACAACAATCATCTGGTCCTATTTATAAGCCTCAAACACGTGTAATAGCCTTTAACTGGTTACATTTGCTCAAAATTGGCTTTAAGTTTACTCGTTCCACAAAACTTGAGGTGGAAATTTGAATAAAAAGGATCTCGACTGGTCGTTTGGCCACATTTGTCTTTAGGATTTTCCTATAAAGCTTCATGTTGCGGCAGTTTTTAAAGTGGGTCACCAGAAAAAAAACAACATTGCGTAACATTTTTTTAGGCTGCAGAAACAGAAGCAGAGCTGCAGCATTAACAGCAGCAGTTGCAGCAATAACAGCAGTAGCAGCAGCAGCAGCAGAGCCTCCGCATTAACAGCAGCAGCAGCTGAAGCATCAAGAGCAGCAGCAGCATTAACAGCGAAAAAGCCTCAGC
>JASSRZ010000245.1:0-13916 GCA_032164315.1 Malacoctenus gilli | reverse complement strand
GTGTTGGCGTGTTTGTGGCAAAGACGGACGCGCAGGCGGAGCTGTTGTTGGTGGTGCAACGCTTTCAGGAAAAATGGCTCTTCGTCTCCTCTGGTCTCTGATGCCCCCCCCCTCCTCCTCCTCCTCCCCCCGACACTCCTGTAATACATGAATTCAATTGTGCAGCACCACAGCTCAAGACTCCACACAGCTGTCGGCGGAACGTGCTGCCTTCCCGCCTGCCCTGATTGAATGTTCTCTCTGTGAAATCAGGAACGTTTGTTATGGAAGCCGAGGCGCGTGCAGTCCCACATCGCCGCTTCATTGTTTTTACAGTTTTTATCACGTGGGTCTGAGTACAAGAAAAACAAGAAAAAGAGCGCGTTACCTGTTTTGAGAGATCAATTTGTGGGGAGCCAATAAAACGGCTGGCTCTGGCTCAGCCTTTTATTTTTTTAGGACTTAAAGACTCCTCTTTAAACACTTAGTAAAGCAGCTCACTATCAAATGGCGTTCAGGCTGATTGAAACCTGCTCTCAGCTGATAAACGGGGCTTTTAATGCAAATTCAGCGCTGCAGAACGGCTCTAAATCTCCAGCAGGCCACAAAAAAGCTGTTCAACCTCCAAAGTCTTCTCTTCACACTGAATACTTGCAAACAGTTAGCAATTACTCTGCTGATGTTCAACACCAATGAAACTGTAATCCTAACAGCATTGAGCCATAAATTAAACCCTTTCTATTGTCGAACTAATGTTCTACAAATGAGCCTCTTGCAAGACAAATGTGGGCATTGCTTTTTAAATGCCATTCGCGTTAGGAGGAGCATCATCTACATTAGGGAGCAAATTAACACCTACATTCGGTTTGGCTTGAATATTCTGCCGGAACATGAGGATCTGTCACAACTTTCTCTCCCCTCATTTGCTGTGAAAGTGCAGTTTTTCACAGTCTACTATTATTGTTCATATATACTGTGATACTTGATTGTATTTTATCTCAGCATCTTCACTTCCTGTGTTTTTTACATTTATGAGGTGGCAGATCAACACGTTTTAGTCTAACCTCTCTCTCTCTCTCTCTCTGTCTGTCTGTCTGTCTGTCTGTCTCTCTCTCTCTCTCTCTCTCCCTCTCTCTCTCTCTCTCCATCTCTGTCCTCAGTTGCTGCTTTGTCCTTTTACCTTTTGTCCTTCACAGTTAATTGCATTTTCGGTGTCTCCTGTTTCTCACTCATCTCTGCATTCACTCTGCGCTCCCTCCTTCTTTTTTCTTTTCTTTTTTTTTCCCTCTCCCCCGCCGTGCATCCCATCACCTCGTTGCTGCTTTTGGGTTGGCAGACACATCCTGAGGGGCTTTCAGGAGCCTCGGTGTCAACCTCTGATGGCTTTTGTCGCTCAGGGAGACACGCAGTCACAGACAGAGCGTAACTCAGGGTAACTGACACAGATGGCGAAATGTGGCTCGGCGCAGATGCGCTTGTTTTTTCTTGTTAAAAGAGGTTTTTATATTCCGTCTTAAAATGCATGAGGCTCAAAACTGACGTCACTAATTTAAAGCAGAAACACCGAATCGGCCCGGGTGCCATCGATCACCATTAGAACGATCTCTTGTGTCTCTAACTTCTCTGTCTTACATTACCTCACTATTTTCTGTGGCTCCCCCGTTCGTGTTCACTGACATTTGGAGTGACGCAGGTGAATATTTTTGGAAACCGCTCTCCGAGTTCGGCGCTCTCACGGCACCCTGATGCATCTGTCTGGATTGGCGTCTGTGCAGCCTGTCAGGGATTCGCCATCGATAGTGATCATTTCATTACGCACGGCACAAAAAAACCATCAGACGTCAGAGAGGAAACGTGAAAGGTCGTTAAATGACATATTTTGGAAAACATAAAAAGGCCATTAAAGAAAATTTTGTCGAGGGATCGGCCTTTTTTGCCTCGAGTGAGGTTAGTGAGATGACTATAAAACTTCTGATCGAACGATTATTATGCAGCTGGAGCAAAGGACTCATTTTTAGACTAATAAAGGGATATGAATCAAAAGACAACAGCTGGAACTTTTCAAGAAATCACACAAACAAGCTGCAGCATTACAGGGATAATCTTCATGAAATGCACCTGTCCAAGAAAAACACAACAATAGACAAACGTGACATTCCTCAACGTGAAATTTACCAACTATAAACCCAGAAAAGCCTCAGCGCCATAAATGTGACATGAGTTTAGTGATTCAGTGCCAAGCTTGTCTCCTCACCGTCAGCAGTACTGAAGTATGTAATATGCACTTTGTGGGCGAAGACAAATAATGCAGCAAACAGGTTTGCATAATAACTCCAGCATCACCGCTTCATATTATTGCAGCGGCGTTATGAGAGAGGAGCCTCCAATAGCTCCCAAAGCCTCCTGGGAAGTGAATAGTGCTTCTGCGAGTCCTCTCCAATGGATCAGTGTTTATTGTGCTCAGACGCCCGACTCTCCTTTCATCTCTGTGAAGGGAAGGTTGTGTTACATCACGACTGAAGTGAAACAGTAAAGTCCAACAAAAACAAAAGGGTGGCCAAGCAGGACAAACAAACGAGGAAGTGATCAAACAGAGAACATGGCCAAGTAAGACGTAAGGCAAAGAAACCGTTCGACTTCAGCTCGCTAGAAACATGGTACAGATAGGAGAACCATGAAGGGGACCACAAAACCTTCCCAAACCTAAGTTAGAGCCAATGACATTTACACCTGCGTTGTATTTACTGAGGCTGGTTAAACGTGAAAAAGGACGACGCTCCCTCCTCCTCCTCCTCCTTTGCTCTTTCGCTTCTTTCCACCTTCAGCCACCTGCTGCTGGTCAACATCAAAGCTCCCCTCCACAAACCAAACATTCTACGGTCACGACTGTGCGTGCAAAGGAGTGCACAAACCCATGTCACAGTATAGGACGCCACCGTTTCTTGCTGGTGAATGGACGGGAGGCTCCCCGTCCTCTGCGTCTCTCGTCCCGTGCTAAGCTGAGCCAATCGGGTCAACTCCTCCCTTCAATGCGCCCAGTTTGGAGCCTCACAGAGAGGAAGGGAGAGTTCATTGAAAGACTTAAAGACTTTTTTTCCCCCCCTCGCTTGAGATAAAATGTCAAGTCGGTGGATAAGCACTCACATTAGCAGAGAAAGGGTGGGGGGTGGGGGAGGGTGAGGGGAGGAGGAGGTAGAGCTTAATGAAATCTTTTGACAGGGAAAAAAAAAGACAATGGATAAATTCGAAATTATTCTGAGGCCCGAAGAAAGTATCTCGCAAGAACGCCAGTGACACTTCGGACCCTTCTTCTTGAAAGCCCCCACGGCTCACCATTGAAGTTCCACTCTCTGGGGGGTGGGGGGTGGAGGGGAGCTGAAAGCAGCAATTAATGCTTATTTTCTGTCCCCCTCCAAGGACGGCACCGTGTGCGCCAGGAGCCATTGTTAACTCAGACTTAATACAATAGGTCCCGGCTAACAGATCACCCTGATGATTTCCTTTGCAGTTGAGCTCTTTTTCATCGGGGTTTTGGCTCCCGCTCCCGCCATATCTCTCCGTGGCCGCTCTGCAGCCTGTAATCACCCTCCATTAAGGTTTCCGGGATTGATTAGTGGCACCTAGTGAAAGTTGTTATGTCGACTGTAGAAGCTGCAGCCAATGATTTTCCCTCTGTCCCCCCACGTACACACACACACACACACAAACACACACACAGACCTGCTCTCTTTATTCTGCAATTTTCTGGAGAAAATTTCCGGCATGATTTTGACTTTTATGCTGCTGTAACACGCAGGAAGATGCCGTTTGTATCCTCACACCACAAAAACACAGTGTCAAAAACGTTAGCTGGCTTACAGTGGTGACTTCTCTGATCTTGGTCTTTATTTACATCATTGTTGTTGGGTTTTTTCACCAAGCGCCACAAATGCGATGACCAAGAGTGTCAGTTGGATGACAGCCAAACACCCAAATTGATTTTCTTGTTGCCCTTATTATCGTAAACAACACTGGCCGCTCGTGCAGTAAAAGGGAGTTAGAGCCGGAGAGGAGGTCCGGGGCGGCTCTTTGTGAAGGTGTGAGAGGGCTTCACAAACAGGCCTCGGGGGCTTGTTGTGCGAAGAGAAAAAATGATTTGCAGCGTAATCGCTCTCGGGATCCTCTCTGGTCACGCGCTTCTCTTCCCCTCCTTTGTCCCTGAGTTTTTCTCTCTCCGTCCGTTTTCTCATCGGCCCTCCTGTTAATTGCATATCTGCCCGTGTCCTTTCCCTCGATTGAACCCTTCACTCCCGTTCTCTCCGTTTCCATATATTTCCGCCCCCCTCGGGCCGTGATGATCCCGGCCCCTCGGTGATCCTTCTGGCCACTCGTGATGGTGGCACTCGTCCGTCGGTCTCTTTTACGGCCTGTTTACAGCTTGTCGCTCCGAGACACAGCCCAGTGCCCGACCCAGCAGAGCGTACGAGGAACACTTTGCCCCGGAGGGAAGCGGAGTTAAAGCCTCTCAGCTGAGGTCCAGAAGCAAAATACTTTTTAATTGCTTTCCCAGAGCTCTCAGCTGCTCCGTGCTTTCTCGCCAGTCGGAAGTTCGCATTGTAAGACCCAAAAGCCTGTCCTAATTTGGTCCGCGCTGTTTACGGCTATAAAGCTTATTAAAAGCTAACTGCGTTTAATCCATTTAAGTGTATTTTTCGATCTTGATTTATTTCATAGGTAATGAGCAACGAGAAGCCCTCAACAAAAACGTTTGCTTTAATATCATCCATCCTCTCATTTGCCTTTAAAGACCATTAACGTTAACGAGTCCTGGAGCCGGATTTAGTGGGCAGACCTTAACAATACCGAGCTTTTGAAGTGTTTCGTGAGTCCGCGTGTGTACACAGAAAAACTTTCAAGCCAGATGCTTTTGTTTTTCTCGTGTTTGCCTAATTGTCTCAGTGACCAATTAAAGTCTTTTAAAGAAACACTTTCAATGCGCAGAGAGGGGCAAAAGTTGAAGCGGGGGAGGCTTCCCGAGAGAGAGAGAGTTCTCGCTTAATGATAATTGAGAGCATACTGTTCAGGAATGTGCGCATGTCATGTTCTCTAACTGATTTTTATTTCCCCTGGATTCAACCAAAACAGCGAGGTTATCTTTAAGATGTGAAATACGACCCGCAGATGCCAGAGGAGGAATGTGGGGGTTCGTACTGTAAGTCACCCAGACGATGGCGCCGGCTGAGGCTCAGCAACCCTCCGTCACCGTCCAGATACTGACTCATAAGACGTTGTGGACGATGTTTTCCCGCTGAGGCAAATTCACTCTGGCTGCCTGCTAGAACGCGACCTCGAAATTAAACGCCACAAGTCCCTTTGTAGACAAACGAACTCACAAACTCGTGATTAAAGCTGACACCTCTTTTCGAAGAAATTGTGAAAATGGATTGTCGCTTTTTTTACATCTGTGGGTTCAGAATATCAGAAAACTGCTTTGAGGTGAAGTTGCTTCGACTTCCTGCTGCTCATGCCGCTGTTCGAGGCGCCACCGACAGCCGAGCTCAGCGCCAGCCACTGCAGTGCTTTCAATTTTTAGAAAACATTTTAATACAAACGTTTCACAATGTTTGATGGAAATTGAGTTGCATGGAGAAAAATTAGCTTCGCGGTGCTTCAAAAGTGGAAAAATTGTGCCGTATCAGAAGAAAAACAGAGATAACATCAACACTTTAATTTGTATCTTTTGAATGCAGAAAAACAGACTTTATTAAAGTATGAAAGAATCCAAAGATTTCCCCGGTGGCATTTTTTTCAGTGAGTAATTGCAGGATTCGGCCGACAGTCAATCAGAGTTTAATTAGTGTGGAGATTTTGTAGATTAAGCGGTACAGAGGAAGTCCTGCCTGCGAAGCAGTCCTCCGACTGAAGCTTCATTTTGATAGCACTGATGGATGATTATGAGGCTGACTGCAACAGTGAAAGCCCAGACACATCAACGTACATTCATCCGCTGATTAGTTAATAGTAGAGCAATTTCCACTCTTACTTTGCCGGCTATACTCTCCCCTGAAATGGTCGCCACGAGCGCGGCTGCAGATAATGGTAATGGCATCAGACGGGGAGGAAATGGGAGACAGAGAGAGACTCTCTTCACCTCAGCAAAGCGTATGCGAGAGGTTCGTGTGTCGGCGCGTGTGTGCTCGAGAGACGCGAGCACAAATTTCCAGCGAAAAAGAAATCCTGCAGATCGAGATGCTGCCTTGTGACGAGCGGCGTGAAACGAATCGACTCAGCGAGCCCGAGTGCGGACCGAGCCGCCGAAAAGATGGTAGCGCCCATCAACGGACCCCCTTCACCTTCTCTTTTATTCAGAGGGTTTTAAGAAGAACATCCTCCGAGGGAAGATTGAAACAGAGCCTCAAATAATTATCCACGATATTTTTAGACTTCAAGTGAGCCGCGATTGCATGACAATGAGTTCAGAGCCCCCTTGCACTTTCGAGATGGAAAAAAAAAAAAAAGGTCTCCATGAGAAATATTGTGGAAGCATCTTTCCATTTTTTTGCACACCTGAAAAAACACCCACAAAGCAACATGATGGATGTCGTTTTTCGCACATGCTCGCACATGCTCGCACTGCTGCACCCGTTGAGGAAATCTGGCGCAAAGCTGTGCAAGCAAGTTAGCACGAAATGTGCTGGAAAAATGTCCCACTTTAAACAGCAAAACACTGAAAAAATCCTGAAAGAGACGAGAAAACCCAAGATGGAATAAGTGGAAAAAACACAGAGAGCTTCCAGTAAACTGGAAATCTCTGATAAAGTGCTAGTTGAAGTATGCAAAAAACATTCTGACAAATACTGAGACATTTGATTAGATACTCATATTAAAATCACCATTGGTGTCGAGCAAGTGTAAATAAATAAAATGTTAAAGTTTTTTCTTCCTATTCCTCTCTGAAGTTTCTTGATCGTACCACCGAAAATATTCATGGAGGAGATTAAGCGCGCTCGGCAACTTGAACGTGAAATTGTGGAGGTTTGTTATCGCCACTTATTTGCACTGCAGCCAATAATCCGTGCTAAAGTTGAAGTCCTAACTGCTGATGCACTGACACACGCAGGAAATTACCCCCCGGCTTTTTTTGCTTTGCAATCAGCAGCAGAGAATATTGCGTTCAATGTAAATTGAGGGACAATTCCTGAGGCCCCCTCAGCAGTTTTTATAGGCTATAAGGTTCACAGCAAAGTTTGATGTAAACTGTGTGTGTGGCCTCCTGCGAGGCTTCACGGGCAATTTGTCAATGTGTTAATATTGTGAGAAACTCTCAGCATGTGTGAGAAAAATATGCTGAAGTGAGGAAATTGTTGTCTGCACTAACAACTCGTTATTGAGAAATGATGTGTGACTGTGCAGGAGAGCCGCCTCCTTGAGGTCCTCTCTGGTTCAGTTATAGCCCTTATTCGGGGACAATTAAAATCGTCCACCTGGCGTCCGTTCCTGAACGGAGCTTCTTGTCAGCGTGGTTTTCATTTCAGGCTGATCTGCACCACCAGCAGCTCTGTCACCATCTGCCTCCATTTCGTCCCTCCATCTTTGTCTCTTTACCTTTGTGAAGTGCTTCTCTTCCCTCAGCTTGCGATAGAATGCTGTTCTGATCAGGAGGTCGTTAGGCTCTGAACGCCCACTCTGCATGCAAAGAGCAAAACTGCCAGAACCCACAGCGTTTGAAATCTATCAGAGTTCTGGTTTAAAGGGGGACTGTTTTCATTGTGCTGGAGTTTGGTGCAACAGTGAAGTTATTGAGTTTGCATTTTTTAGCATTTTAATGAGTACACAAGTAATTCTGCACAAATGGGTTCATTCGGACCATATTACAAGGCATAAATTTGTGTGTGTGTGTGTGTGTGTGTGTGTGTGTGTGTGTGTGTGTGTAGTGCACTAAAAGTTAACACTGTAAACTAAGTTTGATTTATCTGAATAATCCATCTAAAATGGCCTTTTTTCCATGTATAAACCTAAAACGTGGGATTGTTCTCAGCTTTGAGGTTCTGTGCTGTACTTCAAAATGTTTTCCCATCGCGAGGACACTTTCCTACTTTGCGTGCTGTCTGAGTGGTTATTTCCGTCCCCTTCTTGTTCAATAACAGGATTTGACATTTCATTATGACATTTTCACTGTCTTGTTTTTTCCCCCTCTCTATCAATATGATCAGGATGACGTCAGTCATGAAAAACTGGGCAATCATTTACACAGCACTGGATATAAAAAAGACAATCAGACCTCGTTCTCGCTGCCATTTCTCCCAATGCATAAAAATGTGCTTTACAGACACGTATATTTTTATTTCACTCAGAAGGTCTTCACTGGCTGAATTTAAAGCAGAGCTGCAATCTGGCGCCACTCTGCGCGCGGCTCACCCAAAACAAATATTCTATCTTCATCTGATAAAGTGATGCCACGGGTCAGCGCGGAATAATACGTTCTCTTCTGGAAATGGTGGCAAGTTGCAGCCTTTTGAATAGGCTGCATTCGTTGAGGGATTGAATGGCTGTCAGTCCCCCGACGAGGGACTTGGGGAGGAAAAAAGAAAACAGCATCCAGGCCTCTAAAATATCAACATTTCTGTCTGACATACAGACGTTTGGTGACAGTGGTACAAAAGGTTGTCCACCCACTGCTGACACTCCCGAGAAGGCTTTGTGGGGTCCACCACCGGAAAAGATTTGCTCGTGTGGCTTTTGACGTCATCGTAACGTCGTTTACAACCGCTGCACAGCGTTGTGTCATCAGCATAGCGGACAATATTGAGGCTTTACTGTTTACTTTGTCTTTATCGCTATCGCTGCCTTTCAAGTGGGGAACAGTTTGGCAATGGAGACAAACGTCTCGCACACGTGCGCTCGCTTCTGGCACCAGTCATTTGTTTATGTGGGCGTCGAAAACGTCGCATCACAGCGGCATGTAAATATATACGAATGTGCGCCCTGATACGTTTTGTGGAGGATATTTATAGACGTACTTGTGCTCTATCGCAGCGCGAGCAGGAGACGCAGGAGTAATCCCCTCTCATTCACTCGCACTCACACGCAGCCCGGAGAAGAAGCATGTGATAACCCTCCGTCCTCGCCGCCCCCCCCCCCCCATTCTGCTGCGGCTTTTGTGCCATCTGAAATCATTTGCATACAGTTTCCCTTTTAATAAGGTTTTGCAAAATAAGCTATTGTGGCTCCATTCCCCACAGCAATTAGATTTTTTCTTTTCTTTTTTCATTTTTTATGCCAGTCAATTTTGTGTTGCACACACAATCTTGTGCATTGTCATTCCATTTTCTAATGAACGCCTTTGTTGGCAGCCACAATATCTCAGTAATAGTGCTGTCAAACACGGCAAGTTTTGTGTGGAGGTCAACTGTGAATCAGTTTCGAGCGATGATGGATCGCTCTAATGGAGCTGGGTTCTCCTGCACGCACACACACAAATAAAAGGACTGTGTGTGTGTGTGTGTGTGTGTGTGTGTGTGTGTGTGTGTCTGTGTCTGTGTGTCTGTGTTTTTTTAATCCATTGAATGTGGGTGTTTTCTGGTGAGTTTGTGCGCCGCTATGTCGTTTTCATATCTCTGAAAGTCGAATTGGATCATGTCGGGCTGAGATGGCCTCCGAGCCTCACTCTGCTGCGTCTCTGATGTGCTTTCACTGTGCCTGCTGTAACTGGGATATATCTGTCAACCTCTTTTTTTCCCTCTCTCTCTCTCTCTCTCTCTTTCTCCTTTTTTGATATATCCTCCCACCTAACCTGATTTATCGTCAAGAGCGTTTGTTCCATTCACCCGGCGCACATCCCAAAGCCATTAGCCGTTCCAGTAGGTGCCGATCATTTTCCATCGGAGCGGCCTTGTCTTCCCCGATGCCTTTCAAACTGTCTTGTTGGAGTTCAAGATTGAGTGGTCGGATTACGGTGGACGCCGGGCCCTCTGGGGCCTCTGATCTCGTCCTCCCGGGAGGCATTTACTGTTTGATTGCGATCCTCGACCCCAAAGGGGGGGGGTTATCTTTTATCTTTGATTTGTAGCGCCTCCCGTCTGCTAATGCTCCTGCACGCTGATCTGTACGGTGCCTGCTGTCCGGTGCTGCCTGTGGTTCCTTTTTGTTCTACTTCATGTGGAGTAAAAATACAGACTTTGATCGAGCTCAGGCTCCTCCGTTTGCTGCAGTTCACGAGTAACTGTGAATTTGTCAGTAATTTGGTCAAACTTTCCCAGAAAATTGACCCACCTTAAACTATTTTTCCAGTTAATTTATCTTTCTCCATTTCATTTGATTTAGTTCTACTTAATTTTATCTTGACTGTAATTCTGTTCTCTATTCGCCCCCCAGGAAATTAAAAAACAGTTCTGCACGAACATCAAAATGAATAACAAAGAAGTCAAAGAAAAAGAAAAAACAACCTAATTTAATAGTTTTATTTTGCTGGATGCATGAAAGTCTGTTTCCCTAAAACACTCATCTGTCTCTTTGGCAGTTTTCAGAACTTCCCCGGAGTTCGTTTTGAGACCGAAACAAAGTTTTCTTCCCTCGGTAACACTGTGTCCAAACTTGGAGGAGGTCATGCTGCACATGTCACCTCCCCTCTGTGGTCTGCCTTTTGAAAACGAGACAAACAAATGTCATCCGGCGTTCGAACTGAAAAGAGGTCGGCGCTCTGTGGAAAATCGGGAGGAAATGGGGAGGCCGGGGGAGAGGAAAGGTTGCCGGATTAAAGCACGTTAATCCCCTGAAAAAAGCCCTCTTTTCACTGCCATATGTCTGCTTGCACCTGAAGCCCTCCATGGGGGCCTGCCGAGGGGCCAGAAGTGTAAAAGTGACGCCTGAAAAAAAGCACACACTTGCGTGTGTCAGGGAGGGGGTCTGCTCGCCGGACAAAACAAAAGCCTGTGCCGGTAAACAAACTCCTTTGTTCACTGGTATCAGGAGGAGCAAATAATATTCGAGGGATTATATAACTGGCTGGATATTCAATAAACAGAGCTGAGTGGTCTCGGTTCTTATTGAGAATCCTGACAAGTTTAGTGACAGTGTGCAATGAAAGTGTATTCTCCATGTAAATGAGGAAATGTACCTCAGGTGTAGTTTGGAGTTTTATAGCAGAGCATCGTTTCATGATGGATTGCCACGTGTACGTATCAGACAGACTGAAACCTGGGACACACAGACTATATTGCGATGAATAGAAGGTTAGTTTACAGTCATTGGAGAGTTTCTGTCTGTGCGTCGGGCAAAGAGGTCGCTCCAGCCAAGCAGAGAGCCACTCCAGAGACAAAGAGATAATGTCGGCGCAAAACTGGGTCTTTAACTAAACCCCATCTCAGCAGCAGCAGCAGCAGCAGCAGCAGCAGCAGCAGGAGCCCCTTCGGGACGCGGTGACATTAGTGTGAATTAATCACCTGTATGCAAATCGTCGCGGGCTGTGGAAGCAGTAATCATGCCACTGTTCTCCTTTTGTTAGCTGGCCTGGTTGCATGACTGACACTGTTAAACATCTGATTATTACACCCGGTAATGATGTTGTTCCCTTGATTGGCGGTTTCTCTGCCTCATCATCAAAGCAGGTGATTGTGTGGCAGCATCTCGCTTTGCCAAAACGGGGAACGAGCTGAGCCCGCAAGTCGATCCGTCGGCAGACGTGTTTGATGTTCCTCTGAAGTTATTTTGAATGTTTTGCTGTCAAACACTGCGAGTTTACAAACGAGTGATTAGAAAACCGGGAGAAGTCGCTCGCAAATCTAATTTTGGGGGAAACCAAATCGTGAAAGATGTGGTTATTTCTCCGTCTTTCTCTTTCCTGATGAATGAACAAGCCATCATAGCAACAAGTTTCAGCGACTGCGTGATCACTTCCCCTCTCATTATACTGCCTGTATTCATTGGCCTCCTGTGGCTCCTTTGTGTGAGTGACTGGCAGTGGGCATCCTTTCACCAGATGGGTTGATTTCAGGTAGCCAAACATTTGTTCTGCTGTCCCGGAGCAAAGCAGGGAGCCACGTCTCCCCGTATATAAGCTCCCGGGCTGTGGCTCCGCTTCCACCCTCAGATCTACATTTTCTTTGATCTGAGACTTCACAGAGCAGGTTTAGGGAGTGGGCAATTTGTTGTGCTGCGGGGAGCGCGCCGCACAGAAGCAGGGATCCACACCTTCTTTTATTTATGGCAGGAAAACACGGCGCGCAGCACCGACTCCTCCAGACATGTCCCGGGCAGTTTGCTAAAACTACTGCAAACACCAATTTAGGCTCATTTGGGGCTGTAAGAGAAATGGAAAAGTCATGTTCACTTTGAGGTGTAACTTCACCGCGGAGACAAAAAAAAAAAGAACCCCTCGACATACGCGGGTTCACCGAAGGCGCTTCACTGCAGATGAGTTATGAGCTGCGGCAGTTCAGGAGCCTCCAAACGGTTCCATGCTGTCATTTTTAGGCAAAAGAAAGGAACCGGTGAGACGGTCTCCCTGGCACACACTAAATACCCCCATTTTCCATTTGATGTATGCTCTTAGTCTTTGAAAGGAGTCCAGGGCAGAAAGTAAACGGAGCCATCAGTCTTCACGGGAGCCACATTCCCAGCAATACGTGAGGGGACGTCTGGACGGTGACGCGATAACACCCGAAATGGGGTTTGTTTTCACTTCATAATCTGCCCTCACAATCCCCCTCAGACCCCGCCACCCCCCACCCCCGTCTGGTGATAGATTTAGGACATCGCGGCATTAGAGATCGGGTGAAACCCAGCTGCTTACTCACAGCGATGAGGAGTCGCCCCCGCTGCAGCGGGAGGCTCGGTTCGAGGGGCTTCAATACGACTTATTTCCGTCCCTCTAGCTGTGAATATCAGACAGGCAAGAGTGCTTTTACTTTGAAGGGTCTTGATCTTTCATGTCAGCGAGAATGGATGTGACCGCCAGCGTTTTACCTTCAACGTAAAATCGTCGATTATAAGAAGTCTTCCCTAGAGGGAACCGGGGGGGCTGCAGGGAATATCATGCAACTTTTCTTCCAATATTAAGGCAAGTTTATTGGATGCTCATCATCATCGTTCATGTTTTTTCAGAATAAGAGTTTTTTTTTTCTCTTCTTTTATGGCCTCCTGGTGATGAGTCACATTGTGCTGGGAGAAATTACGGTCCAATCAATCCTGGCTTTGTGTGTTCAGTCGCTCCTTAATATGTTTACTCATCATGGAGATGAGCCCCCTGTCATAACGTGTTTGGGCTGCTGCCAGCCCACCGGCCCCACGTTCTTTGACCGCCCCGGTTTAACCGATAAATCAAGCCTCGCCACAGCCGCCATCGCCAACGCGTGAGCCAGTGGCCAAATTGTGTATCAGCTGGAGAAGTGGTGACACAACTGTTTCCATTTCATCTCACAGGAGAAGATGCAAGTTACTTCCTCGACTTTCTGTGGATCAGACCTGGACAGTGTGCCGCCTGTCTGTCCCCTTCAGCAACATTAAACAGCCGTTTTTCCTAAAAAACAAGGTTTTCTTAATCTGTAGGTAGTTATCAACCTTTTCGATGACCTAAAACGAGCTTTTACAGAAAGATGGGAGAGACATTGTGGTCATTGGTGGTAATCTGAGTAATTTCCCGTGTCTCGGAGGTTTTCTGTAACACATTTGGCTGCAGAGCGAGGATGTAGGCCGAGCTCAAGTGTGCACCGATGGGCACAGACGGATGAGGCGAAAATGTGACTTGTCACCAGAACAGGAACCTGTTTAATGTTTAAAGGACGTGCGAGCTGATGAATTCTCCGAATCTGCCCGAGAGCCTGAGAAAAGATCCTCGCAAATGTATCTGAGGAAGTGGAGAAAATGCATCTGCTGTGGTAAAGGAAGGTACAGCATTGAAAGAGTGGGGGGGTGGCAGGGGGGTGGTTGGAAAAAAAAGGAGAAAGAGCAGGAGGAGAAAG
>JASSRZ010000244.1:0-13917 GCA_032164315.1 Malacoctenus gilli | reverse complement strand
CACTCACTCACTCACTCACTCACTCACTCACTCACTCACTCACTCACTCACTCACTCACTCACTCACTCGCTCACTCGCTCACTCACTCACTCACTCACAGCTCTCTCGCTAACTAACTAACTAACTAACTAACTAACTAACTAACTAACTAACTAACTAACTAACTAACTAGCTCTCTAACTAGCTCTCTAACTCTCTAACTAACTCTCCAACTCACTAACTCACGAACTAACTCTCTAACTCACGAACTAACTCACTAACTAAAACTCTATTCGTTATATGTAAACTCCAGTTGAGATTAACTAAGACTTTAGTTCCCATAAGTAACTCAGACGCAGTTTGTTTTGAGTAAACAAGTTTGCAGTAAGTGTCGTACATCAACTGGTTGGTAAAGATACCGTGAACTCTCGTTACCATGGAGTTTTAAGTCCTGATTTGCTCTGTTTTTGCTGACTAAGTCGCTCCTCATTCAGTCAGACTGAAACCAGCTGAATATCAGAGCCGATCCGACCAATCGGGCGATCCTTTCGAGCCGACTCGAAGCGTTTTGGCGGCGAGCTGGTCAAACGCCGGAGCCGCTCAGAGCCGGATCGCCCGATAAGCAGCCGTGAAAGGCGCGAGCGAAGGCCGATTTAGCGGCAGTTTGCCAACGACACAAAGGTTTCTCGCAGACGACTGAGCGAGCATCGGCTGGCGTGCGGTGGCGGCGGCGGCGGCGGCGGCGGTTTTCTGCCTTCCTGCCCAGATATCTGCCGGCTTTTAATTAGAATTATCTTCCTTTCACCGACGCTCTCTCATCTAATTCTCCGTAATTGTTGTTATTTACACCATCAAGGTTTGCGGGTGTTTATCGACGTTTCCTCTCCCCGATCTGGGGGCCCGCCGTCGATAATGAGCGGGGGGAAATTATTTCCAACACTCAGACATTATCTGTGTCTTCGACTCGTCTTTCCCTTTTAATATGCTAATGCCGCTGATATAATCAGCTGGTAATTGTAAAACACTTGAAGTACAACGCAGTCAGTCGCCGGCGCCGGCGCCTGAACGGAGAGACGAGCGGCGGCTGCGAGCGGCGGCGGCGTGGCAAGCGCACGCCTAGAGAAATGTAAAGGTTGCCGTGGAGTGACGTCGCCGCCGTCGTTTCCTGCTGCTTTTTTACGGCGTTTGATCCGCTGGAATCCAGCCGAGATCAACGCTGATCCTCCGACAGCGACGTGACACAACTGCGGCTCCGGCGTGCGGCGAGTACAAGACGTACGTCTGTCGTCATGGAGACGGGGGGGAAGATGCTCTATGAACCGGACGTAATGACCAAAAAAAATGGCTGAAGTGAAGCTTTACCGTGCAGTTCAAACTTTTGCTCAGAGTCGGTGTAGACGGAGCGGCGTGAAAGCTTTAGCCTCGCTGCAGCCGCCGCCGCCGCGTCTCCCCGCCCGCAGCCTTGATCCGCCCGTGATCCCGCGGACGGCGGGTTCGCGGCTGCTCGCGGTTTCGTGTCAGATAAATGAATCTTTCTTTTATTGTGTCTTAACCGGAGTGATGAGAGGACGCTTCTCCCCGCGTCCTCCGGGGACGCCGGCGAGCGCCGAGCACGGGATGGGATCCTGACTTTGTTTTTCTCCTTCGGCTGTTATTTCCCCGAAGAGCCGCGCCGAGTTGAGGGGGGGCGGGGGGGTGGAGGGGGGAGGGGGAGAGGGGGGAGGGGGCATGAGTGATCGACTGTGCCTTTATTCTCCAAGTTTTCGGGGGATTTGAAGTTATTGAAAGTCTGGGGACGGCTGACAGTTCGGAGATGTCTGCGCGATGCCTATCAGGCACGCCGAGCCGGCCACTCCGGCTCCACCCCCACCTCCCTCACCCCCTCACCCCCTCCCCCCGTGCACGTGAGCGTGCGTGCGCGCTGGGAGACAAGAGGGCGCGGGGCTCCATGTTCTCAAATACATGTTATTCTGGCAGGCCAATCATTTCTGCTCACACATGACATCTCTCCGCAGATTGATTTCATTCAGCTGCAGAGGGCGGCCAGATCAAACAAATGTTGTTTGAAATAGCGGCGGCGGTGAAGGGGGAGAAGGAGGAGGAGGAGGAGGAGGGGGGGGAAAGGGGGGGGGGTTACGGGGGGGTCAGAGGTGGGAGGTCGCTTGCTTGAAAGATGAAGTGAGGGATGGAAATGGAGACGGGGGGGTGGCGGGGGGGAGCAGTCATCCAGGCGGCGCTGGCGGTGGAGGGTCCATCAACCTGAATCCTTCCAACAACTGTTCGAGCTGCGAGGCCACGGCGACGGCGGCGGCGGTGGCGGCTTTGGGTGGGCGGGAGGAGGAGGCGGCGGCGGCGAGGGAGAAGCCGGTGGGGGAGGGGGGGAGGGGGGGTGTCGCGGGCGGTCCTTTTCCTCCACGATGCCTCTGAGTGCCCATGCAAGGAATAATGGACGCGTAATATGGAACGACAGCTTGCAGAGCGCTATCATTAATGTTGTAATTCACTTTTAGTGTTTTGACGATTGCGCTGCAACAGGAGGCGCAGATGTCACCTGAATCTGCTCCTCCCAGCAGCCACCGCACACCCGCTTTTCACCAGCTGTCTTGCATCGCACCCTGCCAGCCCCCCCTGTGCGGCCAAATGTGGGCACCGGTGCTTTTTGTCACACTGCGGACGTGCGTGCGCGCGCGCGCGTGTGTGTCTGTGTGTGCGTGTGTGTGTGTGTGTGTTGGCGCATTTTGAACACAAGTTAGGTTTCCTGGACAGCACATTTGGTCTTAGTTTGATTACTGTGTTGGCTGCGTTTGTGCATTTTACAACAAAACGTACACACACACACACAAATACACACACTAAATACGTCAAACAAACCACCTGCACGTTTTTCCCACTGAGAGGAAATACAGACGTTGAGTGTTTTTCTCTGTTGGGTCAATTTGCGACCAGATTTTGCACCAAAGTGACCAAACGAATGATAGAGCATCTTCCTCCCACTCACGGCTGACCTCCAGCTGAACTGGACGGCCCCCTCACAGCTGAGGGACATTAGCAGGACGCGGAGAGCGGTGAGCATCAGCGTTAGTTTGAGTAAGTCGCTGCCTTATGACCGTAGAGGTGGAGTTTCCGGGAGGGGAGGGGGGCGGGGTTTCTCCTCGTTGAGGGGGCCGGTTCATCACCGCGGCGCTCTCAGGCCGCCGTTTCCGTGGCGGCGAGGTTCTCGCATGCATACGATGAGGCTGCGGTGAACCGGAACGGCTCCCGCCGCGGCACCGGCGGACAGGCTACCTGACAGTACTTATCTCGGCCCCAACCCCCCATGTAATCCCCCCCCCCCCCCCCCCAGCCGTCAGCAGTCACTCCTCATCCGCCTCGTGTCATTCCCACACGCTCTGTTGTTGTTTGCGCTCGCCGGCGGCGGCGGCGCCGCAGAATCCCACCGAATTCAGCTTTCGCGAGCGCACGATTCAAAGCGCGTCCTCGGCGAGTAAATAGCGATATGGATTTCACGGACACCTCGCCTCTAATTGAAACAGGTGTGATTAACATATTGTTTGCGCTCCACGCCGCAACCCGAGGCCTATTTGCGCTATACGGGGACCTTTATGGAAATGAGACGCAGCGAGGAATTAAAAAAAACCCGCCCCCCCCAAAAAAAACCCAACCGAAATGCAACCTATTTCTTTTTAAGAGGGCCACAAATTCGCTGTGAAGATCACGCTGGCAGAGCCACAGAGGGAAACGTCAGAGCGGGCGGAAAGGAAGCGCTTCAAAGAGAAAATAGCTGAGCGACTCTGTAAGTGAAGCTAAGCTGCAAATGAAAAATGTTCATTATATGCCCGTCAAGGTGAAAGGAAGCCATCTCCTCCTCCTCCTCGCCGCCGCCGCCGCCACCGCCGCTAAAATGTCGACCTCTCCTTCTCCGAGGGCGAAAAGACGAGGAAATGTAGAAAGAGGAGAGGAAGAGGAAAAACTCTCACTCTCTCGTGTGTGTGTGTGTGTGTGTGTGTGTGTGTGTGTCGCATGTCAGTGACTCATCCCGGTTTCATTGCAGACAAGGGCGGCCATGTTAATATTTCGCCGCGTCCGTTTTACCGCCGCCGCCGTCGCGTTCTGTCCTCGTTTTTTTGTGTTTCCGCGCTGTCGTCGGTTGTTTTTTTGTTTCCCCGTCGCGTCCCTCCGCGTGTCGCGGCTCCAGGAGGCGTTTAGTTCAGAGAGCCGAACCTCGACCTCGCCGTGTCGCGGTCGCCGTCCCGACGCCGCGGCCGCCGGGTCACGGCGAGTTCCCGGGAAAACAGACGGCGAGAGAAGCGAAGCGGCAGGTGGAAGCAGCGCCCACCTGCCGGCCTGGTTACTGATGAGCCTGAACCGCCCGTCCACGCGTCCGTCGCCCGTCTCGCGACTGTATCTCTGTCTCAACGTGTTGCTGTGAATGCTGTTGGAGTGGAGTGCTAATGCTGACGCTCCCGCCTCGAACCTGCCCCCCCCCCCTCACTCTGCATCTCTTCTCTCCTCGTTACAGGAGCCCATCGGCCTCTCGCTGCGTTTGAACCGCACTTCAAGTGACTCGTCCTCCTCCCGACGCCCCCGACCTCTGACCTTTTGACCTCCAGCTGCAAGCACAGGTAGGACCCCCCCCCACCCCACCCCCCTCCCTCCCTCCTCCATATATACCTGAGTGATCCCCGCCACTGGCTTCTTTGTGGCGAATCTGCGCGCCGGCTTCAAACTGATGACACGAACTCCACCAACTGCAGCGCTTCGACCTCGCCGCCGTTTTCACTTCGCTGCAAATGACTCGCATGAAAAGGACGAATGGCATTAAGGCAAACTGATCATCATTAGCGAGTTATTATGAGGAACATACCACATGGGCGGGGGGGGGGGGACGGGGGACGGAACGGGTGGGGGGGGAGCAAACGGCAAACTGTTGGTTTGTGCTTTTGAAATTCAAGGCTCGCCGGCGCGACGCCCAAAGAGCGAAAGAAAAGTTCTGACGCTGAATGTGAAATAAATCGGCGCGCCGCGCCGCCTCCGTCGTTCCTCATTATTTAGCTGTTTTTTTTTTTTCTTTAATTAAAAAGGCGTCTCGGCAGCTTTCGAAATGCTATATTGACTTAAGTTGCGACACGCTGGACAACAAAGAAAGGAGCGCTTGATTTGGACGGCGTCCTGCGTGGCGAGCCGTCGTCTCCAAACGGCAGTTAGACGTCCGCAAAGACTCATCGGGATGGCAAGCGTGTGTGCGTGTGTGTCTCCGTGTGTGTGTGTATGCGTGTGTGTGTGTGTGTCTCCAAGCATGTCAGACTTGCATCAAAGCCGTCGTTGTAATTTTCTTTTCAAGGGCAACTTGAAAGACGAGTCGGGGAGGAAAAAGTCGCATCGGTTTCTTGTTTTGTTTTGGTGAGTTTTTGTTGTGCGTGCGTGTCTCTGTGTGTGTGTGTGTGTGTGTGTGTTTCTCTCTCTCGCTCTCTCTTCCCGTTTTTCATTTCCTGCGAGGCAGCGGCTTCAAACGTAAGCTCGCGCTTTCTGCGAGGGAACGCCGGATGATTCAGCAGGAACCCAAACGCCCATCTGACTGATTCACATTTAAACATAAACAGAAACGCGGCTGCTCCAGGGAGCTCCGCCAAGGGACGGGAAGTACCGCCCCCCCCCCCTCCCGCCGCCCCACCCCCCCTCGTTCTTTATTCAACTCTTCTTCTGTGTTTTTCCCGGCGCGTTCGGCTCCCCGCAGCACCGCGCGCATAACGGCGCCTACTGATTGGGCTTATTCGAAGCGCGCAGCCTGACCGAGAAAGCCCAGAAAAAAAAGAGCGAGCGAGCGAGCGAGCAAGGCGGCGGCGGCGGGAGAAGAGGAGGATTTTCCCGTGTCACGGAGGGATTGAGCGGCGTTCTCCAGGAGAGGAGGGCCTGAGAGGATTATATGGCTCAGTGGGCGCCGCATTGTGCAGCCGTGATGCTGCAGGTAGCGGCGGATCGCAGCCAGCGGACCGGCTCGCCGCTGCCGGGATAATGTCGCCTCGCAGCAATTAAACTCTGGAGGTTCTGGAGTGGTTTAGGAGGAAGCTTGTTAAATTACCCCCCCCCCCCCCTTTCCTTCACCCCCTCCTCCTCCCGTTTTACTGGATGAAAATCTGAGAGGGGGGGCGGGGGGTAAGACATGCGGAGGGGGGGGTTGGGGGGTGTCCTTCGCCTTCAGTACTTTGCAGCCTAATTGAATTCTCTCCTATTGCGTCTGTCGGCGAGTATCTATCAGACGCTCAGATATGGCCGCCCGCGGCAGCGCGGCGCCTCGCTGCGTCCTCGCTGTGAGGAAGATGATGCCGGGAAGGCAGCTGTGACTCCATCGACGGTGCGATACCTCAGAAATGCTGCCGACGCTCGGTCACTATTCAGCTAAACTCCTGTTTACCGAAGCCAGAGGACCCTGTTCTCGTTGACGAGTGTGTTTCCAACTTTCAAAGGTGGGTCCGCGGCCTTTAATCGAGGGGGGAGGGAGCGACCTCGCCCGCTCCGGCTGTAACTTCGTGTTTACGGGCGAGTAAAAAGCGCGGCGCGGTGCTATCTGCGCGCCGCACTCTGCCGCGGTCCCGGCTTTTATTGGTCACGCGGAGGTCGCCGCGCCGGTTCCCTCTCCTTCTCCTCCGCTTCGCCTTTGAGTTCAACCTCCAGAAAAGCGGCGGCGGTCGCCACCTCTGACCGCCGTCCTTCCTCGGCGGGGGGGGGGGCAAACGGGCGGGGGCGAGGGTCAGCGACACGCCGCTTCGGCAGCGCCTCCGCTCATTTATTTCCCCAACGCCGCTCGGCGCCCCCCCCGCGGGAGCGGTCGCGTCCGTAGTTCCAGGTCGCTTCCCGACGGCGCAGCAGTGCTGCGTCCGCCTCTTTTCCCAAACACACACACACACACACACACACACACACGCACACACGAAGCGCGGCAGCGTCGCGGAGCCCCGAAGCTTCGTGGTCCAGGACAAATTGGTAGCGAGCGGCTCATTTACTCGCAGCCGTCATGAATGGACGCTGCCGTGACTGTGTAAACAAGTGCAAAGACTCCCAAGGGCATTCCTGCATAAATAATGACTCCGGGAGATGTTTGCCATTTGTACCACTCACCGGTTGCAGACATGGGTCAGCTCGTCTCCTCTGTGGGGAGTCCACGGTAAACAACCAGCGCCGCGTCCGTCGCCGACGGGTCGCCAAGTTCACCTGGTCCCAGGTGCGAGGGCGGCTCGACGCCGCGACGCCGCTCGGGCTTCTTCCCCCCCTCGTTCGCCGTCTCTTTCCTGCCGTCGATTAACCTGCCCGCCGATGATTGGCATGTTGTGTTTGTTCTGACCTGGAAAAGTACAATAAAAACCGCGGCGCCGGCGTGAAAACGCTGCCGGGAGTTGAAGTTCCTTTGACGGCGTCAGTGCGTTCATCAAACGCCGTCTGTGTGGCCTCGTTGGCTGCCGGGCGCCGCGGAAACTCCTCAAATTGGAGACCAAAACAAGAACAAAGAAAACGACGACAAATCAGAGGCAATTTAAAATGTACGACAACAGTAACGCAACAAAACCAACAAACTCTGCTGCTTTTTTAGGTATTAAGTGTTAGGACCTGGTTATTTGTTTTGGCGCTGCAGAGCTGCTGTCTCTCAGGCCTATTTGCTGTGATCTGAGGCTGTTCTGTTACTATTTCATTAAACTCTTTATTTCAAATTCATAATCAGCTATTTACGTATTTTTAGATTACTTAAAGAAACTTAAAGATTTATTTTCAACGTTTTGATTTAAAAATTTACTTAAAATTTTAAGAAAATTTGTTGTCACATTTTTTGAAATAAATTTATTTACATTCTGTTAATTAAAAAAAAATCTAAATATTTATTTTTGTTTTTTTTTTAATTTTATATTTGTTGCATGTTTGTTTTCAGAGGTATTTTATTGTGTAGGAGCGCGTGACCAACAGCGGTAACCGTCCTCTTCCTCCTCAGCGGCGTGCTGACCCGTCATCATCAGCAGCGTCTCGCTCGTTCTTCCGCCGTTACCTCGCCGCCGCCGGGAAGCTCCCCCCCCCCCCCACCTTCTCCCGCTTCCGTCTCCTTCCTGCCACCCGGGCGGCTTCGCGTTGCGTAATCGTGTGTCATATAGCGTTGCGCCGGCAGCGTGGGTCTGAGGGAGGACGGCGAGCGAGCGAGCGAGCGGATGTGTCGGCGGGAGCGAAGGGGGGGGAGACAAAGCGACGCCCACTCCTCATTAGCTCGCCGTCATCCTGCGAAGTTAACGTTTGAAGCATTAAGGTTAAAAAAAAAAGAAAGCTCCTCCTGCGCCGCGTGGCGGGACGCAGATATAAAACAAATCTGCACGCTCAGGCGGCGCCATCTGTTCCTCCTGGAGGGAAGCGCGCCTTCGCGCCCCCCCCCCCCCCTCCCTCGGAAACCATCAAGCTCGCCACCAAACCAGACAGGCTGACAGAGTGACACGCCAAACGCCGCCACGCCCGCCCCTTCTCCCGCCCGTTTGCATATCTAAATCCACTTTCCGATCGCATATGCAAAACGCGACGTGACATAATACAATCGGAGCCGCGCGTGAGGAAACGGGATTATCCGGGGCGGCGATTGGCGGCGCCGAGTTACAGTAATCACTTTCCCGCAGACGTGACTCACTCCCGGCTTGACCCGCCGTCATTATCTGCTCGCGCCGGCACTATTTGTGCGTTGGGCGTCGGCGTTTTGTTTTTCCTGCAGGTGAAGTGGGAATGAATTTAGAAACTGAATAAGTAAATAAAGGAATGATGAAAAAATGAGTAATCCCCCTGCAAATTGGAACAAGGAGTAAATCCCAGCGGCAGTAAATCCCCCGCTGTTTTTATCGCGCGCCCCCTCCCCGCCCCCCCCCCCTCCTCCCCCCCCTCCTCCCTCGCTCTCTCTGAGAACGCTGCTCGGGAGGAGGAAGTGGTCGGTCGATCGTCGCCCGCGCTCCTCGGTGGTTTAATTCGACACAGACGAAGGTCGCGTCACGCCAAACTCCGGGACCTGGACTGACTTCTTCTTCTCTTTGTTTGTTTGTTTGTTTGTTTGTTTATCTCTCACCAGCCCCGTGGCTTACCGGCGACCCACTGTGATGCTAATGCTCAGTACAGGAACTGATTACTGCAGTAAAAGAAGTGACTCCGCATGAATTATAATTCCTGGCGCTTCGTCACAGTTGTGGAGTTGTGCGAGCGTTCGTTAGCGTTAGCAGAGCATGGAGCTTCAGCTAAGAACTAGCGTTAGCATCAATCACAGGGAGAAAAAAGCAAAACAAAATGTTGTGAAGCAGCAGGAACGACACCATTAGCATTAGTATGTAACTACAGCAGCTGTGATTAGCATTAGTAGCGTGTGTGTGTGTGTGTGTGTGTGTGTGTGTGTGTGTGTGTGTGCAGATTTCTGTGTGTTGGTGGATTATCATGTTATTGAGTTACAGATGACAGTGCATCTTCCTCTCACTCACATTCAGATGATAGAGCATCTTCCTCCCACTCACGTCCAGATGACAGAGCATCTTCCTCCCTCTAACATCCAGTTAGAGCATCTTCCTCTCACTCACATCCAGATGATAGAGCATCCTCCTCCCACTAACATCAAGATAGAGCATCCCCCCCCACTCACATCCAGATGATGGAGCATCTTCCTCCCACTAGCGTTAAGATGATAGAGCATCTTCCTCCCACTAACATCTAGATAGAGCATCTTCCCCCACTCACATCCAGTTAGAGCATCTTCCTCCCACTAACATCCAGATAGAGCATTTTCCTCTCTCACACATCCCGTTCATAGAGCATCTTCCCTCCCTCTAGCATCCAGATTACAGTGCAAACAGTTCCGCTAATGTGTCACAGCAACACTACAGTGACACATTTGTGTCAGCAGGACCACTTTTCGAAGTAACTCGTTACTTTCCGTGTACTATTACTATGCGTCACCCCAGTAAATGAGTAGAAGCAGCATCGGAAAACTTCTTCTTTCTTCTTCCTGTCGCTAAACTTTGTTGTTTGCTCGGCGCTGCTGGACGGCGTTTGTCAGCAGTTGCTGGTTGTTGGAAGGATTACTGGAAGCATCTGGTCCGTTTAAGCTCCACGTAATATTAATGAATCATTTGTTTATTTCTGGCAGCGCCGTCATCTATCTTTGTTGAAGTCTGAGCTCGACCCAGCGCCCGCTTCTGCCTCTTTCTCCTTAATTACGCGCTTTAGATTCGAGGAGAAAACTCGCCGCGCGTCCTCGCGGACGGAGAATATCCTCAAATGTTCGGACGTCTCTCACGTTTAACGAGGGCGTCCGACGTTCGGGTCACATTTCCTCCTGATTAACCGCCGCTCCTGA
The DNA here is from genome assembly GCA_032164315.1 of Malacoctenus gilli. NCBI lineage: Eukaryota > Metazoa > Chordata > Actinopteri > Blenniiformes > Labrisomidae > Malacoctenus > Malacoctenus gilli. The sequence continues at coordinate 3,583 of JASSRZ010000244.1, read as the reverse complement.
CCCCCTCCGGGCTGCGGGCGCCGCGCCCCTCCCACCCGCCTCGGCCAGGAGGTGACACATGGCCGGCGATGCATCATTTCGGCGCCGTTTGGCGTGCGCGCGGCCCCGTGAAGAGGACATCCATCAGGACAGGTGTGAGCGGCCACGCCTCGCTGCTAATGCCGTTTGTTAACCAGTTGTTCGCTCTGTGTGTGTGCGTGTGCGTGTGTGTGTGTGTGTGTGTGTGTGTGTGTGTGTGTGTGTGTGTGTGTGTGTGTCCCGACCCTTCAGACTGGGTTTCTGTTTGAGCTCCGAAATAAGCCGAGTCGAGCTGAAAACGTGACATCATCGCACCGCAGGCCTCTGATTGGTCAGAGGCCGTGAAAGGCGGGTTTGAGTCCGTGTGGTTGGGCGGAGCTTCAATCCTTGAGCGCCTCGGACGAACTCCTTTCACGTGTCGTCACGGCGAGGAGCGTCAGTCCCCCCGGTTGCTCGGCGACACCGGGATGCCCCGCCCAGCGCCGCGTCCTCAAACGCGCCACGCGGGCTCCTCCCTCCCGCTCGCGTCGTCTGGTTGTTGCGGCTCTGTAACGATCGCTCGGAGGGGGGTGGGGAGACTCTCCTCCCCCCTTCCTCCCCCCTACGCGTTGCATCACAGCGCCCGCGGACGGGTTTCCTCGACGGCAGCGCACAAATCCGCGGCGTTTAATTCCGGTTACACAACACTCGGTGTCACTCCGATGTTCCCACGCGGCTGTGATGTGACGGCGTTGGCCCGCAGACGGGGTGGACGTCGCTTTTTCCGCCTTTTAGCGCGTCCCCGCACATCCGCTGGCCTGCTTTCACATCGCATTACATCATCACCCCCCCCACCCCCCCACAAACACACGAACGCTTACAGTTAACCACGGATCAGAAGCCGCCGCCGCCGCCGCCGCCGTCGCCGCCGTCGTCGTCCGACCGGGATCCGTCTCAGATAAGCGGATTTAAAGTGTGTGTTATTTGAGCAGAAAAGTGAGGCGAGCGAGCGGTGCGAGCGGCGGTGCGGCGTGATCCCGGGTCTCGGGGGGCGGCTCCCGCTTGTCAGAATGTGCTGTTGCAGGATCTTCCTGATGAAGTCATTAAGAAGTCATTAAGAAACCATTAAGAATCATTAAGTCGGCGAGGTGGCACTCCGACGCGCGCACAGCGAAGCGCCAGGCATCAGGAAAACTTGTTAATCACGCAGTTTATTTGTTTCCCCAGTGTGAGACTGTAAATACTATGACAGTGTGTTGAAGTGTGCATCCTAATGAAACTCCGTATTAGCTCCTCTGCCAGTGTGTGAACGCCGTCTCCAGAGGCGCCGCTCTCATCGCCGCCGCCGCCGCCGCGCCGTGCCGCCGCCTCGCCAGCCAACCCCCCGAAGCAATAAACCCGAGCGCGCTCCCTCGTTTCCCCCCTAATCGAGGAGAAGCACCAAACGGGGGCGGGGGTGTCGCCCCTCCGCCGACGCGCTCGAGGTCACTTCCTGATGCCGATAACGCCTCAAACACAGAAACCGTGTCGGCGAATAACAGCTTTATCAGGAGGAGACCAACATTTTTATTTCGTTAATATTTTAGGTCAAACTGAGGTTTATATTTTTTTAATTTCAAAGAAAATCTAAAATAATGTCTAAAAATATTAAAAATGGAATTCCCTAATTTTTTATTTAATTTTAATAATTTTATTTACGTTTTTTCTCCAATTTTTCCTCAAATCTGTGTCATTAATTCGTCACAATTTTTAAGGTGAAATTTTTGATTAAAATCTAAATCTTTGACTTGTTAAAAACATAAAAAATAGTTCGTTTATTCCAATTTTTTAAGCATAATTTAACAAACTAAATCAGCTGTGTTGCCGTTTTTACTTCCTGTTTTTCCCGTCCTGACTTCTGCCTGACGAGAAATCATCGTTTCCTGTTTCGTGACGCTCCGGCGCGAAGCTGCTCACTAACGTATGCGGCGGCGTATGGAGCGGCGGCGAGTGTTTTCCCAGCTGATTGTCTGTGACCACTCCAACGGGTCGGGAGGAGGGGGCGGGCGCCGCTCGAACCCCCCCCTCCCCCTCCCCCCCCTCAAGTGCTCTTATCTGGCTCATTAGGGCCCGCCCGAGATGTCGCCTTCCCCCGTAATTATCTCCATACAGTAAATCTCTCATTAGGAGGTTGCCGCTAACCCGAACCTCAGAGACGTGCCGCGTTATCGCCGCGATAAGGAGGCCGCAGGCCACACCTGCGCCGCCTCCGCCGCATCCGCCGCCGCCGCCGCTATCAGGACCAGTTGGGCTGATGTGGGGAAGGTCGTTCAGAGCGAAAGGCGACGGCGATGAAACGCCTCTAAAAAATCTGCCGATTTATAGAAAATCTGTTAACAAACGAAGGCTCGTTAATAGTTTTATTTTGAAAATCTTTTCACAGTAAAAGCATCTATAAGATCCTTTTATCATGAAAATCTGAAATGAGGAAAAAACTGCTTTTCAACATAAAAATAAGAAAAATCCTCGATGATGTCACTTTTTATTCGCCGCCGCCGCCGCTCTCTGAAGCCATTTTGGACGAATTTGGCCAAAAACGACTTCCTGAACTTTCCGACAATCTTTGATTTCTATTTTTTTTTTTTTTAAAATCTGAAGCATTTTGTGTCACAAATTTCAAGCCGCGGTGACATCAGCAGCCGGCCGCCGGTCGGACGTGTTGCCGCCGCCGCCGTCAGGAGGTCGTCGCCGTGGCGGCGTTCCGCTCCGATGACCTTTGAAGTCGAGACGAGTCGGCGCCGCCGCTTTGATCTCGGCTTAATCTGCGTGTTTTACAGCTCGCTCGGCTTCTCCCAGCTGATGTGTGAAGAGATTCCCGCCGCACGCTTGGCCGAAAACACGACTCAGCCGGCGCGCCGACACCACAAACGCCCTTCGCCGCCGCCGCCGTGTCGCGGTGCTCGCGTCCAGCTTCAGGGGCCCGTAAATCCTCTGACCCGGTCAGCCGGAGCGCCTCCGCGCCGGCTGGCGTTTAGCCGCAAAGTACTTTATTTTACTACCTGAGAGGACGCTGCCAATCGACAGGAAGCTTTTATTCTGAAAAGTTCCAACTGCGGCTTGAGCGTTCGGGGTCGCAAACAAAGAGGCGAGCCGTCGTTTCCAGACGGCGAGCTGACAGATGGCGTTTTGCTGGAGTAGCTTCACCTTCCGTCCACACGCTTGGCTTCCTGACGCTCCCCGCCGCTTCCCAACCCCGCCCCCCCCCCCCCCCTCTTCCAAAATAAAACGCGTCCCCCCTCCCCTCCCCCACCGCCGGCGGCCTGACCCGGGTCACGCCGCTCCTCTCAGGGATTAATCCTGGTGGTGTGTAAACACATTAACGGGTAATTAATATGGAGATTCTGCTCCAGATGTGCTTGTACTGGAACACCAAAAAGTGGAGTTTGGACTTGGCAGCGGCGCTCGCCGCTCCATATGGGCGCGGCGGCGAGGCAATATTCCACCTGCTCCTGCCGCCATTATTCCTCACACAGGCAAACAAATGCCCCAAATGAGAGTGGCAGCATTTGGTGGAGCGGGCGCTGATGAGGGAGGAGGAGGGAGGGAG
>JASSRZ010000243.1:0-13923 GCA_032164315.1 Malacoctenus gilli | reverse complement strand
TGTGTGTGTGTGTGTGTGTGTGTGTGTGTGTGTGTGTGTGTGTCTGTGTCTGTGTGTCTGTGTCTGTGTGTCTGTGTCTGTGTGTCTGTGTGTCTGTGTGTCTGTGTGTGTCTGTGTGTGTCTATGTGTGTCAGTCTTTCTAACTCCGCAGATGGTGCTGTGATTTTGTTTGACCTGTGATTTCTTTCCCTGTTTCCTTCCTGACTCTTTCCATCTCTCTCTCTCTTGCTCTGTCTGTCTGTCTGTCTCTCTCTCACTCTCTCTCTCCCACTCTGTCTCACTTTGAGTTGCTGGTTCTGTCAGTCTGGTCTGAAAGATCACTATATTCCACAGTCAATGATCAATCTGTGTGCAGCATATTATTCGAAGAATCGTCAAAGCTACATTAAGTGATATTAAACCAAAAATGTTTGAGATGACAATAAACCCTTGATGTTTCTGAAATTACAAAAAAGCACAGCTGATAACAACAATCTACTATAACTTCTCCAGGATAATTCAACTTGATCCAAAAGTGTGGTTTATGTCGGTGTAGGTATGCTCCAAATGCATTATTTTCCACTCAGTTTTTATGCAGCAAGATGTGAGTCTGAAAACGAAGTGGGTGATTTTAGGTGAAGTGGGGAAGAAAAAAAATAAGTGAAACAAAGAATAGAAAAACTCTGAAATCAGTGCTGGGGAAGTGAAGAGCTGCTTCCAGAGAGCCTCTGCATTTGTCTTCACGTTGGCTCTCTCTCTCTCTCTCTCTCTCTCTCTCTCTCTCTCTCTCTCTCTCTCTCTCTCTCTCTCTCTCTCTCTATATATATATATATATAGTAAAACAGGACAAATAGAGACAAACAGCGAGAACAGCTGAGTTACAATCTCAAGTATCACTGAAGTTATTATTTATTTACAGATTAAAAGTAATGCCCCTCTTTTTTGAAGAAAAAGTTGGATCAACTCTCCATTTTTATCACCTTGTCATACTATGGAAAGTCAGTTTGGAACCTTTAGTGAAGGAACATTGGTAGCTATTTTGAAATGCCTTCAGCCAGGTAACTCCCCACTACTTGCATCGAGCCAGTTAAACTTGTGATTTAAAGGAAAAAATACCAGAAGATTAAAAAAAAATATTAATTTTTTTTTTTTTAAAATACCAGAAGATTAGAGTGAGTGGGATTTGAATGTTACCCACTCTTCTAACCTTTTCTCATCAATTTTCCAAGTAAAAGAATATCACTTAATGTGGCTTTGAGTCCAACCTTTGATGTCTTCACTCGATATGACCACTTCTGTGGTAAATGTCATGGTAGAACCTGAGACATGGTAATTAGTTCCTAAATGCATTGTTCTCAAAAGCACTTTTTCTGAACATACGTATCATTTGAATGGCTAAAAACAGGTGTCTTAGTCATGTCTCTGCTCCTAGCATGATCATATGGTTTCTTTATTTCTGTTTCCGATCCAACCAATAATCCTGTCATGATGTCAGTGGTGGATTCAGTTCAGAAAGGTTTGCTGAAAAAACATGCACAACAAGTGTCCCTCATCAACAACTGATTCGAAAAAACTATCGAAAAACTGACAAGAATTCACTGACTAAGTTGTTGCTATAGATTCATGCTCAGCAAAATCTGAGGTGAACTGAACCCACACCGAACTGATGCCATTGTTTTACATCAGATAAATATTTAGGATACATATTAATCAATACATAACATACCAGGTTTATTATTAACATGCTTGTTACAAATATAAGGCAGCCAAACACTCACCTGAAGAACAATTCCAGCACATTCTCATCATGCCCCTACATCGTTGCCTCTGCCACTGGTCTGTTCCTGTTTAGGAACAACTGGAAAATTCAGCTCAGTTAACACTGATCAATCTTGAATCTTAAATAGACCCGTAATCTGCTGAGATCACAATAAACCCATGAAAAATGCACAGTAGGCTGTTTTAGAGATCCAGACATAGTTATTGTTTGAGTCAGTAAATAACAACATTATTTTTACCATGGCTTTTTGGGATATGCAATGTGAGAAAAGGTTGAGCACCAAAGTGCATAGGACAGCTGAGGATGTTGCAAAGAGCAAAACCTCAGGTGCAGAAATACTAGAACGTAATAGATACTCAACATAAATAAGTATGGGTGCTAACAGGTACAGATAGTTTGAAAATTGTATCTAACAGTAAAGAGGGTCAACATTTGAATTTATCTGGGAATTTTTTTCAATTTGAATGTATTGCCAGTTTGTGATGACACTCTGTTTCACCCACATCTCCTTTTAATCAAGACAGTAGTAGTTTTAAAAATTGACACAAAAAAAGTTGAACATTTTTCTGAGCTGCGTGACAGTTCATATTCTCCTCTCCGCCGTTTTTGTGTCCCGATATGTTGAAAGTTTCCCCAAAACATCTGGTCGGCAGGTGGTTCAGACCCCTTCACTATCAGGCTCCATTGTTGGAATTGGACATAAACTCACTGGGACGGGATGCGATCTTTAACCACTGCTCAACATACCTGAGATCCTTTGTAAACAGTTATTGTTGCCATAAAGTGAGACGGTAGAATGCCTGTAGGGATCATCTGGTCCAGAGGAGACTGCAACTTTTTCTTTGGTGAATGCATCCAACAGAAATCAATCATACAAAGAATTGTCTTTGGAGATGATTGTTTTAGCACTTTTTTGAGCCCTCACGTTTATCTTAATAGTTAAATTAGTTAAATGAATTGATTAAAAGAGAACATGAAATTGTGTTTTCAGGTTTTGGGTCATTTATATGCTCTGTATTCATCTGACATGATATTTCAAAGGTATCTTAAAAGAACAATGCAGTCTTTCAGAAGTGCTGCTGCTGTATTAGTCTTGTGTTTTTCAAAAGTTTGAAATGAAATACATGCCAAGGCCGTTTTTTGGCCTTTGTGTAGATGCCTGTCTGGGAAGCAAAGGGAACGGTGAATGACCAGAACTGTTTGGAGTAGAGCTGAGAACAGTAGGTCCCAGTGGAGAAGATCCAGATTTGAGATGGAGCCATATAAAAACAATGTAGGCCCCTTCAGGGTTAATGAGCATTTATTTGTGATTACATCAAAACAAAACAAGAAAATCTATTGACTGTACCTGAAACACAACCCATGTAATAACTAATGAGCAGTAGTTGACATCTTAATAAAAAATATGTCAAATAGTTTTAGTCCTTTTCTCCATTTAAATTAGCTGCTCCTAAACTAGGTACTGTAACTGCAAAATGCAAGACTCACTCTTCTGTAAAAATAACATATTATTCACATATAGTCACAGCTGAGTGTATGTGATGTACAAACTGGAACAAAAATTCTGTTCTGTCGAGTCACAGGTTTGCTGGAGTGTGACAACAGCCTACATCCAATTCAGTGCAAAGCAACAGAGGACACTTTCAACTGTTTTTCCACAAACGTTTTAAGATGAAAGTGTAAAAAAACCTGTTTGCACTGGCTAACAAACTACAAGATGTGATGTCTGCTAACATCATATACACAATGGCTTCTGGTCAGTGTTGTTTGTTTTTATGCAAGCAAAGAGAATGGCCATTGTGGAGTTTGGTCAGTGTTGCAACTGTAAGGTTGCAGTTTTCTGGAGGGACTGACAGAAGCGCATGCAATTGATCATTGCTACTGCTTTTTTTTTTTTTTAATCCAATGATCATATGAAAGGTACTGTAGTATCTAGTTTTTCAGTTGCTAAATCATCAGCCGTGTTTCAGTCAATTGTCTTCCTTTAGTTTATGTTCCAGTCAGATCATGTGACTGTTTGACCGCACATCTTGTACAAAGAGAGGTCCTCAAACCAACAGTTTTGACAATATGAATGGGCCTGCAGGCTTGAAGCTCCTTCTGATCTCTGAGGCAAACCTGGAGGTCACACAGCACTGAGCAAATACCTGTTTTCTTTGATTTTTGCTCAGCAAATATTGACCACAGTCTAGTTAAAGACTTCTTTTCAACAATGTCAACAAGGCAGATGAACTTAAAAAAAAAGATCATGAAAGCTTGATTGTGCCACTCATATTTTTGTTCTTTTTTGGTTTTCCTTGTCACAAATATACAGTTTTTCAGTCAAGTTTGCTTTACTAAAAAAGAAAAAGCTGGATCAGATAAGCTCTGAACCAAACCTCAAGAAGAGATGGAATACTGTCCAGTGGTTGAAATTTGAATTCATTTAATTTCCAGCCAATACTCTTTTCCCTCCACCTCACCTCTGTTTTTGAGAGCAGGGCCACTTTTGTTTTGCTTTACAAAGGAGTGTTTAGCCGATCAGACATAGGAAAGATTTGCTGGAATCTGAGCGAGAATTCAATGGTTAAAGAATGATCAGAATAGCAGTGGGAGAACACAATGTGCTACAGGCAGCTTGGAATGAACCAAGGGAACATGATGGCCATTACTTTCTGTTGTACTCTAGTGTTCCTTCAGTGATTCAGTGAGATGTTTTTCTTTTATTTCTCAAAGTCAAACCAGCAAACAGAACCCTGCTGTGACCCCCCACGCTTGTGTGAGCACAATGAAGATTATTTTAGCATCGCTCCTCCACAATTGTTCCTCAGGCTCAGTATTGCCATGAACACATGCTACTGCTGTCCATCTTCATGTAAAGAAGTGAAGTTACATGCTCCTACATGCTCCTACCATGCGTATCAGCAGGAAGACTGACACTGACCCAACCTGATCTGCTAACAGCAACTGTGTTCATGTAGAAATGCGGTGAACCTGGCGGTGTTAAAGTTGAACGAGCAGGGGCTGCTGGACAAACTGAAAAACAAGTGGTGGTATGACAAGGGAGAATGCGGCAGCGGAGGAGGGGAGAGCAAGGTTAATACACACACACGTACACACACACAGTCACACACACACAGTCACACACAAAGGTCAAACACAAAGGTCTAAAAGAGCTCTGAACTGTGATAATTTTAATGAAGCAGCACAGTTACAACGTCTCATGTGAGCTGAGAAGCGAGCAGTGTTCTCATGAGTGGACTCATGAGAACAGATTGAAGGTCGAACATGTGTGCACACACATATTTCAATTATTGATCGTTGAAAAACACTGTGAACAGGTAACGTTGTAACATGCGCTGCTTCTCACTGACGTGTTGCACCCTGTTTGGTTGAGGTCAGGGTTAAGACAGGCTTAAGGGCCAGATCAGGGTCAGGTGACCTCACACCAGATGGCAGCAACAGTGCAGGAAATGAGCTGTGGATAAAGAGTTTGTCCAAACTCAGTTTATCTGTAGCTCTGGCCTGGCGGACGACTGTCTCTGAACAATCAGAACAGCTTTTCACTAAAGCACCTCTCACCCTCTGTCTCAGGTGCCAAACATAGGGGCCGGCACAACCTAAAGCTTTATTCTAGACACCTTTTGGTGGACCTCTTCAAACCTGTAAAGATCAAAAGCCAATCTTTGCTGTTGAATAATTAATTGCAAATAAAGCTTCTGCAATGAGTGGTCTTTGATGGTCCCTTCCTTGGTTGCTAGATCAGAGTGTGAGAACTGCTGCCTCGTTAATAACATAAGATAACATTGATAATGATGTTATTTATGTTATTCCCACTGAAGAGTGCCAGTAAACCTTGCCGTATTGAAACTGAATGAGCAAGGGACCCTAGACAAGATGAAAAACAAGTGGTGGTACGATAAAGGAGAGTGTGGCTTCAAGGACTCTACCAATAAGGTTAGTTTTATGTCTGTGGGTGAATCCAACACACTGTCTGTTCACACGTGTAGCTTACACGGTAAGCTTCCATATTAGAATGCATCCAGGCTAGTTTAAGCTGCATGCCACTCAGAGGTTAGAAAACACACCTGACACACCCTTGTGTCCCTGAAACAAAGGAGAGGTCCAGTGTGTGTTCACTGATCAGTTCACCGAAGTGTTCAGTTGTGTTGTTCTTTTCTACATGTCTGTTTGTCAAAACACCTCAAACCGTTCTGTCAATCTCAATTTTGGTGCCCGAACAAAGACGAAGGGGAGAAGAAGAATTTTAGGGAAATTCTGATATTAAGGAACGACAGTAATCTTAAAATAATCTCACAGGGACAAATACATTCACAAAGCATTTTCCAAACTAAGCAATGTTCCAAAAGCCGAAGCACTCCTGAAAAAACAATAGAATGCGCAAAATTTGAAGGACTCCTCATGAAACACTGACTCTCAAAGCTGTGCACTCCAGGAGAATGGACACGTTGATGCTGGAAGCTGCACCGAGAGTCTCGATTAGTGATTTCCAGTGGCTGTTGCATCAACATGATTTCAGATACAGACCTAGTTTACTGGGTTCCTGCATAAATGAGGTGTCAGACCACCTGTGACAAAGGCCCTGCTGGGTGATGTAAGATGTAGACATCCTCTAGACCGAAGGGGTTTAGGACTGATGTGACAGATCACCCTTAATAGGGTCAGAGCCAGTTATTCTGCTTGTAGCAAATGGGACAAAGTCAGACAACTCACAGAAATGGCACTGTGGTCTCTCAGTGTAGACTTTGATCTTTAATTGAGGTTAGATTTTTGTAAGGGCTGTTCTAAAAGAAAAAAAAATAGATATGACTCCGTGTGTGTGTGTGTGCGTGTGCGTGTGCGTGTGTGTGTGTGTGTGTGTGTGTGTACTAGGAGAAGACCAGTGCTCTGTCTCTCAGTAACGTAGCAGGGGTGTTCTACATCCTGGTTGGAGGTCTGGGTTTGGCCATGATGGTCGCGCTTGTAGAGTTCTGCTACAAGAGTCGTGCTGAAGCCAAAAAAATGAAGGTACAGTATCTTTTTATTATTGTCTTTATTGTGCCTTTTTCTTCTGTATCCCACATAGTGAAAAGCTGGAAACAGAAACACAGTTGCACAATTGCAGATTGCCATCAATGTGAACATGGCATAAGCACTGTTGGTGCTCTTGTTATTTGCAAAGAATGCAATCGCTCATGTTCAATCTGCTCGGACATCCATACTGGATCTTGTGATTCTGGTGTGTGTTTCTGCATTGACTCAGTTGGGAGAAGAAAGAAATACGTATGATGACCTTACAAATGCTTTGTTGTTTTTTCCTCCCATTAGCAGATAAAAAGTAACATTGAAACCCACAACTGAACTACCGATTTCACCAAGACTGCAGTAAAACACTAACATGAAAGTCTGAAGGCCCGAGTCACAAACAATAACAAAAGTAGCAACAAAAAAAAGAGCTGGATTCGGGACTTTTTTTTTCTCCAAAAAATCTTTTTTTTAGAACAGTCCAGTTGTTTACAAACTGAGTTAATCTCTGTATCCATAAATACATGCCCAAAGGTAACTTAGCCAGAAAGAAACCATGAAAAAAAGGAGCAAAGGGGCTACTGACTTCTGTGGAAGAGTTTTGTCTGAAAGTGTCCTGTGACAGATGAGAAGGTATGTTCCTACACTTCAGTGTGCTCCAGGTTAACCCTCCTGTTCTGTTCACCTGTCAGCAACAGCAATGCTGTTCCCGGATTATTTTGACCCAGTCCATTTTTAATCATCCAAAAGTTGCCAGAAACCAAAGATATACAAACAAGCATTGCATATTTGTGTGTGTTTGTATTTTGTATTGTATCTGTGTGTGTCTGTTTGTCTGTGTTTGTGTATGTCTTTGCGTCTCTGTGTCTGTGTGTGTGATGAGGTTGAAATGTCAGTTTCAAAAAAGAAGAGAAGCCATTTCTGATGCCATTTTACATCCATGTTCGACTGGTGGGTCAACTATACCCAAACAGTATCTATGTGATATAAACATGTAGGGGGGGTCGCAAATATGATAGATTAACAATGTCAAATTCTAAGTTGAATACAGTAACTAAAGTAAGCAGAAGAAACTTCTTATCTAGACCTTGAAAATTTGAGACGGGTCAATTTGGCCTGGAACATAATAGGAGGGTTAAAGGACCAGTTCTTAATGAGCACACAGCTGTAATCTATGCTTGTGAACTGGCAAAGAGCTGCAACTGTGCAACTCGAGGGGTGACTTTCACATATGTGACGGCACAAGTAACTTGTCATCTCTTCAATTTCTGCCTCTTAAAACCTCCTTAGCTCACAAACACACACACACACACACACACACACACACACACACACACACACACACACACACACACACACAGTGGGTGAGAGAAAAAAGCCATTGTAGCAGAACAGTGCACAGGTCTTTTTAACAGTGTTCTTTTTAACAGTCTACAGTCAAAATGAGGCTTTGTTTTACAGATCCAATTCATTTCAGTTCAAAAACAGTATGTCATGTGCTCTTTGAGGAAGAAAAAGGGAAGGAAATGTGTGTCTGGTTGGGTCCTCTGCTCTGTAAATAAGCTGCTTGATAACTACACCAAAAGCGATTGGAATTCTGTTTGTTCTCTCGATTAGTTGGTGCCACATTTCTGAATGACATACATGTCTGGAAGGGCAAATGTGGAATATCTTTTCTGCCAGTGCCACACAGTTTAGCCATCCAACAGGAAGCTCTTCAACCAAACACGTCTTTTTCTCCGTCAAACAATTTAGGGCTGTTTTACTTTTACAACATGAAACAGAGGGAATCGGTGACACTGCATCAAAAAAGGTCTTGTTTTCTGCTTAATTTTCTTGTTTTTCAGCTGAACACCAAAAGATTCAATTTCTGTGAACACAGTACAATAGCACAGTGTTAACTACCAATGCAAGGTTTTCACTTTGCTCATAAGCGTCAGACAAAATTATGCATTCAGACAATGTTTGGAAAAGATGGTGTTCAGAGCCAAAAAGGTCCTGTGATGGCTGACAGGAAGTGACATGTCGATGAAAGTTTTAGCCAAATACCCACAGAAATATGAACAAATACAATGTCAACTACACTGAGGGTAAATATTGCCACATAGTTTATATACGGGGCAAGAGACGATACATGAAGGTCACTTATAAATTGAGATTTTACTGGGGAACGAATGATGTCAATCAAGGCCGTGTGATTTGGGTAATTTCCACGCCCTTGTGATGATACTCTTCAGAGTCTCTTGCTTGTTTTCATGTTTGTATGAAAAAAAGTGACACCACAATATGTCCTTTCTTGTAATGAACCAACAGTAGATAAAGACATTTTCTCTCTTCAGAGGAGAGCTTGAAGCTCACCCTTGTTCCTGTCTTCTTTCTGAAAACCCACCAGCTCCTTACATATTACTGACTTACACATCACCACAGCACCTGATCAGCATCGCTTGCTTTTCTTCTTTCATTAATGCAAAGATTACAACAAAGGAAGTCAGAGTAAAAAGTAAAAAATAGTTTGAAGGTGTCTCCTGTCCAACACAAGGTGCCACTTCTGCCCCCTCCTGGCTCTGATTCTCCTGAGGCAGCACTGCACTTTCCTTGTTTCTTCACCGTTTCTGGATGTCAGAGGTCATTATTAATTTTTGTTTAGCTTGTCTTTGCTGGAACCTTTGAGTGTTTATTAATTCAGTCGAGTTTCCTGTGCACATGCACTCACAATACTCGTACAGAGCAATCAAGGCTGTGGGCCAACATAAGCTACTATTTGATTCTGAGATGTTGATGTTGTGTGGCTTGGTGTGCCTCCTGTTCAGAGGAATTGCGATGTACTTCACAATTCATTCAGCGTGTTTTATTTGTGGAGTGGTTTATTAGTATTGCCTAAGCTTTTTCACACTGCCATCAGAGCACAGGTGCACATCAAGCTACCAGACTGTTCACTCATAAAGGATTAATTGTGCCATTTGACCAAAAGTTCCAACGCAGCACAATTGCTAACATGTTGTCAAAGGAAGCTGCCAAATGTCAGACTCTAAGGCTTTTTGAAGTTTTTGCTGAAAACACCACACATCCATTAGTCTCAGAGCAAACATCTTCATTGTTTCCTGTGTTCACGGACAGAGACTGAGAGGTCCACTCTCCTCAGCCTCTGCTGTGCAGCTCACACACAAGCACCCGCTTTGTTTTTTTTAATTACAATCAGTAACACAAGTGCATATGACACAAACAGCAGCAAAGTCTCTTTTTCAAAGGTGAAATCGCGACAGCATTATAACAATGACTTTATTCTTGTTGTGAAGGTGGCAGCCAACACCTTGTCGTCACCCCAGCACACAGGGAACTACACACACACTCTGTCTTCTCCTCAACATGCCCCCAACTTCAACCTGCTGTCCCCCAGCCACCAGCCAAACTACGCCACCTATAAAGAGGGCTACAACGTTTACGGCATTGAGAGCGTCAAGATCTAACACGGGTAGGAGAGTGATGATTGATGGCTGATACTGTCCTCACCTCACAGTCATAGGCAGTGGGACTGATGGCTCATTCCCATTGGGTGTGAATCAAGATCAAACGAATCCAACAACAGCTGCAATCACATGATGGTGGTGCCTTGTAGTTTTGGGGTCTATTGTAATAAACCATTCTGTGAATTTTGAGCCCCACAGACTAAAATATTTTTTACAGCTTCACCAGAAAGAATCGCTAATAAGGTTTTTAATGTGCAATTGTGGAGCTGGATTTTGTGTGTGGTTGTTACAATGCCTCCATTGGTGTGCATTTATTTCACACCACTGTTCTGACTCATCACCTTCTAAAGAACAGACTTGGAACTTATGATACCATGTTGGGCTCAATGCTGGATGGTCAATGGAGAACATTTTAATTTGGAATTTTTTTGCCTAATTTGTTCGTACAAAAGAAGCGCAAAAAACTTTTTTTTTAAAAATATTCCAGAGGAAAAAGTTTCGATCAGTCAAGTTTGTAATCTGATTACATCGCTTAAATCACTGTTTAAAAATATATAGCCACAAAAGTATTGGTTGAAAAAAAGCAAATGCACATGACAGTGGATCTCCCTGTCATCAGTGTGCATAGCACAGCATGATGTTGCTTGTTCAGCTGGTCTCTGCCTCCAGGGAATGTGAATGCAGTTGTGTGTAAACCATCAAGGAGTGAGTTAACGGAGATGAAGAGCATGAAAGTCTGAACTGAGGACAAGCTGTCGAAGCTGTATATGACTGTGAAACTCTTCTCCTTTGTTTGTTCATTACCCAGCAGCTTGCTCACCTTCTCCATCCCTTCACTGCTCCCTCGTGTTTCAATGTTGTTGTCTCAGCCCTCCTTTTCTTTTCTTTTTTGTGCGTCCCATTGACCTTCTCCTTAGCCTCCTTTCTTTTTGTCTTTCTCTGATCCTGAGTGCTTCGCTGTTTTCCTCCGTCTCCCTTCTTTAGAGCCAATCATCCTCTTTGAATAAGTGACTCATGGTCAGTCACTCATGTGTCTGAATGTCAGCTTTTTATTGGACAGCCGCATGATGTAATTGAGATATGAGCAGGTTGAATGCATCAAAAGAGATTAGAACTGAGTGTGATACTGGAGTGTGACAGCAGTTAGGCTCAGCTGAGTGCCATACAGGAACAATGATGCACATTGAAGCTTTAATGACTGGATCTGACGAAGTCAAGAAAAGATAAAGAAACACTGTTGTAGAAGCTCTGCCCAAAAGCAAAGACGGACTCATCAAGAGACAGATTGACCCACCTCCAGCTGGAATTTCCTTGGGGGGGGCCTTCCTTGCTTTCCTTCCAGGGGACTAGAATGGTGGTCTACAGCTATCCACATCACTATGGCATTTGTTAGCTTCTCTTGCTTTTGTTCATCTATACTTGTCCCGCATGCTGCATTTAACGGAGTTTGCTGAAGCCTTGCTCCACTGTCTGCTTCGTTGAACAGTTTGCTCATATCAACAGTGTGCTTCACATTCAGGTTACATTTTAGACTGGAAGTACTCCTGTGATAAGATAATTCAGCTTGTCAGTGACTACAAACAACTTTGTATCTGTCAAATCTGCCTTCTTGAAGTACTTTATAATGAAAATGACCATGCAAACGTTCTGTAGTGTTACCCTTCTTCTCCATGCTTGTTTTGTTCCACATTCTCCTTCCTATTCCGGCTCTGCAGCCGCCAGCAACAGATGTCTCCAAAGTAAGAGCATGTGAACAACATGCGCTATTGCGTGATAAAATATTTATATTAAAATATTTATCTGCGTTAACCAATTGATGGGTTAATGCAAAAACAACGTGCCTATTTATTTATGATTTAGTAAATGGCACACCCCTAAAAAAAAGCAGTATCAATAGACTTGCTGCACCACAGTAGACTTTTTGGGTTTGATCCCTTCAAAAAGTAATTAATTTCACAGCACATTATGAAACATTTCTGGAGATTTTGCTTGTGGCAGAAGTGATATGCATGAATCCTATTTTGTTTTCAAAGCAAATGAAAGTAGTTTTGGGGTCAAATCGGCAGCAAGTGGTCAGTCAGTTCTGACGTGGGATGTGCAAAGTCAGCAAGCAACTTAAGGCACTTCGGGATGCATTACAACCAGATCGAGCATGAATTGGGCGTGTTTTTCAACAGTGACCAGTGCCTACACAAAGTGTTTTATGGAAGAAAAAAAAGACTTTCAATCAGTGACTTTCGCCCTGTCGCCATAGAAACAAAAAAACACATTTTTTTTTGTCTTTTACCAGTGTGAGAAAAAAAAGTCTTATCCAAACAAAAATAATACTGGATGAAAATGCTGCAGTATATTTAACCGGCCTGTAAGTGACACTTGTGTGTGACCACTCAGACAATAGGAAACAGAGAAACAAAAAAGAGGAAGTAAGAAAATGTGAAAGCAGCAAGGTTCACAAATAAATGTCCAAACAGCAACACATTGCAGAGCACCAGTGATTATGTGAAACTCAGTTCCTTTTAACTCTAAAACAGCAAAAAAAAACCTAAAAAGAAATAGGTTTTGAAGTGGGTTTGGCACATGCATGGTCGGAGGTCATTGGCCCAGGAGTCCCCACTTCTGAGTGTATTTGCCCACATCATCTACATGAAGAAGCAGCGGGGGTGTTGGGACTCTCACACCCTCACACAGAGACACAGCAGGGGGGGGTTCAACACTCACCCACTGTGGGAGGCAAAGTATCACTTTATGTGTGTGCAAATGTCTGCACTGAACATGCACCTGTGAAGAAAGTTCTGTGGATATGGCGCTTTGTTGAGTGGAACTGCAGTCGTGGTTGATGGTACACATCATTGTGCAGACTGGCCTGGTGGGTCTGATTAGTTGTAATGTTTCAGCATCCACACCCTCCAATAATAATGCCGCTTAGCCACAGCATGCAGTGACTGGACCCTAAAATAGCCCAGCTGCTAATATCATTTTGTCACATTAAAGTCCAACCTCACAGCAAGACACCAATAAGAACAAGGTTAGAATGTCTGTGGAGCACACATGTCAAGTGCCACACAGAAAAATGTTTGTCCAGAGGGGTTGATGTTTCTCTTTCCTGTGTTTGATGGAGTTAGGAGCATAACCACTGAATATCAGGACCTGGATTCGGGAACAATTTCATTCTGTCGACATTTCAGTAGGATACAGCAGAAAGTGGTTGTATGAGCGTAGAGGGAAATAATTGTGAAGATAGTATGCTCTTTAGCGAGGACTGACAGCGACATTATATCCTATGCTGTCTAAAATATCTTAGGTTTCACTGCTCTCCATGACAAAAGATGAATATCAGATAAACTGAAAAAAGTATACCATCATCAAAAGAAGTGAAACTTTTTACAGACGAACGTAATCAGTGTGTGTCGCAGAAAGTGGATAAAGGGCAAAGGCTTCTTTGTTCAAACCAGAATGTATGTTCACATTTTACCCATCATGCTTTCTCTAATGAACAACTGGCTGCATCTTTCTTCTTGTCTGGACATATGGCTGCATCCAGTTATAACCTGATACGTCATCCGTACATGCTCCTTTCATTTCATTTGGTACCTCAACTTGGGATCACACTGGCAACAGGATCTGTGTGTGTGTGTGTGTGTGTGTGTGTGTGTGTGTGTGTGTGTGTGTGTGTGTGTGTGTGTGTGTGTGTGT
>JASSRZ010000242.1:0-13926 GCA_032164315.1 Malacoctenus gilli | reverse complement strand
TCATCTATCGTGTCCATATATTGTACCTTTTAGAAAGAGGAATTTTGAGGTCTACTTGAGTGTTTCTAATTTCTGTTGTTTTCTTTTTATTGCAAATAGTGTAAATACTTGAAATGCTGCTTGTGTTACAGCCGGAAAGAGAGTTCCAACAAGAATTTATTATACCCAGACTCAGACGGACGGAAAGAACCATTGTAAGTTTTCAATCTATGGATGGATTAACATTTTAGAAATGTTCCATATCTGTTTTCACACTGTACCTGATTTACTGCGACCAACATACAGCTACTTTTTCATTATTTCAGATGAAAGATGTATGTCTGGAAGATATTGAACTTTATGATACTAAACCGATGCTTCCCTTCACCTTGAAAAAAGACACAAATCTCTTCAGGATAAACTAAGTCTCTGTTGTCTGATGTGATAAGACAACACCTCATTTGGACATCAACAGCAATACATGTGATATCACATCAGAGGAAGAACCCTGCTCAAGTCAGAACCCCAGGGCTGAAGTAGTTGTTGAAAAATGGCAAGAGTGTCTACAACAAGAGACACTATTGTGTGTAGTGCAGCAAGCCCCATACCAAAATGGCAAGGCATCTTGAAAGTGCCCACCATTATAAAATGGATGTTGCAAAAGCATTGAGTTTTCCGAAGGGCTCAAAGGACAGAAAAAAACAATTGTACATTTGTAATAAAGGCTACTACGCTCATCACGCCACAGTAATGGAGACAGGGAAAGGGAAACTTGTCCAATCAAAACGACCATCAAAAGAAGCCAAAGGAACAGAGTTCATGCACTGTGCATACTGCCAAGGACTATTCTCTCGAAAACCTCTATGGCGACACATGCGGAACTGTAGACTTAAGCCTTTATCTCAAACCCCCAAGCCTGGACAGAACCACGTTCAGGCTTTATGTACATACACCGGACCTGTGCCATCGCATATGAGCAAGCGACTGTGGAAAGTTGTTAGCAAAATGAACGCAGATGCCATCACAGATGTTGTATAACATGAAAAGGTCATTATGGATGTTGGTGAGCACTTGCTCAATAAAGGTGGGATGACAGTAGAAAATGAGCAGTGCGTCAGAGAAAAATGCGTGAACTGGGATGGCTGGCTATAAAGGCCAGAAAAGTTATGCAGTTACATCAGCTGGAGGATTTCATTAACCCTCGAAATTACCTCCAGATGGTCAAAGCTGTCAAAATTACATGTGGCTATGACAGTGAGACAAATACAATTGCCATTTCATCACTTGCAACCAAACTGGGAAATGCGTTAGTAAAGTCAGCAAGCTCTTGAAAGTTCAGGGGTTGATCTCCAACAACCAAGATCTCGTAAAGCAGGCTACTGAATTCCAAGATGTGCACAGGGAGAAATGGAATGCACTCATTTCAGCAGAGGGCATTGAGAAACCTCACTGAAGCAAAGTGGAATGCACCCACTTTAATGCCATTCACTGAAGATGTTGAAAGATTGCACCAGTTCCTCAATATAGAGCAAGAGGAGTACAGCAGTGAACTGTCTGAAAGTCCTTCCACAAATGCCTGGACAGACCTGTCAAAGGTATGTTTAACGCACACCATCCTGTTCAACAGACGCAGGGAAGAAGAAGTGGCAAGCATGCCCCTCTATGCATTTTTGACAAGAGACAAAACTTATCCCCATCAGGACTTGGACTGGGCCTTATCTGAGGTTGAAAAACAACTGTGTAGACATTTCACGCGAATTGACACCAGAAGAAAACGAGGTAAACCGGTGCCAATTCTGCTAACCCCCAAAATGCTCAATGCACTGGAGCTTCTTGTTGAGCAGAGAAGTGCTTGTGGGGTCCTTGAGGACAACATTTATATGTTTGCAAAACCCAAAGCGATGTCACACTTGCATGGCTCAGATTGCATGAGTGTTATGGCGGCAAGATGTGAAGCAAAATGTCCAAAGGCGCTGACTTCAACTAAACTACACAAGCATGCTGCAGCACTTTCAACAGTCCTCAACATGACAGACTTGGAGATGGACCAACTGGCCAACCTTCTTGGTCATGATATTCGGATCCAACGTTAATTCTATAGACTTCCAGATAAGAGTCAGCAACTTGTCAAGATCAGTAAAGTACTGATGGCTCTTGAGCAAGGAAGATTGGTGGATTTCCATGGGAAGAACCTGGATGAAATTGAAATATATCCAAATGGTATTTTGATTTTTCGTTTGTAAAATGATTGATGATGTTATTTGGACATATTTATTAGCTTGGTATGTTTCCTACAGAAGAGGTTCCAGTGCAGGAAGGGGGAATTTGGGGCAGAGATGAAGAAGGCTATTCAGCTGCTCTTCATGGTAGATGTCACCTATTCAGTGCTGGGAAGAGAAGTGCTTGTGTAATTTATTTTGTCTTTCCAGTTTAGTTTTGTTTGTGTACTTTTTGTCTAGTTCTAGAGGCTTGCTGTGAGTGTAGTATGCAAGCGATGGCAGCATCGCATTCTATTACAAAAAATAATTAAGCTGCAAGCAGCATTGGTTGGGTTCTTGGTCTGTCGCTGTATTCTAAGCCCATTTGACTTCTTTGTTGGAGGGTTTCGCCAGACCCTCTCTCTGACATGCCGACTTGCTGCTTGGGTCGTTTTAGTGTGCCGAGAGGGTGCTGGAGAGCTTATTTTGGCATGTGGGCCAGTTTTAGTACCTGCTTTAGTTTTACCTGCTTCAGGACTTTAGGACTGCTTTTTGGACTACAGTCAAGTGTATTTTTTCCAAGTGCTGTATGAAAGTATTTATTTGAGGCTACATAAGTCAAAATGATTTTTTTTTCTTTTTGTGGAGGAGCGTCACTTATAGCCTGAGTTACGAGACTGCTTTATAGTCTGGTAGTACGTCAGCAGATACTTTCTTGATTTATCAGGTGGCATTAGGATAAACTGCGACTGTGATTTGGTACGGTGTTGTAGTGTCTTTGGGCATTATCTAGACATCTGACTTCACTGATGCACAAGAGATGGTACTGATGCTGTGCAAGGCACTTTTAATCACCTGCTGACTATAATACCCAAATTTATTTTCTTAAAACCAGCAAAAAAAATTGTATGCGGGGGGAGGGGGGGGCAGAGTGCACTGGCTTTGACAATCAGGAGGCAAGATGGATATACAGACAGGTGGAACTGAAACGTGTATCAGGTGAATATGGGATGTCATTATGTGACAGCAAAGAACCTCAAAAGAATCAAAAAGTTATCTGAAGTTGAGATATGCAAACAGAAGAAAAAATAGAACACATAGTCTCTAATTGTTTGGATTTGAAAGTTTGAAATTATTCTTGTATGGAAAAGATAAAGAAAAGAAATCAAAGGCAAAACAATTACACAAGAAAATTGAAATATGAAAAAATAAGATAAAGAAAGCTGCGATAATAAGAAAGAAATTGTACTACTGTTGCTAGAAAGTAATTAATGTAGTTGCTGTTCATAAGTTCATAGTTTACACTTTACAAGGTCAACAAAAGCCCCATTAGCTATGAGTGAATGAAAGGGCAGACAACTCAGAATGGTTAATGAGGGACATACAACTTATTGGAACTGTAGTTCTTTCCTTATACTTTGATGCAAACATCTGTTTTTCTAAATGTTTACAGGTAAGGCTCCATACAAACGGCAGACTCTATAGCAGCCAGCAGAGTTAAAGCCAGTTGAGAGGCACATGAAGGCACTGATCCGTTCTTGCACGGTGCCATCAAAAAGAGATTGTGAGCGGTGTTTAAGGGCAGAGCCTGAAGCTCTCAAGAACAGAAACTGGCAAAATACTAAGTTCTTTGTTAACAACTGCATTACCGCCTGCAAACCGAAAATGTCACAGCAGTAAGTTTGATATGGCTTGTTTCATTCAGGCTTGGTTAAATTTGTTCTTGACTGCCTGATGTTTTGTCATGCATACAACCAATTTTCCCCTTTGCTCAAATAACAAGTCGAGTTGTACTGTTCAAGTGGTTATGAGTTCTTGTTTGTCCCCTAAAATGTAAAATTAAGAAGAAACTTGTAACTCATGCTGATCATCGTTTGTGTTCAGCTGGTTCACCTGTTATTCAGTGTGAGCTGACTCAGTAGTAGCAAAATCTTTTCATAAAAGTCTTGCTATTCAGCAGATATCTTGTGAACGGACTCCACTCCGGTTTTGATTAGAGCCTCCAAGGAGAGACTCCAATCAGAATAAGTGGTGTCGTCATCCCGAAAGTGTGGTAGTGATCATCATAGTATATAAGGAATCATTAGTCAAATCTAATGAAAAGATGACTAAAAATAAGTTATAAAATAATAGATTTTTTGCCTTCACATTCAGGTTGACCCAACAATGTTTTTAGTTTTTTACTGTTTTTTGCAAATATAAAAATTATTGGCTTATAAATTACTTTTTTCCCAGTGTACATGTAGGTCCCCACGAGTCTCCAAGTAATCAGTGTGAAATATGCTAATTCATGTAAATTAGGTCCCTCAAAAACACGTTTACTCTTTTTTCCAGAAGGCCCCGTAAGGCCTGGTTACAACACCGCTTCACCATGTCAAAGATTTGAAGGCGTGTATAGGCTATCTAAGCTGTGTTAAAGGGGCAATATGTAAGTTTTTACTGAAAAAATATCTTTACAATGGCCTTTTTATTTGACGCTTAATGACTGAAGCATCATTTGATGAGCAGCTTGACACCTCAGTAGTTCACCACCAATACACCTATAAGCCTGTAGCCTATTTTCTAAAATTTACTTTGGGTCCGAAATTCCCGCACTGGCTCTGCGGATGTGACGTCAAGTGCGTTCACGTTATCAGACGTCACATCTGCTGTGCGTAACAAACAATCGAAGTGCTATATCGTAGATGGAGTTTGTGGATACTCGGAAGCGACCATCCAGCTCAACTCGTACACCAATGACAACTCCACGTAAGGCGAAAAAAGTAAAAAAAAAAAAAAAAAAAACAACTTTCGAGTGCCATTAAAAAATCAAAGATTGAGAGCGACTGGCGCTGGGCAAAGACAAGGGTCAACATCGGACACACATTTGAGTCTTGGAGGGAGCTCAGAGCTGCGCTGGGGATAAAAAGGGACCCTGAAATAGCTTTCTTTCTACTAGAAAGGTAAGAAAATATAACACAGACCATTGAAAATGGCCTTGTGTTGTTCTAAATTCACAACACGACACGGTAGAACTTGTCTGTTTACGTTATGACTTATTAAAGATACTGACACTGATGGTCTACTCTATTCATCCAAGGCCAATTTAGTTAATTATCTTGAGAGTCAAATATATTGTGAACAACCCAGTTTCTCAAGCAATAGATGTAAAAACAAAAAAAAAATCAAGTTTCTTACTTCTGTGAGCATCGTTCCCGTGAATCAACACCTCTTCTTCGTAGGGGATTATTTCTGTTCTGAAGTGTGCTCATACAAGCGCACCACAAGAACGAGCACAAGAGTGCTGCAGTTCTGTGTTTTGACCACAGGTGGCAGTGTCAGGAGAAAACTCAGCTCTCTCCAATCTAAGGAAAGGGAGGTCCCCACAACTGACGATGACAGAAGTCGTCCCCAAAAATTATAAAAACCAGTGTGTGTGCGTGTGTGCGTGCAAGTGTGCGTGTGTGTATCGATAGCCAGAATGTTATACTGTATATATTTATATATAAATTGCAGTTCAACTCAAATTCTCATAATAACTTAAATATGGTTCAGGACTAAGTAACAGAACACTATAAAACACTAGAACAGCTTTAATTTGAATAATACCAATACTATCCATGACAATTTCAGAATGAAAACAAGTGGCAGCATACAGCTTATAGTGATATAACACACTGGGAGGTGTTTTGCAACTGATACATTTTGAAAGATTCAGCAAGATAGTGATTTGATGGTCTATGTGTTTGGCCTGTTACATTTTACCATCACAAAAACATTTGAGAAATATAAATTTGTCATTTTGCAAACTATTGAAAAGTTCCATCTTCCACATCACACAAGGGGCTTCGCGAGATTTAAGCAACAATGTTGCAGCTGTTAAATCTTCCAAACTAGATTACAGCTGACACATCAGCTGGAGCCTCTTAAAAATTAGGTGAAAGAAAAAAATTAACTTCTGAACTTATGAGCTTTAGTAAAACCTGCGTTGCAGTATGAAGCATAGTGGGACACAATACAATAATCTTATATTCCTTCTAAAATCATATGTCTTGTTAATTTCACAAACAGGCAGCTTACACAACATTTAAAGGCTGTATAACAGTCTTACATTAGCTTATAGTGGAGATAGAAGTTAACAGTTGAATATATCTTTGTTTATTCCACAAAGAGGAAACTTATGCAGAGTTAAAAAGCTAATACGTTCGCTAAAATTACCGCATATAAAAATGGCCTGTTCTCTTTAATGCGTGCTAACAGCGTGTTTTTGGGAGGTTGTTTGTTGTCATGGAGCGCTAGAGTGTAGTGTAATATAGTTTTACAAAGCTTGCCATCAGTAAACTTGACGTTTTTCTGTCCTGTTTCTCTCCACTGCTTGAGACTCTGAGTGTTTGCATGTGCAGTGGAGCAGGAGGGGGAGGGCGGTGCAGCAAAAGTGCACTGCGCTCTGTGAGGGGAGGGGGAGAAGCAGCACAGAGCTGCTGCTCAGGAAGAGACGGGGAGAGCAGAATCACCCAAGTTTCTTGTTGCCACTTGCAGCAAAGCAGAAGTGTAATATCAGCCACATTTTGCCGAAGTTTATTAATCGGCCAGACGCCAAAATCTGCCCGATTCATCGGCCTGCCGATATATTGGTCATGCTCTCATGACAACAAGGAATTCCCAGTTCTGTCCATTAATCTACCAACACAACCATTGGTGGACAATGGCCCTTTCTGTGTGTAACTCAGTCACTGTTGACACCAGCTTCTGTTCTGAAAATACAGGACAGCCAGGATCCAAGTCAAATTTACAACTTGGCATTAATCATACTGCGTCCAGCTGAAGTGAGTTACAATATTTGACTCTCAGTCATCGAAAAAAGGAAAATGGTTTAAAATTTAGTCAGAACTTCTCCCAGCTAGATTTCCATGTCATGCACTGATTGTGTGACTCACCTGAATCGTCAGCTGCTCATGCTGGTCCAAAGGGAAACTGCCATTTCCTCAAGCAGGAAAAAGGAACCAGCGTGAGCAGTGGACAAATCAGGGGAAGCCGTGGGAAGGGTAGGCGTGATCAGGGCGTGTCTCGAGGGGGTGCGTTCGGGCCGAAGAAGAGTAGAACTGTGCAGCCAGCTCTGAGCAGCAAGCAGGTTGTCACAATGTGTTCATTTTGGCAACTGACAACAGGGTCATATGTTAGCTTCTTTAGGGAAGGTGGAGAGCTTGACAATAGGAGTGGCCTTTAAATGACCCCCTAAGTTCCTCCAACTTCTGCTTCTCTTCTGCTCCTGGTTTTTCCACAATGTCGACTTTGTCACAGATCACCTCCTGTTACACTTTTTTCTTTTAAGCAAGATAGATTTTTGACTTTATCTCTTGGATATGGTTCATAATTTAACAACGCCTTTAACTTCATGTTGTAAAATTTCATTCAATTGGGGTTTGCCAGAGGGCTTCTGAAGGACTCACAGACCATCAGAAACCAAATTCTCTAGCCTGACGAAACCAAGATTAAACGCTTTGGTCTGAATGCCAAGCGTCATGTCTGGAGGAAGCCAGGCACCGCTCACCACCTGGCCAACAGTGAAGCATGGTGGTGGCAGCATCATGCTGTGGGGACGTTTCTCAGCAGCAGGAGCTGGGAGATTTGTCAGGGTTGAGGGAACAATGAATGCAGCTCAGTATATCAAGAGCCTGGACAAAAACCTGCTCCAGAGCGCTGGACCTTCGACTGGGGTGACACTTCATCTTCTAGCACGGGGGTCACTAACAGGCAGACCGCAGTCTGAGTCCGGACCCAGACACCATCCTATACAGACCTGGACCTATAACCTGTAAATCATTCAGGGATTTAAAATTTTGACGGGATACTTCTATTTTAACCGGCGCAACTTTTCTAGTCTTTATGGCACCAGTTTAGTAGAGCAGGAATTGCACAAACCAATTGCATGCGAGTTAAGCCATCCCACGTGATGCTGCCCAACCAGTCACATCTCTGCATTGCGGGTGATTAACATAGCAACTCAGACTGCATCAGATGAGAGGTGAGAAGCGAGTGGAAAGATGATAGAAAAATACAGAGTTAGAAAGATAGAAAGAGAAAGAAGTGATACAGGGCGAGAAGACGGAGAGGAGAGTGAGCGAAAGGCAGTAAGAGACAAAGAGGAAGAGACGAGTTAGCGGGAGAGGAGAAAGAGAGGTGAGTGAACGAAAGGCAGGAAGAGACAGCGAGGAAGAGACGAGTTAGCGGGAGAGGAGACAGAGAGGCGAGTGAGCGAAAGGCAGGGAGAAACGAGGAGGAAGAGACAGCAGAGAAAAATAAGTACTCATGGCGCTCTCCAAGAAGAAAAAAGTGGACAGTGAAAACAGAGTTTTCAACCCGGAATGGACAGACTCCTTCATGTTCATTCTTCCCACTGGGAGCACAAAACCAGTGTGTCTCATATGCTCAGAGACTGTAGCTCTCATTAAAAGTGGCAATGTGAAACGCCACTATGAGACAAAGCACAACGTTTTTGACCAAACATACCCTCTGAAGTCAGAAGTAAGGTTACAGAAAATAACCAGTCTCAGAGCCCAATATGATCAGTCCACCAGAATCCTGACCCATTCATTCACTGCTCAACAACGTGCTCATGAATGTTCCCTCAGAGTTGCTTGGATTTTGGGTCAGAACAAAAAAAACATTCACTGATGGAGAGATTGTTAAGGAGTGCATGAGTGCAGTTGCTGAAACCTTACTTGAGGGAAAACAAAACGAAGTGCTTTGTGACCAAATAAAGAAAATACCCATGTCAGCATCATCAGCCACAAAGAAATGTGAAGTACTGACCCAGGATGTGCTGACCCAGCTGGACGAAGCCATTCATAAGGCACCATGTGTAGGCTTAGCTATAGATGAGTCCACTGATGTGTCTGACAATGCTCAGCTGTTAGTTTATGTAAGGTTCTTCAACAAAGAAAAGAAAGTGTTCTGTGAAGACCTGTTAGGTGTTACTCCACTTCCACTCCACCAGTACAAGAGGAGAGGACATCTACCTGGCAATTAAGGAGATGTTATTAAAGCGAGGAATAGAGCCAAAACAAGTGGTTTGAGTAACCACAGATGGAGCCCCTGCCATGATAGGGAGAGAGAAAGGAGCTGTGGCAAGAATGAAAAAGGACAATCCTGAGCTCATCTCTTACCATTGCATAATTCATCAGTCTGTCCTGTGCTCCACCCGGTCAGATGAATATGCTGAGGTGATGGACACAATGATGAAAATGATCAATTTTCTCAGGACATCCTCTTCCTATCAGCATCGCATGCTCAGAGAATTCCTCAGAGAAGTTGATGCAAATGCTGATGATCTTTTGCTGCACAACAATGTGAGATGGCTCAGCAGAGGCACAGTGTTGGAGCGCTTTTGGTCCATCAGAAAGGAAGTAGCAGCTTTCTAAGCAGACAAGTCAGAAGGCAACACAATTTTCTCTCTTTTTAAAAGATGAGAAAAAGATGGATAATGTAGCCTTTTTGGTTGGTATCACTTCACACCTGAATGAACTGAATTTGAAGTTACAGGGCAAGAACAATTCAATTTGTGAACTGATGACAGCTGTCCGCTCCTTTCAGAGGAAACTCGAGGATGACCTGCAGGGAGAGTGTGCACACTTCCCAGCAGTGCAGGAACAGGTTCGGGGACAGAGAGATGTGTCCTCTTTTGTTGGCTTTGTTGATAAGCTGATTGTAAACTTCAGCAAACGTTTTGACAGCTTCAGTTTTGGACAGCGGCTCACCATGTTCATCCAGAACCTATTTCTCATCACAGATGTCAGGGGGTTCTCAAAGGAAGTCACAAAGCAGTTCAAGTGGGCAAATGCTGGGCCTCTCCAGATGCAACTGGTTGATCTCCAAGCAGATGTGGCCCTGAAAGAGCAGTTTGGAAGAACTGACCCTGCCACTTTCTGGCTCCAAATGGTCTCTGAGACAGCTTTCTCAGGTCTGAGGAAAGTAGCCCTGTACATCTTGAACATGTTTGGCTCCACATACAGCTGTGAGGCAGCTTTCTCCACAATGAACATAATTAAAACTAAATATCGTTCCAGGCTCACCAATGAGCACTTGTACATGTGCATGAGAATGGCCTTGACACCATTTGAGCCCAGGTTTAAAATCCTGGCAGGACAAGCTCGAGCTCAGTTCTCTCACTGAAAAACAAAAAGTGTGGAGAGTGGGAAAGGAGAGAAAGAAGGAGAAACTGTTCAGCTGGGGTTTTTTTTCAAATTAGTTGAGACTGTTAAGATGTAAAAGTTAACAAAGAAAAAGGAATATTCAAGCTGTTGCTTCACTTTTACTTTTTCTAAAATTAAGCACTTTCTTCTATAATGCACAATTTTTCAAAAAATATTTCATTTATTTTCTCTACTTCATTTTTAAATTCAAATCTGCCTGGTTTAATGTTAAGTGACAATAAATACTGTTGAAATGTTTTTGAATTGTACTTTCTTTATTTGAGCAGATGTTGATTACATGCAGATGTTGATACAACTACTCGGCTAATTCAGTATATATCATACAAATCATGACGTTATGACATTATGATGTTCTGGACCTTTGCTTTAGGAAATTTTCTCTAACCGGACCTCTTTGAATTTTTGTTGAATACCCCTGTTCTAGCAGGACAATGACCCAGAGTACATGGGACCCTGAGTACAATGAGACAAAGGAGTGGCTTTGGGACAAGTCTCTGAATGTCCCTGAGTGGCCCAGCCAGAGCCCAGACCTGAATCTGATTAAAGATCTTTGGAAAGATCTGAAAGCAGCTGTGCAGCAATGCTGCCCATCAAACTCTCCAACCTTACTGAGCTGGAGAGGATTTGCAAGGAAGAATGGGAAACACCCAGTGTGACAAGCTTGCTGCATCCTACACAAGAAGACTGGAGGCTGTAATCACTGCCAAAGGTGTTTCAACCAAGTGTTGAGCAAAGGGTGTGAATACTTATGTCAGTGCAATAATATACTGTAGGTTCTTTTTTGATACATTTGCAAAACGTTCTAAAAAAGTTCCTTCACTCTGTCCTTCTGGGGTATTTTGTGTCGAATTTTGAGGAAAAAAGGAATTTAATCCATGTTGGAATAAAGCTCTAACAAAACAAAATGTGGAAAAAGTGAAGTGGTACAAATACTTTTCATTATCCAGACATGAAGCACACTCAGGAATCAACACCAGACACAAGTGAAGGTGTGCTGTGGTGTTTGGGAGCAAATATTAGCAGCAGTTCCTTTGAGTCCTGGTGGCTGTGAGCTGGGATCCTCATGTGTCACACTTGGCCCCTGAGCCATCTGGCAGATGCTGAATTTAACATCGGAATTTGGTTTAGGAACACTTGGAAGACACTTGTGAGAACCTGTTCGAGGTGTTGATTTGGCCTCTGATTCTCCCATTTCCCAGCAGAAAATCCCAGTGTGTGACAGTGTGTGATGCTGCAGAGCTCAGCCTCTACCACTCCTATTTCACACTTCTTTCCAGCCACAGCCAATCTGCTGAGCATCCACTGAAGCAAACAACCTTGCAAAAAACTTGAGTGCTTACAATTTCATCATGACTAACCCCTTTATAGTTTCACCCTCCATGTGCAGAGTATCACAGGCCCATAAACAATCTCCATGGTCAGGTTTGGAGAAGACATTCTTTTCAGACATGCCATCCACCTGGACTGCAGCTGTTTGCTCTGTTTCATACACTTCTTTGGTGGAAAGTCACAGAGAGCCAGCGTAGTGAGCCGAGCAACAAAAAGAGAATGAAGGGCAGAACAGCCATAACTGCAGCCATTATCCAGGCATTTGGAAGTCACGAGCAAACAACGGCAATAAATGTGTGTTCCTGCAATGCAATAGCCCAACTCCAACCACAAGCGTTTCCATCACACCTGATCCAACCACACCAACCATGGCCCTCAACACCTGTCAGACCACTGACCCTAATCCTCAGAGCTTTGTGAGGGAGTCCATAAACCAGGCATTTAATATCATTTAACATGGGACTTCCTTCCTTCCTGAATGACATGAACAACTTGCTCAGAGATTAGAACCATTTGAAAAGAAATATTCTCATTTTTGATGTGCTTTAATGTTACACTCCAACCAATGGCATAGACAGTTCATTTGCTGGTCACATGGAGGAGCTCCACCCACCTCTAGTGTTTTTTCAAATTGCCACTCTGATAACTGGATGTGGCCACCAAACACAACAGTTGCGCATCACAAGATGACCGCTGACAAGGCAGCCAATCAAACACACTGTTGATTTTAAACCTAGAAACAATTACATCACTGACAAGGAGGCACTTAAGCCGTCGAATGTGAAACACGCAGCAGGTTTTAAGTTTGGGTTCAAAAACAAAGACCATAAACTCATGCTGCAACATACCGAAGCCTTTGATCTGTCTGCCATCATTTCACCCTTGTATGGTCATCAGGTAAGCATGAAGTCTGAAAGCACTGACAGGCCACCTCCCACTCATAAATGACACAACCGATCCTGACACTAATATAAGGCTGCATGGTGCGACTCAATCACATGTCTAAAATAGCTGCAAAATATCTTCATTCACAGAGAGCTTTCTCTCAACGCTGGTCAAGTACCTACTACTCAGCAATACATTTGTAGATGAAAGGTTTGGATCATGTCTTAAAACTTGATGTGTTCAAACATTTGGACAGGGATCTTGTCTTCACATGTAAGTGTAACATGATAGCTTTGAAAATGTCAACCCAGCTTCCAACCACAGAAGAGGTCTGTGGTTGGATATTCAGGCAAACATTGTATAGCCTCAACCAAGTCCAAACCAGTCACTCGTTCCCACCGAGAAGGAGGTGCTGGGTAAACCAGCACCTCCTTCTCGGTGGTTTCTGTGCTTGAATGCATTGTCACACTTAGAAAAACGCTTCACCACTGTCAATAAGTGTTCTTAGAAAGTCTCCAAATTTGTACGGGGCAAATGTAAACCATTTCCATAAATAGTTTATATAATTCATATCATCTCCTGCATGTATTTTCCTCCATGACTTTGGCTTGTGCACACGATGGTGACTGTACCATTCACAGCTTCTGTACAGCATAAACGAATGTAAGACAAAAATGTCGACTGAGAGTGTGGCTAGACATTATATTGCAAGTTCATCATCAA
The DNA here is from genome assembly GCA_032164315.1 of Malacoctenus gilli. Classification (NCBI taxonomy): domain Eukaryota; kingdom Metazoa; phylum Chordata; class Actinopteri; order Blenniiformes; family Labrisomidae; genus Malacoctenus; species Malacoctenus gilli. The sequence continues at coordinate 620 of JASSRZ010000242.1, read as the reverse complement.
CATGAACAATATACGTGGCGGAAGACTGATTGAAACCGTATTTCGATACATAATGAACGAATTATGAATTGTAATTAACCAGAAATTATGTAGAAGAAATCAGTGTGAGAAGCTATCTGGCCTGTGAGCTGAATGAATACATAGTCTTCATGTTGATAGACTTGGATAGACTTGGTGCTCTTGGTTAGTGGGTGCAGATCGCAATGGGAGGGGATGGAGGTGAGCACCAAAATGTGGGGGAAGAAAAACTCATGGCATAAAAAAACAAAACTGTGAGGCTCTTATTTGCAAATACAACATTTCCAAACAAAGGTCCTCTGGTCTCTGAGCGGTGAACCCAAAGATGGGCAACAGTGAATACTCAAGTGCATTCTCTCAATTCAAAATACACTGCCTGGTCAAAAAAAAGTTGCCACCTGGATTTAACTAAGCAAATAGGTACAAACCTCCTATTGGATAATTACTGCATGGGCAATTATCTTTCAGCTGGCAACAAGTTATTTAACCCCAACAGGTGCAATGACTTGCTTCTCATTTCTTAAGCAACCATGTCGAAAGACACATCCCGTGGTCGTGGAAAAGATGTTAGTCTGTTTGAGAAGGGTCAAATCATTGGCATG